>JACGCM010002198.1:1585000-1999883 GCA_014058105.1 Kingdonia uniflora
TACATACTGTTTATGTCTTTATAGAATTAATTGTAAATATAATAATGTGCACATATCAGGTAAAGATATCCAACACGTAAATTTCTGTGAACGCATAGTTTGAAGGAGAGATGTTATTTGTTGGAACATGGTTGAGTAGAGGGATTCATGCTGATGTGCACAAGGAGATAGTGAAGAAGGGTTTTTTTAGCGTCATGCCCTCAAGAATCATTCTTGATGATAATGATTCTTCTACTAGTAATCGTTGGGATGATTCTTCTACTAGTGATTGTTGGGTGTTCTGCGTTGTAAATAAACAAATAACCTCTTACTTCTCCATCTAAATAGTCATTCAATTAGGAAAAATGGTACTCTTCATGTGTCAAGCTCGTGGTCAAATATGTAATACGACTCTCGCCATGAAGGTGTCGAGCCTCAAAATTGAAGGTTCTATCAAGTGTAAGCTTCTGCATACTCTCAATCATAGCGAAAAAGTCATATCTTGGTAGCACATCTATAGTAGAGGTTGTAGCAATAGAGGGATTGTTTTGATGAACATTCAACAATTGACTTCTCTCATTGCTATCTGAAGGTAATTGATAATGCGAAAATAAGTTTACTCAATTTTAACTCACTTCTCTCATCATTTGAGTTGTTAACTATAGAATTCATTTTTCATGAGAAAAAGAAAACTTGTCATGGAAATGCACAAAAAGATACAACTTATACATCTTAATAAAAAGACAATTATGAGGTGTACCTATACACGCTTAGCAATTAGCATCAGCGTAGGACTTCAAAATTGTTTACAAAATTGAAAGAAATTTTTACTCTGATGGCCTTCGTGGTACATTAGGATCTCTGAGTTCGATAAATCCTTTTGCCTCTTAATTATAATTATGGGGGCAGATTCTGTGGCTTTTAGAATCATAAAGATCCCAAGCTAAACTAATTATTGTACGCTTCCTCGCACAGTGCTTACAGGAGCTAATTCAAATGTAGAAGATGGAGGGGCTAATGGGAATCCCAAAATTGTTGCCTAAAATCAAGTGTTGCCCTTGAGAAATACGCCAGAATTTTGGCATCCAGGGTTAGGGTGTGATTAGGTCTTAGATGACGTAGGATTTTTGGTATTATTATCAAATAGTGATGATCATTTGTATCCTCTTACTATTTTTATTATGTGTGAAATCTTAATCATTGCTCAATTTACCATTATTTTTCTCCAACATCTCACTGATGCATGCTGTAGTGGCATATTTTCCAAATTCGATAAGAAGTTAACGTAACTTAGTTGAAGATATCCATCACTCGAGAAAATGTCACAGCTTCAACCATAGTACTTGACCCACTGAAGTAGCCGTTATGCCTGGTCAAATTGAGCCATTGCAGGAAGATTCACGAAGTTCACTCACTACCTGCCAAAATTCACCTACTACTCACCAAAATAGAAAACTGCTTTTGTCTTTGTAACTGCCTGTATCTACTATAAATATATGCAGCGAATATGTTAATCAAACCCACAACTCTACTATACAGATATTCTTACGTTCTAACTGTTCAAACAATTGTAATAATTAGCAACTATTGGATTTTACACCAAATCCTCCTTGAGGTCGTGGTTTTTCTCAAGTTTTAGGGAGTTTCCACATAAAATTCTGTGTGTTTAAGTTTATAGTTGCATATTCCTTACTTAAGTATTGGCGAAGTTATCCTTCCAAAAAAGACACCATTACACATGCGAGTCCCAATAATGCTTTTAAAGCTACAAAATCCAACTATACTTCTTTGAAACTGATCCATATTGTAAGAGCATCTCCGGCAGAATAGTATGCAATTCTGGTTTACCATATCAGTATTCCATAATCACATATTGTTTTCGTCCAACAACTAATTACATTTTTTCTTTTGGGTGCTCAACGGTTTAGCGCCTAGGAAAAAAAACAAATGATTTGTGATGGGAGAGAAAGAGATGCCATGTGTATTAAAAAGTTTTGTTGGGCGCTCAACGGTTCAACGTCTAAGAAGTGATATATGAGAGAGAGAAGTTGTGACGAGAGGGTGAGATTCCAATTGTAATTAAAAGTTGTTGGGCACTGAACGGTTCAACGCCTAGGCTGTATGCAGATACTCCTCGCAAAGTTTAGGTTTTTACATACTTTGGAGGGGTATGGGGGTGAGTATGTGGAACCCCATACCCCTATTGGATGGCTTTTTTTGCAAGAGTATGAGGAAACCTTAACAACATACCATGCTGTTGGAGGTGCTCTAAGAACAAACAATATTGTTAAATGGCTCATAGCTATCAACGTAAAAACCATGTCAAAGTATGAGAAAATGCATGATTTTTCACATGACAATTGCATTTCCCCCAAGTTACTTTACGCTACCAATTACTAAAATTTACAAAGAAACCAACACAAGTTGATGTAAATCATGCGATTACTGACTTTGGTGGTGTTTATTTCACTGCTGAATTTTTTTTTCAGCAGCTAAAAATATATATTTCAGACTCACTTTTTTAGTAAAAAAATTTCAACACTTGAGAAAAGTTTTTTTTCCCAGCAACACATTAAGCCCTTTTGTGCCAAGATTGCCCTTCTCCTCTCCAGATCTAAATTTCTCAGAGAGAGAGAGAAAATATTTGTTACAGATGCAACATCAAGCTCCTCCTTGAGTTCCTGTGATTTCTTCTTGCCCTTGTAGATCTTGGACTTTGGTGAGTTCTTCTTGTTGCTAAATTGTGCCTATTTTGTGCTTGTTTGAGTTCAATTTCATCCAAATTAAGTATTATGAGTGTTGGGTATTATGTCTTGATTGTTGAATTTGATGTGTTGACCTGTTTCTCTGAATCTACTACTTCATGTATCATTAAATTTGATGTGTTGGAAGATATAGATATGATTTTAGTGGAAATATGTGATTTTAATTCGAATTTGGATGATACATTTGTACCTTTACTGTAATTTATTGTTTAGTTCTACTTATTTTTTATGAAAATTCGCAAAAGAGGAATATCATACTGCATATCTTCTGGGTCATGTTCATCATCATCGAGAGAGGAACTATGCAAGCCCTGTATAAGTGAATGAAAGATAACTGAATGATGTGTAGAATCTTAAGTAGAAAAAAAATACTGGAGAAGATGAAGGCATGTGTAAGGTTACCCCTATTTTAGAGAAAATTGTGAGGAGTGTGGATTAGGAAAAAAACTGCAAGGGTCCAAGGTTATTTGGTTGAGTTATTTCGAAACACCCCGGTTAAAGTTGGGAACTATGGAGAGAAAATTTTTGTTTTACATATCATTGGGTGTTCATAGATGCTGATAAGATCATTAAGAATGTGTTGAAGTGTTCCATGATATTTACTATACGATTAAGATTACTGTGAATTGTGCCTTCTTCGATCAACTATCTCTGCAGGTATTGAAGATATATAAAAGACATATCAAAAGGAGGCCTATCATAGTGGTAAAATGGATTAAACCTAACTATAGGATCTACAAGATTAACACAGGTGCTTCTGCCCTTGGTAATGAACTATGTGGTGTAGAAGGTGTAGTTAAAAATGATCAGGAGACTTTATTCTTGTTATTCTTTTGCTCTAGAACCAGGCTCAACTACAACTGTTAAATTATATGGTTTGGTGCATGGTCTAAGGCTCTGCAAGGAACACAGTCTATATCCTTTGGTTGTTGAAGTTGATTTCCAGGTAGTTGCCAACTGGTTTTATAATAAAAGAGGAGTTTCACCAAGATTTGAAGGTGTTTGGAGGGAAATAGAATAGCTCAGTGGGTGGCTGTAGTGTGCCATCATTCATAGTGATAGTAAATGAGCTTTGGCAGTAAATAATTTTAAATAGATGTACTTTCTTCAAGGATAAAATATTTTAACAAGGACATCAGTTAACATCTTTTACATGAATTTACATGGTTCCTTCACAAGGCCATATAGTACTAGTACTACATAATATAGTAAGAAAGATGTTACCTGTTAAGTTCTTGTTTTATCTAAACATTAAAAAAATATAGTATTTTATGTGTGTAGTTATTTGGAGTCCAAAAATCTTGATACATTGTGATATACTTGTAATGGCGTATTTTTTGGGAGGATAATCTTTGCCAATACTTATAGTGAGGATTATGCAATAATAAGTTTAAACAAACAAGATTATACATGGAAACTCAGTAAAGGCTGAGAAAAACCACGACCTCGTGTAGGGTTTTGATAAAAAAATTCAGTAAATTGCTAGTTATTAAAATTGCTATTTAATAAGAAAGTAAGGATAAATGAATAGTAAAGTTACAGATCCGAATAACTCATTCTCTGCCTGTATTTATAGCAGATACATGCAGTTTATAAAAAGAAAAATAGTTTCCTATTTCGGGGGAAGTGGGCGAACTTCGCGGATCATCCAACAACTCTATTTGACTTAGCATAACGGCTACTTTCAGTAGGTTGAGAACTATGGTTGTAGATGTGACATCTTCTCGAATGACGGACTGTCTTCGACTAAGTTCTGTTAGCTTCTCTTTGTCGAATCTGGGAAATATGCTACTACAATCGCCCCATTCTCGATACAATTACTTCTTATTGTGTTGTGAAGAATGTCAGAATGTGGAACGGTTGTCAAATTTTTGTAGGACTCTGTATTATATTATTTCTGAGGTAAAAGTTTAACGAATCTGGTCATTTTGGTGTCCCGGGGAACATTTATGGCAAAAACATTGGATTTTGCAATTTTGAAGGTGGGGTTATAAATAGAGGGAGAAAGAAAGAGTTGTTATTCGACAGGTAAATGGTAGTGGAGGCCGTGATGGTAATGACATCATATCAGGCGATGCATAACGAGTTCCTGGATCTTATAGATGGAAAGTATGGTGAGTATAAAGAGGTATATTTTGGGAGGTTGTCGTAGTTGTCCTTTAATTTGGAACTTGGTGGTGATGTGATTAAAAAAAAGATGGAGGAGGAGGTGGAGATCATTGAAACACAGTGTTTCTCTTGGTGTTAGTTCTATTTTTGTGTTGTAGAAGGCCTCAAAGCTCATCAATTGTTTGGAGAAGTGGCCCTTGCCCATATTGAAGGTGATGATGCTAAGGCGGGCATGGCTTCCTGTGTGTCTCTAGTCGATGTCTTCTTTGTAACCTCCTGGGGCCTGGGTATAGTGGTGGTTTCAGAGGAGGAAGGTGACGATCCTGCTTTGCCGGAGGATATGACAAATTTTGGTAAAAAGAGGCATTTAGCTTCTAGTAGTTCATGTCGAAGGATAATATGTAAACTGTAGTATGATGTAATATAATCGAAGGAAAGAATTATCGAATATAAAATGTAACAGTTTACTTAACGAATAAACTTTGTTTTTGAATTTGTATTGAGTATATAGATGGTGATCTCGAATGAAATGAAATATATTATCTGAAGATAATTGGTCGAGTCATTTGTATGTCGAGATAGTTGTTCTGAACTGTATGTAAATATCAAGGGTATGCAATCAAGGTTGTTAGATCTCGAACTAAAGTTTATTGACTGTGTGGGGCCATAAACGGTTCCTTAGGAGGTTTGATTTGAATGGGATGTATAGAGTTCCAATGTGAAATGAATGTTTGAGTTAACTGTTAGGCTGAATGTTTGTTTTATGTTATATATAAATACCTTTGGTAATCTAAAGTGTTTTTATTGGATAGTATTTTAGTAAGAGCTGTGTAAATAGGCAACCATTGATGCTAGTGGAGCCTAAGTATGAAAAGATGAGTGAAGTAGAGGTGAAGGAAGTAGAAGAGGAGTATACATTTAATTGTAATTTGTGATTCCTGAGTCCTCCTAAGCGCGTTGGCAAGATAAGGAATCGGGCCAAGGCTTTGATGAAGAAAGAAGATGTTGTGGCTGGTCAAAGTAGTTGAAGAGTGGACAAAGTTTTGATGGGTTGGTAACAAATGGTAAAGCTGTAAGGTCTTGGTCATGAAATAAATGAATTATTTGTTATTGTCGATGTGTATTGTAAATGTTCTCGAATATGATGTGAAATGTCTGATTGAATGAAATTTTGTTGACATAAAATTGTATGGGTATGTTAATGTGTGATATCTCGACCTTCGGGTAGTTAGTTCATCGAATAATATTTGAATTTTGAATATCTTTTTAAACTGCCCCGAGAATATAGGAGAGTTGTAAATAAGGAAAAATGTATTGGGGAAATTGGAGAAAAATGGCTAGGTGCTCTCATGTAGGTGATATTTTGAGATATAAGGAATTGGATGTACAACTTCTTTTCAATAATATAAAAAGTATTTTGGCGAGGATGGATACTTTAAAGAAGTTAAAAAGAGATATGAAAGGGTTGGAGCAGCAGTGCATGGCCTGTTAGGTTTAGAAGATGAAAGAACAAAGAATTTGAGAAGAGGTGAATAAGGCGTTACGCTTGAGTACTCGAACGGCCGCTAAGAGGTACAATGAACAGTCAGGTGGGGTCTATGGTTGGCGACTGTTCACACACCATTAATTCTAAAAAAAATTAAGTGCAGATTCCCTGTGCTCATCTCTTGTGTCGTTGTAATTAAGAGGGCAAAATTTCTAAAACAGAGAGATACCGAGGTAGCGTGACTCCAAGGTGAGTATTTTTCTTGCACGCGTTTGTTATTCATTGATTATGATAAAATCCTTTGAAGATGTTGACAATATGGTGATAGTGTAGGGAGTAATTATAGTTTAGATGGGTGTATTGGAAGGAATTTGAAAAAAATAGAGATTTAGGTTTTATAATATAATTTATGTTATATCGTCAGCATGGTGGGGCGACTGATGGAGCAATGGTGTTGAAAAGGTTAAATATCTGCTGTCGAGAGAGGGGTTGATGGAAAGAGGTGATGACGAGTGGAGAGAGTGATATTTGGGTGCCGCTGGGATTACGGTGCGACTGCGGTGTGTTGTTGTGATTTGGGAAATGGGTTGATGTTCGACAGTTGGAGCGCCGGATTTACTGCGAAATGAACTGGGTTTTATGCCGAAGTGGGCAGAAATTCCATACTTTTAAATTTGACTTGTTTTGGTGGGGAAGCAGGGTACTACCGAAGTGTCTTTGAGGAGCATAGAGTCCTAAACTTTGATTAGAAATGTTAGTGACAGATAAATAGTTATCAATGTTTAGGACTTGGAAAAAATAGTAAAGAAATCTTGTATCGAGAACTGAATGTAGTAATTGTGTATTCAGATAATAATGTTAAAAATGACGTATTGGAGATGATGCTCGACAACTATATGAATATTAGCATATAAACATATATAATGTATCATATATGATATATACTAATTTTTTTTGCAAAAAATGGAATCTGATTTCAGGTTCATAAAAACGGCTGAGCCTATCCAAATTGATGATAAAAAAATCTTCGAGAACCTTACAGATGTAGAGTCCTTTCTAATTGATGTGACAACCTGTGTCCAAAAGTTGGGTGGGAGATATAGGGTGGGGTCGAGTAGTATAGACGTGGCGAGTTTTGACCAGTTTAAGGTGGCACCCAGGGATGTAGAAGTTTTGGATGAGGAGGGCATCGAGACAGATGTGGATAACGAGCCATAGGCTAGTGATCGAGAAGGTAGTGGTGGGGGGAAGGAAGATGTCATGGATGATGATGATGTTTGTTATGGAGAGGGTCCATAAACAAGTGAGATTATGCGCTTCAAAGTTAAGTATGGTATTCCCGAGGACATTATATTAGAGGAATATCATCATGAAATGATTGATCAAGACGTTCCTTTGGATGGCATACTTGTCCATCGTGAACAGATAAAAAAGGGGCTGAAGCTTCTACTTCGAGCTGACCAGGATATGTTCATGAATTTCTTTGATGTTGCCTCTAGTCAATTTAACTCTAATGTGTATGACCTATTTTGGTTATGTGAAGTGATAAATGGTCGATTAAAGTCGAGAGAGGAAAAGTTAATCACCGTGGATGATTTATGTGTGTATTACACACTTAAACAAAATCCATCGAAGATAAGGTACAGGTACTTGGCGAGGTTCTAAAGGGACTTCTATTTTACGAGATGGTATCGGCAGGGGGGCAATATTTTGAGGAATATCTCCTTGTATCGGGAAATTACGAATTTGATTGAAGAAAACCTGCGGTGGCTCTTAAATGGAAGCCTTTTCACTTAGGTTTTTGGTTAGGTATTTTGTTTGTCGATGTTTTGATTTGTTTGTCTGAATCTAGTGTTCTAACTGTTGGTTGTTTGTTGTCTTTGGCAGCTTTGAAGAAGATTGATAGAAACTCAGATATTACATAAAAGTTGTAAAATATCAGGAAGGGTTATTTCGGTCGGATTGACAACCTAGTTGTTGACCAAGGGAAAGTTGATACTTTGTTTCAAGAAGCGGGGTTGAAGAGAACTCGGGATAAAGGTGCATAAATTATGGTTATCGGCAGAAAGATGTCAGCGAGAAATAAAAGAGCTGCGGACTCGAGCATTCTTGGTACTGGTACTCTAGCAAACCAGCTTCTTGCATTTAAGAATATCAAGGAGAAGCTGGTGACGGTGAAAGAGAATTTGATTGAGGAGAAAAAGAAATTGGAGGCGAGGCTGGGTATGTATAAGCTTGAGTCTGGGAAAGCGAAGGAAGTTGTTTTTCGCGTGACGAAGAGAATTTGGGATAAAGAGGTCCAGGCAATAAGGGACGACCTTGCAGAGGAAAGAGAGGAGGCATTGTCTCTACAGAAAACCAATTTTGAGAGTGATGTTCGGGAACAGATTATTTCTGCTCGGAGGGCGATGGAGGTGGAACACACTAAGGTATCGGAGGAGGTGAGGGTTAAAGCTATTCGAGATAATCTTGACGCGCTCAAGAGAATGAATGCCAATTTTGTTAGACAGTTCGAGGCGCTGGAAGAGAGAAAAGACTTTTATAAAGGTTTGGCTGTTGGTTGGAACCAATTTTTCCTGGATTTGGACGTGGATGAAGTTCTTAAAGCTCCTGAAGTGCCTGAGGCACTTGAAGAACCAGAAGCCCCTGTGGTAACTATCCCCGAGGGTATTCTTGCCGATGATTTATTAGATGAGTTAACTTCAGGTATACCAGTGAAGGTTGATGTTGCAATCTCTCATCCTGCAGAGTTAATTATGTTGGAAAAGAGTTTATTTTTATGAAAGATGTAAAAATGGTCGATGAGACCGAAAAATTATTTTGTTATGTCTTGAATGCTTATGATGATGTTTTGTCGAAGAATATTTTGAAAGTAATTTATGCATAAAATTTGTAAAATTTATTTAAAGTGTTAATATTTGACAAGATCGACAACATTAGATAGTAACAAAGATAATATAATATTGCTTTGGAGCAAGTATCTAAGATAATTGAAAGAGGGCCATGTAATGGCTCATTAGAATGTAGAATGATGACCAGACGTTTACCTCGATGAGATATCTAGGTTTTTTGTCGATGAGAAAAATGGGACAAAAACATAACATGTTTTGTTCGATAAGTAATGAAGTACAAACAAGGTTACCCTGTAATTGGATAGGCGTTTGTTAAAAAGATGAAAATTAGATATGATGTATACTCGTTAAGTATGTATCGATACTAAGCGAATGATAGTGAAAAAGATAGAAACGATAGTAAATATGTCTTTATTTGAATTTGTCAATAGCGGTTATAGAGGTTATGTGTAGAACATTTTTAGTTGGGCGCTGTATTCCACGGATATTCAAGCTGTATTTTATCTTCGGTCATTAACAAGTAAGTCCCACTATCGGTCTTGTCACTGAAAATATATGGTCCTTCCCAGTTTTTGATAACTTGCCAGAATTTTTAGGTCGAGTACTGTCTTGGATGCGTCGAAGAATAAGGTCACCAATGCCAAATGTTCACTTTTGAACTTTCTTGTTATAAGTTTTCTTGAGAGTGTCATGGTACCGCCCCAAGTTTATAATGGCTTGGTCTCGGGTTTCTTCGATCCAGTTGAGGTTGTAGAGGAGTCCTAGTTCATTATCTTCATCTGCGATTTTTCTCGAGTACTTGGCAGATCGAGGTCTGAAGGTATGACTGCTTCAGTGCCGAAGGCCATTATGAATAGTGTATAATCAGTGGATATTCAAGGATTAGTCCGGTATGCCCACATGGCACTAAGTAGTTCATCCACCCATCTGTATTTTTTCTCGTCAAGGCACTTGTGCAACCTTGACTTGATGTTTATGTTAATGATTTTAGCTTGGCCATTTCCTTGAGGGTAGTATGGTGTCAAAGTAGACAGTTGAATCTTATATTTGTGGAGGAAACTGAGAACTTTGTTGCTGATGAATTATTTACCGTTATCAGATCATATCATTTGTGGGTAGCCAAATATTGTTATGATGCATTCCCAAAGAAACTTGATGACTTCATTTTTGTCAGTGTGATATAGAGGTATTGCTTTGACCCATTTGGTGAAGTAGTCTGTTACCACAAGAACAAACTTTATGTTTCCCGATGCGGGGTGGAAAGGTCCAATGATATCGATCCCCCATCTTTTGAAGGGCCAAAGGACATTGCTAATGTGTAAGTCGAGTGTTGGGCTTTTGATGTCTCGAGCATGGATTTTGCATTTGTAGTACTTACGAATAAAGTCTTTGCAGTTTTGTCACATCTTTGGCCAGTATAACTCTTGAGTGAATGCCCTTTGGGCCAATGATCGTCCCAAAATGTGAGCTGCGCAGATTCCTTCATGAAGTTCTTTAATTTTGACTTGGGCTTGTATTAGAGAAATGCATTCAATAAGTGGTCCTCTTCTTGTGATGCAATATAAGATTTTATTCTGAACTATGAATTGAGGACATTTTGCTAAGAGTGATCGGGCCTCTTTTTTGTTACTTGGGAGGATGTTAGAATTGAGGTATGCATAAAATGGTCTTCTCCAATCTTCAGTATCTTCATTTTTAGTAACATTAATTTACATCGTATAGCTTATATCGAGACTGGAATGTTCTATGATCTGGACGTCCAAAGCTCTTTATTCGCTGTCATCAAGCATTGCAGCAATGTATACTAACGCGTCATCATGGCGATTCTCGACTCGAGGGAGATAAGAAATTGTTGTTGTTTTGAATTTGTTCATTTTCTCTTTGACCAGGGTTGCATAATCAACCATCTTTCCTGAGGTTTTGAATGTTTTATTGTAATGGTTGGCGACGAGTAAGAAGTAGACGTAGATAGCTATTTCTTCCGTCTAAAGTTTGATAACAAGATCCAGTTCATGGAGGACAAGATCATATTCTGTTTCATTTTTAGTGGCATAGAACTTGAGTTTAATAGCTTTCTCGGTGCGATGATTGAATATTATAACGAGGAAGATGCCGATTCCTAATCCTCGTGGCCCAGCAGATTTTTCTATAAATAGTTTCCATCCTGTGCTTCGTGACCATGCATTTAGTTCTGCTATTAAGTCATCAGTCAGTACTTCTTCGAGCTCTTCCCAATCAGGGTCTTCGACTGGAAAATCTGCTAAGAAATCAGCTACTGCTTGCCCTTTGATAGATATCTGAAGCTCGAAGAAGATGTCATATTCGCCAAGGAATACTGACTATTACTGAACTCTTCGAGATTTTCTTTTTTAAAGAGTACAAGTTTGAGAGAGAACTTGGTAATGATTTTAATGGAATGAGCTTGGAAATAGGGTCGAAGTTTTTGAGAGTTGTATACCAGGGCGAGTAATTTTTTTTCTTCTAGTTGTTGTGTATCTTTTTTAGCAGGCATGAAAGTTTTGCTGATGAAGTAGATTGGTTTTTCCAGACCACAGTCTTCTCGGATAATGATATAGCTAATGGAATCATCGGTGGTCGATAAGTACATTGCCAGCGTTTTACCATTAACAGGAGTACTCATTATAGGAGGGCACCCCAAGTATCCTGTAAGATCTTGGAAAGCCAATTCACAGTCAGGGGTCTAAATAACTTCCTTGGGCTATTTTTTGGACAATGGAGTTGGATATCTAAGAAGAAGGAGGTAAAGAAGTTTGCATCGATCAGATGACTTGGAGATGAACCTGTGAAGAGCTCCAATCTTGCCAGCAAATTTCTGTACATCTTTTTTAGTTTAAGGAGATGGCATGGCCATGAGTGTTTTGATATGTTCCGGATCGATTTCCAATCCCCTCTTACTAGCCGGGTATCCTTGAAATTTACCCGATGCGATACCGAATTGGTATTCTTCTGGGTTGAGTTTTATCTGGCAGGTACGAAGGATATCGAAGATAGTCTGTAAGTTGTTGAAATGACCGTCTCGCTTTAAGCTTTTGCAGATCATATCATCGATGTATACCTCCATGATTTTGCCTAAATGATCTTTAAACATTTTTGTAACCAGGCATTGGTAACTGGCTCCTACATTTTTTAATCCAAAACACATCACTGTGTAATAGTAGAGACCTCTTTCTGTGACAAACATTGTTTTTTCTTGGTCTTCTTCGGCGAGAGGAACCGGATTGTAACCGGAGGTTGCATCCATCATTGAGAGAAGTTCGTGCCCTACTACAGAGTCGAAGAGTTGTGGGACCAGCGGGAGAGGAAAGTTGTCTTTTGGTGTACACTTGTTGGGTTCTGTAAAGTCGACACAAACTCTGATTTTCCTATTCTTCTTTGGGACAACCACTATATTAGAAACTCATTTGGGATATTTTGCTTCCCGAATAAATCATACATGAAGGAGTTTATCATTTTCTTCATTTACGGTTTCGCAAAGGCGGGGAGCTAAATTTCTATGCTTCTGTACAATTGTTTTACTGTCTAGAAGGAGGTTTAGTTTGTGGTATGCGATCGAGGGATCAATGTCAGGCATTTCTTAAAAATACTATGCAAAGATGTCGACATTTTTCTTCAGGAGTTGTATCATGGTTTCTTTTTCATCGAATGACAGCTTTGAGCCAATAAAGGTATTTCGTCCGGGTCCGTCGAGTTTAATGGAATATACTACCTCAGTATCATGTTGCTCGAACATGGGGGGCATTTCTTGCTGTAATTGCTATGCTTTTAGAAGTTTCACCGTGTCAGAGTTGGTAGTGGTATTCTTGCACATATGTAAAACTGCTTGACTTCCTTTGATTTAATATACTCTGTGATCTGTTGGAAATCGTAATGTCAGATTATATACCGAAAGTACTGCCTTGATCGAATGTAGCCAACTTCGACCTAAGATTCCTAAATATTTTGACTCAACATCTATGACAACGAATTTGACGAAAGTGATTTCTTATCCCGCTTGAACCGGCATGATGATTTCTCTCGTGGCCGATTCTTTGGAACCGTTGAACCCTGTGATGGTGGTTGTCGAAGCTTTTATTAATTCTTTGAGTCCTAGAATGTCAATTATTCTTTTGAATAGAACATCTGTTGCGCTTCCTGTATCGACGAGAAGCATATGTAGGTAGTCCTGTCCTACTTTTAACATAATGACCAAAGGGTCATCATGAGGGTACCTGACATGGCTTGTGTCACAGTCCTCGAATAAAATATGGTACAGACGTTTTGATTTGCTGGAGCTGGGGAGAAGTTTTACTGACTTGTCTGAGGATGTCATATTGCAACAAGAAGTAATTCTATCGTCTTGTTTTCTCCTTTTTTCTTTCTCAATCTCGATCATGTAAAAATGAGAGCTTACCCTTGTCCTTGCTCTTGTTCAATGTATTTTCTTTAAATTTCTTCTTCGAGGAACTTCTGAATGTCTTCCAGCTAGCAGAATGTGATAAAAAAATCTAAATTAAAGAGTAACAATTGTCAGTTACGTGACTATGGATGTTGTGATACTAGCACAAGGGTTTGTTGGGTATATCAGGAATTGTTTATGCTTCCCAAATAATTCGTCTCCCTTTATCATTGGCAAGATAGCGGAGAGTGTGGTTGTCATAGGAGGTAAAACTAGGATGGGTCTGTCTGGTTTTCTGTCTCTTCTTTTAGCGTTGTCGGTATTTCTTCCGCGTTGCTTGGGTGTCTCGGTATTGGTTGACTTTAAGGTGGCTATGAAAATGCTTCATTGGAATGGATGACAGAGGATCTCTTCATCTTATTCTTTTTGGATCGTTATAATTCGATGTAGTTATTAACAACATCAATCATTTTTGTCACCATTCTGGGTCTGTGCAAGGTAAGTTCTTCTTGAACTTTGGAGTCGATATATAGTGCTGAGGTGAGAGGATCTCTTCATCTTATTCTTTTTGGATCGTTATAATTCGATGTAGTTATTAACAACATCAATCATTTTTGTCACCATTCTGGGTCTGTGCAAGGTAAGTTCTTCTTGAACTTTGGAGTCGATATGTAGTGCTGAGGTGAATGCCGGAACGACAATCTTAGGATCTGAATTTCTAATCTTTCGTGTATCGTGCAAGAAATGCTTGTAAAAACTCGCCAAACTTTCTTTTGTACCTTGTTCGAAGAAGAACAATGAATCTACAGTTATTTCTCACTCCTTAGCATGTGCATAATTTGACTCGAAGAGGCGCTGCAACTGGCTGAATGTATTGATTGAGTCTTCAGGGATAATATAGAATTACTTGAAAGGTTCTTCCTTTAGGCTCATATTAAATAATTTAAATAACATGTGATCGAGTTTGGAGTACAACCTAACTGCAGCTCTAAAGTGTCGAACGTGAGTGAGAGGGCCAGTTAGGCCTGCATACTGATTAAATTTTGACATGTGGAAAATTTCTTGAATGGGCATTGTAGGGACCTATCCATCGACCTCACTTGTAATCGAGCTATCACCAGTTCGAATAACCTCTATCCCAGGCTCACGTATTTTTTAATATAACTTCTCCAGTCAACATTTTAACATACTCCACGAACTGGTCAAGAACGTGGGTCAAACTTAAACCGGAAACCCTGAACCAGTCAAAGACACCAATTTCTCATGAACTCATCAGTTACTCAGTCAAAGACATTGTTCGGGGAATGTGCTTCAGCACGATGAAGAGCTGCGGAGAAGGCCCATATAAGGAAGAAGTTCCAGAAGAGATAGAGACCAGAAAAATTACACAAGAGATCACCTAGAAATTACATATTCTAGATTTTCGATTAATCATTAGAGCATCTTAGTTACAAGACTCAAACATTTTCTATTCTTAGAGATCACTTGAAATAAGATATCCTCCTCAGGCAATAAAGATACTTTTAAAAAAAATCTTCCACACGAAGTCGTGGTTTTCTTTAACTATTCATAAGTTTTCCATGCTAAAATCACCTGTTTCATTTCTTAATTTCCATTAGAATATTGTTTCAGGTTTATTGGCGTGATAACGAATTCCAAAGCCATTTTGAGCTTACGGAATTTGGCCATTACATTTGATGCCGTCTGTGGGAAAGATTTCATGTTCACGATATCCTACGATAGTCTTTCACTACAACTTTCAATCATGGTTACTTCCAGACGACCGGCTGCATGAACTCAGCTCGAAGTGTCCATGGAGCTGGGGTAACTCACAAAGTTACAGATGAATCTCAGTACTGAAATACAGAAATGCGCAGAGCTCGAACTTCAGTTAACTAAGGATCGAGAGCTCAGTGAGAAAGTGCTCGATGCTAAATGAGAAGCTCGTTTGGTAGTATTCAAATGACCTGAAGATCAGATAACAACAATGCATACTGCCCTGGAGGCTCTGCAAAATACTCAGCAGGCTTCACCAACCAGAGGTCACGATCAGCTTCCAGAGACCTCCTGTATTTTTCCAAGGGAAAGTTTGGGACCTCGGGGAGTCACCAGTAAAGCTATGTCCAAGAATCTACACCGCGAACCATAACCTTCCATACATTTAGGGGGTGAAGTTCAATCCAAAGTCAGTCGAGGTTACAAAATCTCTGTCCGCCATGAGGAAGAACAACAACCTCAACATCAAGTTTCAGTATGGTATGGGCACTCATCATCCACAGCTAGCTCATCCAATAATTCAACCGATATATCATTACGTCATAAAAAAAATATGGACCAACAGATTAAGGAGTTGATCAGAGCACAGGTTCTGGGTACTACCGGCAATACCACAAAGATACAAGGAAGTCCGATTGCCAAGGAACTATTCGATATGGAGATACCAAAAGGTTTTCATACTCCCAAAATTTGCAAATACAAAGGTACTGACCCAAAGGAGTACATTAAACAATACCATGATTTATTGGGGTTGTATTCCAATCTCAACCACATCCTCCACCGTCTGTTCGCCACAAGTCTACAGGAGGAACCACTCCGATAGTTCCACTCTCTCCCAGAAGACTCCATCTACACATTCGATCAGCTGTAGGAGCAGTTTATCAAGACGTATGCTCACAACATAGATAAAGAGAAGAACTTGTATTCTCTTATCGGTCTTAAACTGTCACATGAAGAGAAGCTCAAAGATTTCTCAAAGATTTCTCAAAGAAATTCTTAGAGCTCGCACGAAAAGTGGATAACCTCGATAAGAAAATAGTTGTTACTGCTTTCACCAATGCTCTCCGGCTTGACTGCAAGGCCAAAGAATACCTCTTCCTTAACAAACCTGCGACCTTGGAGGAGATGATCACCAAAGTCAACAGTTATGTCGACTTAGAGAGGATGATGTCCGATCGACATAAATCTACTAAATCCATCCTCTCCACCAAAGGCCCATCTACAGATCGAGCTAGTGAACCCAAAGAGGAGCAAGGGGATCAGAAACGCACCGAGGGTAATGCTGGTTACCCTTCCTCCCAAAACTGAACGTCTGAATCTCCACAATTTTTCCATTACTATTGAAGGATCCACTCTACTGCATTTCTCAACCGCTGAAACCAAATAATAGTTGACCATATTGCCTGCATCATAAGGTAAATTATCATACTACTGACAATTGCTATGCTCTGCAGTGGTTGCTCGAGTACATTTTTAAAGAGGGACGAATGCTCGAGTACATTGTTAATCTGAAGTCGTACAAGGATGGCAACTATAAAAAATAGCTTGAAGTTATTCAGATCAATGATCAAGCTGAGGAAAAACACCTTTACCATATGCACCGCAGCAACATGATCGAAATTAATCAGATCACCAATTCCAACAGATCAAAACGCAGGAGACTATCGAAATGTTGCGATCTCAAACCTCAAGATAAAGAAGCCAAGCTTCTCCCTGAGTCGAGCAATCGCTGGCTGGGAATTTTATTCAAAGATTACGATACTAGCCATGTCAAATTTCCATATCATGATGCATTAGTAATAATGCTAAAAATGGTGAAGTTTGTCTTACACACAATGATGATCGATACTGCAAGCGGTATTGAGATTATGTTTTAAAGCACAATCGACCAGATGGGATTGGCGGACCAAGTTATTCAAAGCGACACTGATATCAGTGGGTTTAATGGTTCTAAAGAAGAACGAGTAGGCAAGATCATCTTACCTATTACCGCAGGACCAGCCACCATCGATGTCGTATTCTATGTCATTAATGTCAAATCTCATTATCTCAGGATAATGGGCCGCTGCTGGATTCATAACATGGAAGCAATCGCTTCCACATATCATCAAGCACTCCGATTTAAACACGACAATGGTATTTATGAGATCAGAGGCAGTCAGAAGCTCTCTTGAGCTTATGAAAATATAATCTCTATTATCCTAGATACCTCTGACAGATTGATTGCATAACATTTACAGGAAGTTGATCACCTCAACGATCAACCTTCTACGGAGGAGCCCACAGAATACATCAACCTCGATGGACTTGGCCAAGGTACTTTCATTGGTGCTAAGCTGGGTCAACAGGAAAAAGATGCTCTCATTCAATTCTTGCAGCTCAATCAAGACATTTTTTCATGGTCTTTCGAAGAGATACCTGGGGTCGATTCGACCAAGGCATGTCACAAGTTGGCCATAAATATCAACACCACCGTAGTCAAACAGAAATAACGACGTCTATCACCTTGGCTATTTGATGAAGTTAACACCGAGATCAAGAAATTGATCAAGGTAAGATTCATTCGAGAAGCCAAATATCCTGACTTGATATCCAATATTGTCACTCTGCCAAAGAAGAACGGAAAAGTCTGAATTTGAGTAGATTTTACCGATCAAAACAAGCATACTCAAAATGATAGTTTCCCTCTTCCTAATATTCACCAGATCTTCGATTCTACAGCCGGCCATAATCTCCTATCTTTGATGAATGCTACTTCAGGGTATAATCAGATTCCACTTCTGGAAGAAGATCAAGAAAGATAACTTTCATCACTGTTAGAGGTCTTTAATGCTCTAAAGTCATGCCCTTCAGACTCAAAAATGCTGGTGCTACATATCAACGGTTGATGACTACTATGTTCAAGGCACGCCTAGGGAATGTCGCTGAAGTCTACATCGACGATCTCTTGTGCAAGAGCGTATAGTCAACCAATCACATCTTAGATCTCAATACTATATTCAACATTCATCGATATTACAGGATGCGTCTCAATCCTGATAAATGTCAATTCGGGGTCCATTCTAGCAGATTACTTGGTCACCTTATCAACAAGAAGGGGATTGAGGCTGATCCGGATCAGATTCGGGCTCTCCTCAACATGCATTCTCCAAAAATAACAAAAGATGTTCAGAAACTTGTCAGCAAGATTGCCGCGATCAACCGTTTTGCTTTTAAATCTTTAGACCGCTATCGTTGGCTATTTTTATTACTCTGCGGTTGAACCCAACGAGGAAAGGTTCAGCCAAATTCAGAGGTCACATGGACACCAGAATGCAAAACAGCTTTTCAGGATCTTAAAATCTATTTGGGGAGGTCTCCCATAATGAGCACCTCAGTAGATAATGAGGAACTGATTATCTACCTAGCAGCCACAGATACTTTCCTCAGCTCAGTTCTCATTCATCTGGAAGGGAAAATAGAGAAACCAGTCTTCTACATCACCAAGACCCTCACACCAGCGAAAACAAGCTACTCTAAAATTGAGAAACTTCTTCTCACTCTTGTTTACACTTTACATAAAATCTAGCACTACTTCCAAGCTCATTCAGTCAAAGTTATGACGAACTACCTACTTTGGGAAGTCTTATCCAAGAAAGAAAAAATGAGAAGAGTTCAAGAGTGGTTAGTTAGTTTAAGAGAACAATATATCAAGTTCGAGCAATGTCATTCTGAAAAAGGTTAGGCCGTTGTCGATTTTCTCGTAAATTTTCCAGTGGAAGATCTTGAGTGGGAAGAGTATGACTCTAATCTTACAGAAGAAATGTCTGAGGATCCACCCCCCAAGCCATTCGATGACTGAGCTGAATGGATCACTACATCAAGGTGGAGACTTCTCATAGATGGATCAGCAGGACCCGCAGGGTCAGGAATCAGAATCGCTTTAATTACCCCTTCCAATGGCAGAATCGAGAAATCAATCCGCCTGGATTTTGAGGCCACAAATAATGTCACCGAGTATGAAGCTCTCATTTATGGACTCGACCTCGCTCTTGAGCTCGATGTCCCCGAACTCTCAGTTTATACAGATTTACTAATCATCGTCCACCACTACTCAGAGCAATACAAGAAGAACGGAAAGATGATCGAATGCGCAGCCTTCATTGCAGATATGATAAGCAAGTTCATAAAAGTAGCTCTTGATTATCTTCCTTGAGGTGAGAACAGATACGCCGAGTCCTTGGCGTATCTAGCCACAGTCTTGGGTAGAGGAGCTCGATATTTTCAGATCAAAATCATTTCAACCCCTAACATTGATCGCATTTATGTGTGCACGATCAACACTGGGGGTGATAAAGGGGGAGATGATGATTGGCAAAATCCTTTCTTAGCCTACCATGGTGTCGACATCAATTGCAATGGACCACTTCCAGTAGATCCAAAGGAGCGCCGATAGCTGATCAACAACTTAAAACGCTACACTAATCAAAATGGTGTGCTATACCACCTTTCTTTCATAGGTCCTTACCTCAAGTGCCTCTCCAAATTAAAAGCAGATGAATTGCTCCATAAATTACATGAAGGAACTTGTGGCTCCCATGCCGCAGGTCGATCACTAGCAAGCAAAGCAATCACACAAGGAGTATTCTGGCCTGGCATGCGCAAATAAGTAGAGGAGTACTCCCGCAGATGCGACACCTTCCAAATACATGGACACATAATACGCTCCCATGCGCTCGAGCTTCATGCAAGCAAGGTTTTTTGGCCATTCAAAAGATGGGTACTAGATCTCGTCGGCGAATTCCCTTACTCTCCAGGTAACCACCGTCACCTACTCGTAGCTATCGATTAGTTTACAAAATGAATAGAAGTAGTTCCACTATGTCGAACCAGAGAAGAGGAGGTCATCTCTTTTATCTGAAACTACATAATCACTCGGTTTGGGTGCCCCTACCTAATTCGTATCGATAATGGGCCCCAATTTGTGGGAAAGAAAGTCCTAAACTTCCTAAACCACCGCAATATCATCTACTCATCATCTAATCCTTACTATCCTCAAGGCAATGGCCAAGCTGAAATCACCAACAAAACCATCGTGGATGGACTCAAAAAAAAGCTTTACTCACAGAAAAAAGGGAATTGGGTTCGCGAGCTGCCTCATCTCCTATGGGCATATCGTACTACTCCCCGACAATCAACTGGGTGTACCCCATTCCTCCTTACTTGTGGTACTGAGGCCGTCATTCCATATGAATATCTTCATCTAGTTCGTGACAATGAGCTAACTGACGAGGAAAATGAGTTCAAGTTGGTTTGCAACATCAATATGATAGATGAAACCAGGGAACGTACCATCGCTAACCTAGGTCGATATCATCATATGCTTGCCAGATCGTACAACAACCGAGTTAGAAGTCGTACCATCCAAATTAAAGATCTCATCCTCAGAAAAATTCCTCAACATCACAAAGAGCCTTACGCTAGAAAATTAGGTAACAATTGCGAGGGTCTATTCATTATCATAAATCTTGCAGGCCTGGGATCATATTATCTCATGACAGAAGAGGAAATCTGTATTTCGAATCCTTGGAACACTAGGCGACTGAAACAGTACTATCGTTAAGCGTCTTACTACTCTATTTTCTTTCCTCATTTTTATTATATTGTTGTTCAATTCCAAAAATGAGATTTTCACCTCCACCCAATGTAAATTATGAACTTATCAATGAAATTAAAAGTTTGTCACAAACATCTTTCTACTTATGTAGATTCTACCAAACAAGAGATAAGGCAAATATAATACTAGTCTTCATCTTTTTCAACTTGTTTGGGTCATTTATAACGGCTAGATCAAGGATAACACTTGGTTCGGCTGGCTCTACTAAATCTCTGCGATTGTAGCAAGTATAAAAACTTGTTTCATATCAAAGACTCTACAAAACAAGAGATAAGGCAATGGTAATACTAGTCTTTATCTTTTTCAACTTGTTTGGGTCATTTATAATGGCTAGATCAAGGATAACACTTGGTTCGGCTGACTCTACTAAATCTCTGCGATTGTAGCAAGTGTAGAAACTTGTTTCATATCAAAGACTACCAAACAAGAGATAAGGCAAAGATAATACTAGTCTTCATCTTTTTTAACTTGTTTGGGTCATTTATAACGGCTAGATCAAGGATAACACTTGGTTTGGCTGACTCTACTAAATCTCTGCGATTGTAGTAAGTGTAGAAACTTATTTCATATCAAAGACTACACATGACATAAGATAAGGCAAAGGTAATACTAGCCTTCATCTCATTCAATATGTCTGCAACATTTCTATAGTTCAATCAAGTTTTAACTTGGTTTAACTCAACACATTTCTGCGATTGAAACAAGTGTAAAAACTTATTTTATATTAAAGACCCCACCAGAAACAAAGTTAAGGCAAATGTCATACTAGCTTTCATCTATTTTAATGTGTATGCGACAAATACTATTTATTTTTCATATCATATTCATATTACAAGGAATTCTTTTATGCTAATGGGATGCCAGTCGTGCTTCCCCCTTCAGTAGGGATATCAGCCGTGCTTCCCCCTACAACAAGAGGTCAAATATTAAGTTCACAGATTACAACAACTCTACCCCTCTTTATCAGGCTAGCAGGTCGAGGGCCCAAATCAGTTTCCATGGAGGCCATGCAGTTCCCTCGATCAATGTTAACTCCACAGATACATCCCTTATCCGACAAACTTTTGAATAAGGTATCTCGTTCTAACTTAAGTCTTTTTACTTCCTCTGCAAAATACGTAACTATCACCTTTAGAAGGTCTGAGCGTGACGCATCAGGTATGACCATCCTTATAAATTTTGCTCTCACATTCTCAAGGCGTGACTCAAATCTAGCATACAAATTCTTATGATGAATCATTTCCATATAAACTTTACCATCATGTACTATATTCTCTTCCAACTTTTTTATATATTTAGCTGATTCAGCCAGGTTCATAGCCTCCAGGTCCACTACCTGGGATCGAAGCCTCTTAATTTCTACATTCAACTTTTCCTTAGCCGGAATATCTGTGAATAATTCTTCTTTCCTCTTCATCACCATTTCTTTTGACTTGACTTCTCCTTCCAAAACCTTGCAGTATCCAACTTCTGCTAGCATTCCCTTAAGCTTGTATTACCTCTCTGCACATGCCCCTGAATTTGAGCTACGTCACCTTCCAGCTCTTTAATTTGTCCTGATAAACTCAATACATCCCCTCGGACTAGAGAAGCTTGAACATCCTTCTTACTCCCCCTTGAGCGCTCTCCAGCCTCTACTTTCTTGGCACGTGTGTTGGCTTGTGCCAGTTCAGCCTTTAATCGTGTCACCCTCTCATTTAAATTATTACACCTTCGCTGTATTTCCTGAAACTCCATATCCTTGGCAGGTAGAGCTATATGCAAGTGTTTAGCCACGGCTTTCGAAGCTGATAGATTTTCTCGAACTACTCTCAGTTCGTTGTCTTTTTCATCAATTTTTTGTTTCAGTCGCTCCATCTCGTTTCTACAATTCTAAAAATCAGATCAAAATCGTTCCTTTGATCTTTCTAGCGCCTGAATACTTTACTGAGCCATTTCAGTCTGCTTACCCTTAACCATCAACGTATCATCCAGACTTTGGAGCTTCGCGGCATGTTCTTTGATCTCCACCAGCTCCTTTATCCCCTTGACTATTTTGACATTTTTTTTTCGACCTTATGAGTCAGGTCAGAAACAGCCTGGGTTACCTCCACAAGTTTAAAATGTACCTTTACATGTTGGTCTTCTATGGTCACATTCGCCTCCTTCATCCTATCCAACTCCTCTGCAAATTCATAGTTACATTGGAGTACATCATCCACACGTGAGGGAGCTGAATCCAATTCGATCTATACGATATAATTTTTTTTGCACAATTCGATCCATAACACAATCAATGTACATCTATATTTCATTTCCAAACTTGTATATGATTTCTAACATCTGCGATGTGTAAATACTTCTAGACTAAAGGTTCATATACATTATCAGATAAACGCTCCATGAGGTATATTGCGTAGTTTAAGGTACATACTTTTGATATACTACTTTGCATAAAGAGCGTTGAATTTTTCTATGCACTATATTAGTGACATTTTCCTAAAACTGATAGAAAAATTTGTGGCCTACATCTACATCCTATTCACTATATAGCTTTATATCGATATAACATACAGGCCAAAAGGCCTTTTTTCAATCTAACCTACAGCTCCGCTTGCGAAGACAATGAAGATGTGGAAATCTCTTTCTCCCTGACAACCTTAGTCTCTAGGTCTTTTATCCTGAGACTCATTTCTCTAAGTGCCTACAAGAGGGTTACAAAAAAAAACTCAGCCTAAGAGTCTATTCAATGTACACAATCTAACAGTTTACATCACTCATCCAAAATGTTCATACAAAACCAAATCATTTCTCCATCCTACCTTCTCGTGCTCGCCCTCTGGGAGTTTGTTATCGCCCCCTTGGTTATCCAGCACTGTCTGACGAGAGACACTATCTAACCCATGAACTACTCCCACCGCGATCTCCTCTATCCCTTCATCATCTTGCTCCTCAATATAGGTGTTCGCCTTAATGGCATTCACCTCTTCCTCAGAGTATCCTTTCAACATCAAGTGGCGCCCCAACCTATCGTGCTCCTCCACCATCTCCTCCAAATTGGCCCTCGCCTCCACCTATAGCTGACCAATTGCTATGACATGGGAAGCCTTCAGAGCCTCCAGCTGCTTGGCATCCTTAGCGACATCAACTTTCGTTCGAGCTAACTTTTTCTCAAGCTCAATTTTCATCCTCATCAGCTGAGACTTATCTTCCTAAACTTCAACCCAGTTCCCCTTCACCAGCCGAGCAACCTGCAGAACAAAAATCAACCTCAACATCAGCTCAAAATACAATCCGCAATCTTTTTCGCATAATCAGTATAGACTTACCATCTTGCTCATATCTTCCTCACCGTGAAGGATCGCCAATCTAGACCTCTCCTCAAGCTCTTTGAGGTCGTCCACCACGGCCGATTGCTCTTCAGGGACCTTGTCCCCCGATTTTTCTAAAGGCTCGACCCTTCACCTTTTTTCTTTAGCGACCTCACCACTTCCAGTGGTACTAGAGGCCGACAAATTTTTTAACATCCACTTTTTCAGATATTTTTGTGCCATTGTGCTCGACATAATGGGTTCTGGATGAACCGACCTATCTGTTCCAGGGGTCATGACTAAGTTGGTTCGACCTTACCCGCCAGTTCCTTGCCTCTTCCCTTCGCCAACACCGCCATCAACCTGGTCGATTGAGCCTTTTTTTAAACTTCTTCGACCTGCTATCAATCTTCTTCTTCCTACTAAACCTGAGTCCTTCCAACACAACTTCAAACTCAGTCTCTTCCTCTGCAACTTTGTCCAACAATATCTCATTCCTCTCTACGTGAGACTTCACACCTGCCATACAAAACATTTTTAGCAGCAACTACAGGCATAAGTTCAAACACATCAGTAATATTATCTATGCATGGTCATACTTACTTTGTTTTATAGTTCTAAATCAAAGGTCTAAAGGTTCTCTGTCATTTCTCTGAAGGCAATTACCCTTCACCCATATGACGTTATCATTCCAGGCTTGACCTGCTGAATTCAGATCGAAGAAGCGAGACCGAGTTACACTCGCACAGAAGTATTCCCCACCACTAGCGTGATAATTTTTCACCCCATAAAATTGCAACAAATCTTCAGGAAATATCCTCCTCACCTTCCCCTCATTCTCCTACCTTTCTTTCAGATGGTCAAAAACACTAATTACCTCCCACATGTTCCCGTTCAATTGAACGGGACATTCCCCAATTGCATTTATAATCACCTTCGCCAAGTTGGTAAGGGGAAGACTCAGCTCTTACTCTAATTAAGACAAGTAACACAAAAAACCTTCTTCAAGGTCACTACGAACACCCCCATCAAAGTACTCTAACGAAATCGATTCATCTATGCCTCTATCTCATTTTTCCACCTCTAAATCCGCCAGCAAATAAAAATATTCCTCCCCAGTCAGTACCGTGCAACCCCTAAATTGCCTACCGACATATTTTACACAATTACCCCATGTCCCTTCTGCAGTAGCCTTGGTTTTACAGAATTCTCTAAATGCATCTGAACCAGGAGGATAGGACACTAATTGACCAGGAAAACCTGGAAATGGTTCCAACCCTACTTTAACCTCATTATCAGACTCAATTGTCCGACCAGAGGTCGACACCTCGGTAACAAGTTAACGATCCATTTCAACTACAATTTCTACAGGCAAGTTTTTGACCCTACACGACTGCCCCTCACGCTAAACCTACATACAGGTTCAGGTATCTATTATTATTTCATACAAATCGGTCATATCAACATATAACATATCTTTTATATATTTTGTGTATATGTCAAGATTGCAAAAAATTGCCGTGTATAGTTGTTGTTAAGATTTGCTTCAAAAATGATTTGCACAAATACATATATACTACGTACGTCTCTACTAACCTTCAGAATCCGAATGAGAATCTGCAGTAGTGCCAAACCCTTCCCTCACGACGCTGCTATATAGCCACCTGCGCGATCCAATGTTTTTCACTCTCTTCAACCGTTGATCACCCTCAGATAAGTTATTATCAGGTCCTCTTAAAAAAATGTGTGCCTCTCTCTCTGTGCTCTTCAAATTTTTAGAAGTAGAAAAATATTTGAATGATGAGGAAGAATCACTTTTTATCTTTTCTCTCTCTAGCGGCTGGCAGTTATTGCGCCTCGCATTACCCGTCCTCGGTTTTGGAATCGAGGCATCCTTTCCACTATCCATGTCAGACGTCTTGTACCTTTTCAATAAAACAGACTTTCCATCATTACCCCTCCCCTCATATTTTAACATATTTTTCTCTCCTGTTTCCATATCTTTTTTTGACCTTCCCACACTCATGATAACTCACCCTACATGATATCAAATCTCTGTAGATTTACATACAAAACAAAACTAGAAGCTTATGCATTTCCTCATTTTTTGTTTCTTTATCCATGTCTATCATATTTATAGTGATAGTAACGTCATTTTCAAGGCTGAAGAATTTTTCAAAATTATTCAAAATATTTATCATAACAGTTTTAACAACATTTGTAACTATAGAGGATCCCATTGATGTACATATTTTTCTATTAAAATTTAACAAACTTATATTTATGCATGATAAACACGTTATACATTATTACATCTAAACAACCTGAGCGATCACGTCAGATCACATTACCATTTAATCAGCCATCTTCAAATTCAATATCGACCTTAGTAATCAATTTAACCATTTCTTCTCGAGCTGCGGGATTCAACACCAATACACAAAAGCATACCTCATAGAAGTATCGGGCATACTCACGTTCCCTACTCCTAACGTCTAATTCTTCGAGCTGACACTCCCTCACTGGTAACTCAACATCATAACCAAACACGCCTAAAATCCTCTCCCGTACTTTAGCTATCTTTATAGTTAATCGTCCCTCTGCGGCATGATATATCCTCAGAGATCGAGTCCGCACCATCCTAACCTCTTCTTTAACTTCGTAAATCATCCTACCCATATTTATACGTTTTCCACTCACTTTCCCCTCAAAACATGATTTTTACCTTTTATCTCGTAACAGAAAACCCCTGAATCTTGAGTAAAATATTTGAACTTATCTCTTCCTTCGAGCTCGTCCTTTAAATTACTTTATAGTTCAAGTTATCCTAACTAAAGTTATTCTTCCATCAAACTCTGTTAGAACGAATTTTTGAATTGCTAAAGTCTTGAAGTTTTTTGTTCCAACTTTTCAACACACGAAATAGAATCTACAACACACATTCTCACACATATTCATCTCAGCTCGAATAAAGCAAGGCAATACTTGCAATATCCATACATTCTATACATTCTTCATAATAATTTCGTTCGATTTTTACAGAATTTATATCGACAACAACACAAGTAATTGAATGACCAATATTTATTCATATCAAAAACATTACAAACGATTTTACAGATAATAAAATTTTGAGAACACCGAACTCTAAGTACTTTACAGATAACAAGTTTTCCACTATTTTTTAAAGCCACGGGTAATTCAGGCGCGTTGACGTATCAACTTCTTTAGTTCTTCTTGCTTCAGTGATCTATCACCTTGATACAAAGCAAAAATTGGAACCAACATAGAGCTTCCCTCGTATGAGTTTAGTCGAAGTCTAATCAAACTTCAAATGGAATCTATGCAAGCAGTAGATGCAGTGCTTGAACCAAATTCTCAAACTAAAGGTCTACTGAGCACCAAAACTTGATGAAAATACAGAAGCAGACTCCCAATGGTTGTCCCCCTCCTCTATTTCCATCACCCCTTCCTCTGAAATCACCACCACCACCGAAGAGTTGGTAAAGTTGAAGAGGGCCCGACCTTAGAATCCATGGTGATACAAAAAATCAGCATAACTACCCCGAAGTTATGCCTATCCCTGCATATGAAGCCCTAACCCTATCTTCCGCAAGGATACGAAGACAGGCCCACTGGTTCTCGCCTGTCAAGACGACGACATGAAATCTCTACTTGCAGTAGAACTCTTCCTCAGCTTCAATTACTTCGTCTTCCAACATACCTTGATACGTCGGAGGAACAGAAGCGGGAATCGCCATCTCCAAGGATTGGTTCCCAAAGTACTTCAACTTCAATATCTGCATTTCAGTCGCAATCTTCTCTTCAAGGACCATGCTACGAGTCTTCACCATTGATAATTTTAGAAAGAACAAGCATGCGCTACTCCAAAGATTTGTTACAGGTACTATTTATATAACACTACATTTATTGTGTAGGTACATTTTCCCAAGCGTCATTATTTATTACAGACACAACTTTTCGAGTAGTAACCGTCATATACATCAATATCAACATCATCATTTAATACCCATTCCATCCCAATAACGGCACAATTTCCAACACGTCAAAACCATCATGACTACGTTATTTATTTACAATTTTTAAACCACAATACCCGTTACCCTCCAATTCTTTCTTAACCAAAGCCACTCGTGACTTCGGTTGCGAGGGGGCGATTGTAGGGACCTATCCCTCGACCTCACTAGTAATCGAGCTATCACCAGTTCGAATAACCTCCATCTCAGGCTTACGCATTTTTCAACATAACTTCTCCAGTCAACATTTTAACATACTCTGCGAACTGGTCAAGAATGTGGGTCGAACTTAAACCAAAAACCCAGAACCAGTCAAAGATACCTGTCTCTCACGAACTTATTAGTTACTCAGTCAACCGCCACTAACCACATTGTTCGGAGAACGTGCTCCAACACGATGAAGAGCTGCAGAGAAGGCCTATATAAGGAAAAGTTCTAGAAGAGATAAAGACCAGACAAATTACACAAGAGATTACCTAGAAATTACATATTCTAGATTCTCGATCAATCATCAGAGCATCTTAGTTACAAGACTCAAGCATTTTCTATTCTTAGAGATCACTTGTAATAAGATATCCGCCTCAAGCAATAAAAATACTTTTAACAAAAATCTTCCACACGAGGTCGTGGTTTTTTTACCTATTCATAGGTTTTCCATGCTAAAATCACCTATTTCATTTCTTAATTTCTATTAGAATATTGTTACAGGTTCATTGGTGTGATAGCAAATTCCAAAGCCATTTCGAGCTTATAGAATTTGGCCATTACATGCATAACTTCGAGATGAGGAAGAATGGGATTTGTTTTGATTCTATCAAGAGCAGACCTTCGGCCTGGGATGTTAGAATTTATGACTTGGATCCTATTGTTTAGGTCATCTAAGGTGATAAATTATGGTAGAGGATTTGGTATGGCTATAACCTATAAATCAAAGTCTCTGTCCTTCAGGTTCCAATCGGTCTCTTATAGGTCATCTCACCGGTGGTGGTAGAGTTTGATAACATGTACGCCGACTTTCGAGAGTTGCCGATGCTGAGGATGTAAGTCCAAAATGTTGAGAAACCCTGTATGGATTCCTTGATCTAGATTGAGAAGTTCGTACTTATTCTTCTCTTGGCTGGCTTTCTCTTTGGGTCTCCCTAGAGCGATGATCACTTCGAGCTTGAGGAGGTGGAATTTGACGGTCAATGAGCCAATCTTGAGTTCTTCGTCAATGCTCAATTTCTTTCTAATGTGTCTGACTCTGTTGATCCAAGGCCTTTCTCATTTTGTCTCTTTCAACTTGAAGAGCTTGGGCGTGAATTTGCTGATCTTCAAGACTCTGGACTAGGTCAGATTATATTTGTTTATGAAGTTCGATCATTGCGCTGTGCAGATCGACTATTTTCGGTATTGGGTTGATCTCGTGGTTCCTCAACTTACTAGAGGCACTTCAGAGATTCATGTTTGTCATCGGATTATCTTAGATCACAGGTGGTAAAGAAAAATATGGTAATTCCCACAGACGATACCAATTGTAATGACGTGTTTTCTGGGAGGATAATCTTCGCTAATACTTATAGTGAGGATTATGCAATAATAAGTTAAAACAAATAGGATTTTACGTGAAAACTCTGTAAAGGCTGAGAAAAACTATGACCTCGTTGAGGGCTTTGATAAAAAAATCCAGTAAATTGATAGTTATTACAATTGTTGTTTGATAAGAAAGTAAAGATGAATAAATAGTAAAGTTGGGAATTCGAATAACTCATTCTCTGCCTGTATTTATAGCAGATACATGCAGTTTACAAAAAATATAAAATAGTTTCCTATTTTGGGGGTAGTGGGCGAACTTTGCGGATCTCCCAACGGTTCTATTTGACCAAACATAATGACTACTTTCAGTAGGTCGAGAACTGTGGTTGCTGACGATCTTCTTGAATGATGGACTATCTTCGACGAAGTTCTGTTAGCTTCTCTTTGTCGAATCTGGGAAATATGCTACTGTATGTAAAATATATTGCTGACATTTTTGTTTTGATTTGTTCATCAGGTTTTATCATGCCTCCAAAGAATAAGAAGGCTCAACAAGAAGTGACTAGTGACCCAAGCCAAGATACTCCCAAACAAGCAAAGCTACTTAATGGTGAGATGTTGCACACTTATCTTACATTATGCAAGTGTGAGCTTGAAACAACTAAAAATGTGGGGTCTGGACTTTCGAAAGCCTCTTGGGCCAAGATTAGGGAGGAGTACAATGCAAAATTTCACCTAACTCGTGGAACTAAATATTTTAGTAATGTCTGGTTTTACTAAAGAGTGAAGTACAATGCTTGAACATGGCTTTTGAGAAGGACTGAGAATGGTTTTAATACAGAAACACGTACGTTTCATCTTCCACTTGAAGAGTGGGATGTTCGACTATTTGTTATTTTGGACTATGTTGGTTTGTGTTATCTTAAGATTCATACTTCAGACTATCTTTAATTTTGTTTATCTGTATAAACCATTTTGCATGTCTATTTTTTATATCTATTTTGTCCATTTTGTGCAATGATGCCTTTTGTATGTCCATTTTGTATATCCATTTTGTCTATTTTGTGCAATGCTGCCTTTTGTATGTCCATTTTGTCAATTTTAAGTTGTGAATATACTTTTATGGTGTCATAGTACTTTATAGTGGAGAAGTTGCCAATTTTGAGGTGATGCTCCAAGTTGTATTCTTTTATAACAAGACTATTTAAGACATTTACCAGTTTTCAACACTTCTTAAAATAAAAAAACACCATAACTTATTCAGCACTTGATTTTTTTTTTTCAGCATTCAAGACTTGAAAAACAAACACCACCTTACTGTAAACATGTTCCTTATTTCTAGATATGAAATGTATAACGATACATAATTTGCAACCCGAGCCTCTAACCAACCCGTGTGTGACGTTAAACCATTTTCAGAGTACACACAACTTACAGCTTAGCTCCTATAGTCGTTCCCCACCGTCACCAAGAATACTAAGTATAGTTCGGGGTACTTTTGTCAAAAATCCCCAATCTTACTTCCTATAAATATGAGTGCTAATATTAAACAACAGATCAAACCTACAACTTTCCCCCTTTTCTCGAAGACTTGATTCAAGTTATTGTTGGGAAAAGGAAAGAAGGGGATACAGATTTTTTTCAAACATCCAGAGATTATGATAATTGGTTAGTTCTCTTTACCTTTCCGTCGTTATTTATGATTATGATAGTTGTACGATGCTTTTATTATTAGTTATTTTAAGCTTGGACGATGGTTTCGATAGTTAACAGAGCTTGGTCATGTAGACAAAAATGTATATAATTCAACGTTATCTTACCAAGTATTGGACCTCATTCCTTCTAGTACCAAATTAAACCGATCTGTAATCGCTATTATTATTTTTGATGAATGTAAAATTTATTTATGAAAAAACACATTCAACACCCCTAAAAAGTAAAATCGCTAATGTTATAACCATCCACTTGTAAGTACTGTGATTCCGACGAAGCATATCGGTTTTGGAATCCCATCATATGGTTACAATGTCGACTTAGGTGAACTTGTGGTGGTGATGGAGCTTCTTGGTGAGAAAATGGAGCAGATTTGGTGGGGTGGAGGGTCTAAGATAGGGTTTTGAGCTATAGAAAGAGTTGTTGAGTGATGTTGTGGTAAAGAGAATAAAAGGGCTTAGTGAGATTGAGATTTTCGTTTAAGGGGGTAAGAGAGTTAAGGGAAACTGTGATGGCTTTTGACAGTTTCTTGAAAGATAGTTTGTTCCTGAGAGAGAGAGAGAGATTGATAGATTACGGTTTGGTAGTTTAATATTTTTTTCTTCTTCTATGGAAATCTTCTCCGGGATAGTTTTCATATGGTTCTGCCTCTGGACGATACTGATTTTGAAAAAAATAAATTTTGTACAAGGCCTAAAGTGTTTTAAAACTACATTTGATACCTCATTTTTAATAAATGACTAAAGGACACTATTTTTGAATAATACTTTCATTTAGTACTATTTTTTTTGGCCAGGCAAGCTGGGTTAAGGCAGTCCCCAACCAGAATGAATTGGAAAAATTAGTATCTAGGATACTTTTTACCACTAGCATTTTTCTCAAGCACGACACACAGGTCCGGAGGAACATTTCTAGGAAGTAAAATGGCCAAAAACTAGTAGCATGTGAGGCTACAAAAATTGCTCCTTGGTTAACCTCTTTTAATACATGATCGAACTCAAAAACAACAAAGTGCTTCAAAAGACTGATTGACTGGTGAAGGAAGTGGCAGTCCCATGGTGGCTCCTTGTCCTGCTTGAAGTAGGCAACCATCGGCTTGGAGTTAGTAGCAATGTTGATCTTAGTGCATCCTTCTCAATAGCCAAACTGAGACCTTTATTTAAACCCTACAGCTCTTGATAACTGGCTGAAATGGGAACACCTTTACCATAACATCCACCTGCAGGGGCGGAGCCAGAATTTTATACTAGGGGGTGCCGGGGGTGGAGCCCCCCTAAAAAAAAGGGGAGTTAAAGGGGTATTTTAGTATTTTTGCTTTACATGGTAGAGAGAGAAAAAGAACTACCGGGAGAGAGGGAGGGGTTGGGATACAATTTGTAGTTAAAAAACATTAGATTGGGCTTGGAGGTATGCCAAACCCTTGGGCTTTTGTAATTTTTTTCTCCCCATTACTAAAGGAACTATCTTTTCTCCAAAAGAAGTGGGGGTGCCAGGCACCCCCTAGACCCCCCCAAAATCCGTCCCTGCCCACCTTCCATGTCACACTTGTAGTCCCTTAGTAAAGCACCATATCCACCTACAAGGTTGTTGTGAGCTCCAAAAACATTCAATAACATCACCCCCTGTTCTGGAGGTTTGCATTGACATCAAACAACTTTCTTCAAGGTGAGCTGAGGGAACAATCCCTGCAAAGATCTCGATTCACAATATTGTTCTCCACCTTTTTAACTTGATGAGAAAGCCTAACACCTTCCTCATAATAGATAGTGCTCTTAATGAAAGGGATGGACACTCGGTTGCCTCTGAAGTACAGATTGTTCCTAGTTTTCCAAAATGGTAAATAAAACAGCAAAAATCAAGTCTTAATAATATTAGAAAGAATGCTAGAGCTATTAAGGCTGCAGATCCACATATTCTCACCATCCCTTGCAATTCTGTTGAGCTTGCACTTCCTCAGAATATAATTCCAAATATCATTGGCTACTATACATTCCAGGAAAGAGCTTTCATTTGAGGCTTTGCAGAAGTAACAACAAGAGGAGGCAACCACATGTCTAAACATTAGTTTGTCTTGAGTGGATAGACAGTTTTTAAGCAACATCCAAGTGATGAACTTTTGTCTAGGAATAACCTGCTTGTTTCAACAAATATCAAACTTGTCTTGTTTAGCTATGTTGATCTTTTAGCATATCAACAATATCTGCAAAATTGTAATTATCTGAGGGAGAAGGGCTTCAGGCATTTTTATCTCTAGCTTGGTGGATTTCAGAAATAGTGGGAAGATCAGGGTCAATAATGCCCAAAGATTCCATGAGGTTGGCAGGAATATTCCATCCAGTGTTAGCAACATTGCTGACTTTTGCACTTAAATGAAGGTAAGAGTCATACTGGAGCTCCCAAGGGAAGTAAACTTTCAGAACACCAAAGTTGTGTCAGGGATCATGCCAGAGTAAAGTGCTAGAATCATCTCCAATAAGATTTATGAATTTTTTTGCTTCACTTCTAAGTTGTAGAGCCTTCCTCCAGACCCAGGAGCAACTTTGGGGGATATTCAAATCATGATCCCAAAGCACTTGTTTCTAATAAGGTTTTGATGCACCCATTCAGTCCATAGGTTGGTTTGTTTAGAGCATAGCCTCCAAATGTGTCTCATAACTGCAGATTTGTTCCAGATCACAAGACTCCTTAGATCAAGTCCTCCTTCTTTTCTAGGAAAGCAAACATTAAGCAAGCTCATAGGGACAGCTTTTCTTGAAGGGTTATGGCCATTCCATAGGAACTTAGAAGTTTATCTACTAAATCACCTGCTTAGGAAGAATTAATACATTAGTCTAATAAACATGTATGTTAGATAGCTTCTTAAGTGCTAAACTTACCCTTGTTTTTCAATTTCTAAATTACTTTATTTATTTGTGAGCTGCTCAACAACTAAGAATGGAGAGATACACCAACTCTCCATACCAAACCACCAATATTTCCACTTTCAGAAGAAAAAAATCATTTTTGTAGAGAGGTTGAATTGTAATGAATTGAATAAATTATTTCTTCTCTCTAGGTGAGTTTATAAAGGGATTACAAGGACTGTTACAACAGTTGTTATTAAGCTAATTAAGGGGACAGCTGTTACTAAGCTAATAAAGGGGTTGTTATAAGCCTAATTAAGGGGCTGTTGCAACCTAAGTAAGGGTGAATTTAATAAGACAAAAAACTGACTAAGTAACATATTCCAATACTCCCCCTCAAGCTGGTGCGCAAAGATATCTAGAAGACCCAGCTTGCCAATCGAAGAATGGAGATCAGCAGGTCCAACTGGCTTGGTGAGAGTATCAGCGACCTGTGACTTTGTTCTAACAAAGAAAGAAGTTGCAATCCCGGAGCGCACTTTTTCCCGTAAAAAGTGCACATCAATCTTTATATGTTTTGTTCACTCATGAAGGACAGAATCTGAAACTAGATGAATGGTGGCTTTATTATCACAGTGTAGAATGACAAAGCCTAATTCAATCATGATGGAACGCAACCATATAACCTCACACATTCCAAGTGCTAATGCGCGATACACAGCTTCAGCAGACGAACAAGAGGCAACAATTTGCTTCTTACTTTTCCATGAGATAAGATGATTTCCACGGAAAGTACAAAAACCACTAGTATAACGACCATCATAAGACCTTCTATAATCAAAATTTGTGTAGCACTCCAGGGGACCTTGTGTTCCAACAACATAAAATAATCCGAGACCAAGACATGACTTTAGATATCGAAGAATATGGCGAACTACATCCAAATGAGACTGACATGGTACATGAATGAATTGACGGACCCTGCTCACAGCAAAGGAAATATCCGGTTTAGTGTTTGCCAAGTAGATCAAACGTCTAACAAGACCCTGATACGCCGATGGATATGATAAAAGAGGTCCTGATCCTACAATCAACTTACTATTTAAACAAGAGTGGGGTCTGGTTTACACGCAAACATCCCTGTATCACTAAGCAAATCCAGAACATATTTCCTCTGTGATAAGGAAATTCCCTTAGGAGATTGAGCCACTTCAAGCCCAAGGAAGTATTGTAATGGCCCTAAGTCCTTCACCTCAAATACCTTCACCACAAAGCCATACTGGAGAACTACCTCACTAAACCGGCAAAACTATGCTTGTGGTGATTACTTAAGCCCATACAAAGACTTACATAGACGACATGCTTTATCAACATACTCCCCCTTACTACGAAAGTCTAATGGAGGAGCCATATAGATAATCTCACCATGATCACCATTAAGAAAGGCATTCTTCACATCTAACTGATGAAGATGCCAAATGGTAGGAGGCATCCAAGTAAATGAGAAGATGAACAAAGTTCAGCTTAGCAACCGGAGCAAAAGTAGCACCAAAAGCACGTCCAGGTACTTGTGTAAAACCCTTAGCAACAAGACGATCCTTATACTTGTCTACTGTCCCATCAGGCAAAAAATTTACATTAAGCACCCATCGACACCCAACTGGTCAGACCTTGGGAAGAACCATCTCCCAAGTCCGGTTCTGTACAAGGACATCCATCTCAGCTTGATTGTTACTACCTAATGAGGATCAACCATAACTTTAGACACAGATCGAGGAATCCAGACTGTAGAGGTGGGGGATATATAAGCACAGTAAAAATCAGACACGCTCTAGTAAGAAACAAACTTGGCAATGGGATGCTTAGTAGGAAAGCCATATTTCTCAGGAGGACCACGCACTCTTGTAGGGTAACGAGGCACAACAACAGGTGGAGCGACAAAAAAAGTATCATCGATAACAAAAATATCAATAGTGACATGAGTATCATTGGGAACAGTATCAAGGAGATCAGAGGAAGGTGTGTTACCTGAGACGGATGGCAGGGGAGCAGGATGAGCATGTGGACAACAAGAGTAGACCTTTAAAGGTCGGGCGGTAGGTGTCACCGGAGGAGAATCAATAACAAACATAGGATAAACAGCGGAAGGTTTCTCATCCAATTGTGGCAAAGTGTCTTGTATAGACAAAGTAGTACCAAAGAAATGAGCATGCTCAACAAAAGTAACATCCATAGTATGATAAATGTGACGACGAGAGGGATAATAACTCCGATAACCTTTAGAGAGAGGAGAGTACCCTAATAAGATACACCGAATAGACTTGTCATCCAGTTTTGTACAAGGACTCTTGTCATGAACATAACAAACACAAGCAAATACTCTAGGAATAATAGGAAAAAGGACCCGACCAGGGTATTCAAGCTGAAAACGAGCCACACCACTAATGATCCTACTAGGGGTACGATTAAGCAGGTAAGCGGAGGTGAGCATGAAAAAATGCAGCAAGACTTGTAAACATTCATACCCTTCAACAAACAACGAACAATGCCCATGAGAGACCTATGTTTTCTCTCGGCGACCCCATTTTGTTCTGGTGTATAAGGAAAAGTGAGTTGCTGAAGAATACCTTGCTGGTTAAGACACGAGACAAACTCATTAGACACATATTCCTTAGCATTGTCTGACCTAATCCCCCGAGAAACCACATTGAACTGTGTTTTAACAAGTTGTAAGAAACTTGTAAACAAAGAAAGGACCTCAGACTTTTTACGAAGCAAGTAAATCTAGTATAATCATTGATAAAAGTTACATAATATCTATGCCTAGACAATGCAGTAATAGGAAAAGGTCCTCAGACATCAGAATGAATTAAGTCAAACACACAAGGGGATTTGTGCATGCGAGGAATATAACTATTTCAGACATGTTTAGATAAAGAGCAAATCTTACAATGAAATGTAGAATTCTTGTATGCCTTTTTTAATTCGGGAAACAAAGCACAAAAATACTAAAAATTCACATGACCCAACCGGGCATGCCAAATTTTTATCGACTCGGATGAAAAAACATAATGACCTGACTCAGGCAAGACAATAATAACATGTAAACTGGAAATAGATGGCGATGGAACTCTTGGTGGATCGCCAAAGTAGTACAGGCCATCACGCTCAAACCCCCTGTCAAAAATTCACCTCGTACTCCGGTCCTAAAGATAACAAAAGTTAGACAGGAAAACAACAACACGGTTAAGATTCTTGGTAAGACGGCTAACATACAAAAGATTAAGAGTAAAACGCGGAATATATAAAATAGACTCTAGAGAAATCTGAGGTGACAAGTAAACTATGCCTTTACTATGGACTTTAGTAAGTGAACCATCAGTAATAAGAAAATGTTGATTAAATGGGGTATGGGGATTTGCAAGAATATTGAACTCACCAGTTATGTGATCATTGACACCTAAATCAAGAATCCAAGTAGATATTGAATTTACAATCTTAGCATGACATGCAGTGGGTGTACCTGTGGCAGCTGATATAGTTGTAGAACTGCCAACTGTTTTCTCCTCCCTGAGAATGTGAAGGACCTGGTCCGTCTTCGAATTCAGTGGCCTTTCAATAGTGGTAGTGAGATCATCTGGAGCTCCGTAAAAAGTCTGAGCATGACAAAATAGCTGCTGTACGAGGATTATTACCTCCGAACTTGCCATACTCTTTCTTCGGTTGTAGCTCTAGATGAAGCTGAAAATAAATATGTCTGTAATGGCCATCCTGTTTGCAGTTATCACAGTATGGTAGGGTACGTCTAGGATTTCCCCCAGATGGAGTAGAATATAAATCTCGTGATTGTACTTGAGAATGGTGGAACATTAGAAACAATTGTGACTTTCGAGGTCAACTTCATATGACGTTCATGTTTTTCAATCAATGCATATGCTTCACCAAGATTCGGAAGAGGTGTAGTATTGAGAACCTGTGTGCAAATTGCTTCAAAGTCAGACAGACTGTAGGCCAATAAGAAACTGGTGAGCTTTTTGTTTTTCCTCCCTTTTTTGAATCGCAGAAGCAATGGAAGGAGTTATGTCAGTAATATCTGTCAAAGAGGTATAAAGACTGCAAGTTCTTTCCACCTCTTGTTTAGATATACAAAATAAGCTGTAACAGACAAGGAACTTTGAAAAACCTGACCAAGTTCCCTGTATAACTTATAGACTCGGACTTCATTATTAGAGGTGGAATACATTTCTATTAGAGCATTTTACAAACCATTAACTGTCTCATGAAAGGTGAAAAGCTCATAAATCTCGGTTTCCATGGAGTTGAAAAACCAGCCAAGGATCATGCAATTGGTCATAAACCAAGTACTATAGGTAGCATCAGTCTTAGAAGGACAATGCACCTTGTCGGGTAGGAGCCAATCAATTTTATCCTTAGCTCCCAAGAAAAGTCGGATAGATCCGGACCAAGACGAGAAGTTTTGGCCATTTAGAAGAACACTAGTAATCCGATGAGAATGTGGGAAATTCAACAGATTCTCATTTCCATTATGAATAGTAGAGTTAGAGACCATGGATTCCGTTGATGCAGAAGATTCGGTTGAAGGGTTTGTCATATTAACATGGACAGGGGAGCAACACCAAACAAGTATTATAACTTAGAACTTGACAAGACAAAAAAGCTGTTAAGACAAGGCCTTAACAAGACAATGGTGTGCAAGAATAACCTTAGAAAGGGATGGACATGAGAACGACGGATGTCAGTACAAGAAGGCTATTCTGGACGGTAGGATTCCTCTTTTCTTCTTCTTTTTCTCTACTTTATATGTGATACCATGTAGAGAGATTGAATTGTAATGAACTGAATAGTTTATTTTTTCTCTTTAGGAGAGTTTATAAAGGGATTACAAGGATTGTTACAGCAGTTGTTACTAAGCAAATCAAGGGGTTGTTACAACAGATGTTACTAAGCTAATTAAGACGTTGCTATAAGCCTAATTAAGACCAAAAACTGACTAAGTAACATATTCTAATAATTATGAAAACCATTTCTCCCCCTATTTACTTTTGTTCAAGGCTGAAGATTTGCAGATTTGCAGATTTGCAAAAGTAGGGTTTTTGCATATCGTCCTACAGGGCAAAAATATAAGGGAAATCACACTAATCACTTTTTTATCTGCCACTATATCTATATTGGGTTCATTTGAATTGTTTCAACATAGTTAATGGGGTATAGCAGAAGCAGTGGCGACAAAGTTAATGATAGGTAAAAGATGACATTGGAATCATAAGAGTGATCTGTCATGATCCTTGAAACATCTCTATGAACTTGCTTCATCGTGTTTGATGGAAATCGAAGAGGTCATTCTCAATATCTAATCTTACCATCACCAAAGAGAAATCCAAATGTTCTAATCAAATTATCAACTAGGTTATGTGCATTGCCACATCATTTTGAGACCGACAAGCTTACGTACACGAACTCCATGTATGATTTAGAGTGGTCAATCCCAGCTGTGAACTCGGAGGCTTAAGAGGCGAGTAATCAACCCAGACTTTGGTCAACTTCTTAATATCCATGTATTTGATGCTTCTAGACTATGGCGATGAGATGAACTTCCAAATCTTCAAATAAAAGTTAGTAGTTACAAAGAAATACTTGATGAGAACGAAGACATCTCTTTTATAAACAATTATGGATGAAGACTGAGTCAGAAAGAGGTGATTCGAACTTTAAACAAGAAAAACATAGTTAATGCATATTGGAGGAAGGTCCTAAAGAATAGCTACTAATGCTAGGAAACATGGTAGCTACAATTCACATATAATTTAGTGTTCTCAGCAATTGAAAAAAGTGGATACTCTTGGCATTTTATAATATTAGGGTACTAAATAGGAAAAAAGTTGAAGCAAGGGTTGAATCCTAAGTTTTGCATTACGTATCAAATGTAATTTTGGGAGCACTTAATGCCCTATGCGAAAAAAAATCTTTCATTTTCAAATCGAATTACTACTGTTTGGACACTAATCCATTGTCCTGAATGCTCTAACCTCAGTAAAAAGCTAGGCCAAAGTGATAGCGAGGGGGCCTGATAGTATAAATGTCGAGCTCATCACGTGTGAAACTTTTGTAATAATTTGGTAGCAATTGTGATATGTAGTTAGACTTGCAGGAGCCGACTTTGTGAAAGGCCTAGAGGTGATGGTAAGAACCCGACCATCTCCATTTGGGCACTCACACCAAGCACTTCACACAGCTTACATGGGTCCTATGACTCCTATCCTTTCCTTGATGACTTCAAACGATTCAATGACTGAGATAAGGCATCCGATTTGAGCTGCATCTCCAACATTTCATCATGGACTTTCATCGCCTTTCTTATTAACTTGTTATGACAAAGCCCAGTTGTTATAATCGATTAACAAAATCTGTCTTCCAAAATCTCGTCTGTTGTATGAAATATCGTGTAAAATCCGATCACCTTATCTTGTTTCAACATAGGTTAACAGCCTCTGCAACACAGATCCCGCTCCGAATCCGGGCAGATAATTCAAATCCAAATTTGGAGTAGGGTGTTTCCTCAATAGTAAGTGAATGATGAGGTGATTTCAAGGTAGATTTGAAAATGGGTGATGACGTGTGGGAGAGAATAAGTTTTATTTTCTTTCTTTATTACCACGAACCCACCACTTATGGGGACTTTAGTTGAGTTTTGAATGAGTTATTACCACTGCCCACCACTTTATAAGGACATTAGGTGGTTTTTGAGTGAGGCGCTTAATCAACACGCACCTAGCGCTGAGCGTTCCAGGAAGACTTGCTCCAGCTCCGAATCCGGATCTCTCTCTTGGCTCAGTTTTTGCACAATTTATCCGAATTTGGATCTAGAACGGGCATCTGTTGGAGATGCTCTAAGTATGCATACCTTCAAAAGAGTCTACTCAAGTACCCCCCCCCCCCCCAATCCTTGATTATATCACTTCTAATAGGTACTATGCGGTGGCTTTATTAATTGATTTTCTTGGCCTTCTCCGTATCTGTACCTTTTCGTGAATCATAGCTGTTTTGCAACAAAAATGCAGAAACATTATCTCAAGCGTATTCCCCAAAATCAAAAATTCTCAAGGGTGCATCTTTGATTTTACCCAAAAGATGGTAGATTTCGTCAACTTTGTCCTTTGTTTCACACTTTTATTTTCTCGGCACTCTACCATCTTCAAACCAAAAACCAAAATCCAAAATATATCACTCACTCTGTATCTCCCTTCATTCGATTACTTGATTTTTTTTGGTGCAATGCTTCTATTAGGGAAAATATCTTCTCCCAATTAGTTCATTTACAGATATAATTACTAAGAGAAAAAAAACAAAAAAAACAAAAACAAATAGCTTTTAGGATTTTTTGTGTTATTCTTGGTATTCGAAGATGAATAAATTAAATTAAACTCCAGAATTTTGCGATTCATTGTTAGATAAAATGACTCGCCTTACAGTTTACTATTGGATAACAATGATTGTAATGTATTCAGGAAATGACTGGAGTTACAACAGTGGTAGTTGCGGGTGGTGGTGGTTGCAACAAAATTGACAAATCCGTGAAAGTAATCCATTACTTGTTAGATAGTAGAACTTGGTGACTTATTTACTGGTTAGATGAAGAACAAAAGTAGGAAAGATAGTAAGGGATGATTGTTCATTGAGTTATGAGTGGAGTGGGGAGAATTTTATCCTATACGGGCTTCTCTTTAACAATATTTATATGTAAAACTGATACGGGTAGTATCGTAGAGGGGTCGTTAGCCATTGTCGTAGGCCCCTCAAAGAACTTAATTTGTTCCAATTGAGTCTAATTAAATTTGTATTTCATTTAATAGTTGCTTCCGCCGATTAATTTCCACTAAATTAGTATCAAAGCAGTTTTCTGATTCGAGGAATTGATGTATGAATGTGAGAGATGAGTTCTTGCGTGAGTTGGTAATGGCGCAAGCCAATTTTCTTAAGTCTTTCGCAACGAGACATGATGAATAGGGAGATGAGGATCGTTTACCCAATACCCACGATGTGGAGAGAGACTCTGGCGTCCCAAGGTCGTCTGAGGCCCAAGCCAACCACCTGGTCAGTGCCCGACTCAAATCCGAGACCCCGAGTTCAGCATCACAAAATAGGCCCAACCACCCAATACGGCCTCAAGTCCGACATAAATGCACTCGACTGCCACCCTTCGACCACCATCATCCCATAACCCCATTTCGACAGCAAAAAAAATAAACCCTAGCATACCGCCACCCAAACTCACTGACCATCTACCCCTCTTTTCGACTGTTGCAACCACCTCACCGAAAACTATTGGTGGCTTCTCGGCCCCCTACCTCACGTCTAAAAATGTGTCGTTTCCTCACACTTTACCCTTATGTGCCTCAATTAATCGTACCCTAAAAATTGACCTAATAACCCCAAGTTCTAGCTCCGCAATAATATTTTTCGCACAAGATGCATTACCAATATGCGTCTTTGCGAGGTAATTATTGACGGTGGGTCCATTGGGAATTTAGCTTGTGTGTGTGTGTGAGAGAGAGAGCAAAAAATACCCAATTTTGTGATGGAATTGGAATTTAAGAGTGTAGTGTAAACATACTCTTATCGGTCGATTATTAATTAGGTAAAGAATGCAAGCTATCCATCCAGGCAGGTAAGATATTGGGAGTTGTCTAAATGGAAGTTTATGATTTAGATGGGATTCTTCAAAGACCTAATGCGTTTGGTTAGAAGAATTGAAGACCTGGTTTAATATGAGGTAAGTAGATTCCACTGTGGCTCATCGGAGGTAAATAGATTCTGCTGTAGCTCATCACAGTGAGACATATCTTAAGAGCACCTCCCGTCATCGTTCCATTGGATTTAATGTATTCCTATTTGTTTTGTAGTAGGTTATGTATTTTGTATTTTCCTATTTTTTCATGGGAACTTTATCGTGGTAACATTTGGTGCCGTCTTGTTTCTGCTATAGATAGCCTTTAGTTGATGAAACTTCGTTCAAGAAAAATAGAATAAAGGTGGATTTTAATTTGCAACTTTTCAATGGAGTAGAAGAAATTCTTGAACGAAATAGTGTTTTCCGGTGTCTGCTTACCTTCTTAGGAGTCATGAAAAGTTTCCAACCCGAGAATTGCGTAAGTGAAATATCTCTCTCTCTCTCTCCGGCTTAACCTTAACCCATGAGAAGTTTCTCCTCGCCTATAGCCCTGGCCAACGCCTATGCTCAACTTAACCAGGCCCAATTATTTGTTACTCGATCTGAAAGTCTTGCTCTCTGTTTTCCTTCTGGAGTATGGTTTGACCTGTATATTTATTTGATATCATGTTTTAGTATCTGTAATGTGATTATTAATCATTGTCCTTTTGTCAATTATTCTGCAAAGCAAACAATTCTATACTTGTAGCCCCCCCACCCCCCGGTCGGCCGCATGAGTTTTGTATCTCTTTGCCCTTCAAAATTGCCGTGCATTAGTTGGTGATTCAAATTTTTATTAGAAGATATTTATGTAATTTATCAAATATGTTTTCAACTCCATCAATCGTGAAACTTATTGTGTCTGGATGTGGGTGATTATTTACATTGTATGGCTCTCCCTCTTGTCGCTATTTCATGCTCTTGGATAACCCTGGTCTCTTATCTTGAATTTATCTGCAATTGTTTGAACAGTTCCAAATGAGGGCGGTGGTTTTGATATGGAAAATTATTCCTGGACAAACTCTGGAAGATGTCACTGTTATTTTTCCTCTTCCTCCTATAACTGATCCAAAGTGTGTTCATATTAATATAACTGACAACAATTTGAAATACTATTTGAAGCTCGGACTTCAGAATAAGCCTCCTAATGTTGAGGTAAGTTTCTCTGATGCTTCTCTTTATGTGAGCTTATATAATTTTATTTGTAAACCTGTTTCCATGACCACATTATTATAATTTGATATATTTTTCTATTTTTGTAATTTTATTGTTGATATTTCTTCTGTTATGCTACTGCCAGGGTGAGCTTTATAGACCTGCCGTAGTTGATGAATGCATTGTGAACGGAGGTGACATTATTTTGAGGCTTTTCTCTTTTGTAATATTGTAATTAACCTTATACATCCAAGCACCATCAATCTATTGATCTCTATAGATAAATCTTAAGTATGTTCTATCTGCCCACTAGACCATTACCATACCTTATTTGCAACTCGTTCCAAATGTATTTGATAAATTTGATTGGAGGACCATGTTACTCTCGATTGCATCGGATGTTTTGTATTGAAGCCTTCTAGGATACGTACAAGATATTTTTCTTAAGTTCAGTATCATAGGTCCTGAGTTTTTTGAATGATGACTTCCTTGTTTATCTGTATTTGCTCATTTCTTCATTACCTACGTTCTTAATGTTCTGTGATACTCATTTTTCATTGCAGAACAGTCCGTCACCGTTATTTTTCTAAAGGAAAAAAATTAACTGGTGGAATTATTTCGTGAGAGATGAAGTCAATCTTCAGATATCTGAATCTATGGACATTCTGGTAATATACTCATGACATGTTCCTTCCTTTTCTTTGTATTTCAGTGAAAACTTATAGAAAACAATTCCACTACACGTTATTAAAGAAAATAAATTTAATAATAATAATTTTCTTATTCACAATGTTCCTTCCGTTCCATTGGATGTGAAGCTGCTTCTTTAGGCCTAAGCCGTTCTGCCAATCCTTTGGCCATATCAACACCTAGAAAGTCACCAGAATAAATGATCAACTGTTGGTGGATCTAAATGATTGAAGTTTACTACTGTAAATGATCCCAAAGTACTATTTTGTTATCGTTTTATAGTGGATATTTTCATGAAGGGAGTAGATATAACTTTGTTGTGAACAAAAAGTTAATTTATTGATGGTATTGTTATAGAAGTTGTGAAGGAAAGATTACGATTTTCAGCTGTTTACTGTTATTTTTTAAAGAGGTTTTGTTCTCTCTATAAAATCAGGTTACTGAGTTTTTAACTACTGACCTTAATCTGTTAAGTAGTTCGAGCTACCATACGCAAAGGATCAACCATCGATGATGGATCAACCATCAATGTCTGAACAGCCATCGGTTTTCAAGGATCTTTCAGTGTTGAGGAACCGACACACGACAATTTCACCCCCACTGGGTACATTGTAGAAGCAGTTGATCAGTTTGGTGGCGAGAGAATCCGCTGGTTGACCAAATATGATAGAGGAGTAGAAACAGGACAGAATCTTAAAGCGGTAAAAGTACGACCTGTTTCTTGTTCTTCTTTCTCTATAAAATCAGGTTAACTGACCTTATTATTTTATGCAGTTTGAGCAACCATCCATTATTGATGAACCATGTCTGAAGAACCATAAATTTTCGAGGAACTTTCAGTGTTGGAGCAACTGACATGCGACACCTCTCACACAATGAGTTTCATTACAGAATCAGTTGACAAGTTTCACAGCCAGAGCATCCCTTGGTTTACCAAACACGATGCAAGAGTAGGAATGAAACATAGTCTTAGTATTGTGCTTACATCTTGAGTAGGGGCTTCATCTTTTGGATCACTCGTTATCCTGGTGTGCAACTTAAATTTTAGAGTACTAGTAAAGACTTTCAATTGGGTCTGCTTTCTTTTGTGGCTTGGCCTGGTTACTGTTCATTTCACTAGTTATTCTGTTCATATCACCATTATCGCGGTCATGACTTCCTAAAAGGTCCAAATTCTTTTATGGTTACTGGATTCAATGCAAACATTGTTAACAGGAGCTTACTTTGATAACCTGATAATACTAAGGCTAAACTTGAAGTTTTAACTTCTTTGGTAATCCCATCTGGGGGTGGGGGACGGATTCGGGGACCCTAAGAGCATAGCCAGCAGGGTCAAACCCAAACTTACACTTTTAGCCTCCCAGCAGTGAAAAAACGGGTATGGGTTGGCCGAGCTGGACGTGTCAGAACCAAACCGAGTTTGAGGAGCTCAAACTAAAAAAAAAATGAGTTTGACGGTGTTTGGATTACCACGCGGTGTTCTTTTTACCAGAGTAAAATGAACACCGCGTGGTAATCCAAACTTCTCCAATCTCAATTATTTCCCCTCATCACTCTCTGGCTACTTCTTCTCCCTCAAAACCAATTGCAGGGCATAGAGGAGAACTTTTACGCTCTCCCCAAATGGTAAACTCTGGCACCAGTAGTAATAACTCTACATCGTCGACCCCATCCTCCTATAACCCACCTTTAACACTATTCGTTCAACACCCATCATCACAATTCACTCCATACCTCTACCACAACCAATCGCAATTCCAACTTCAATTTCAATCACAGACCTTACCTCCGTTTACCATGTCGCAAGGGGATCCTAGTTATGGACAATATCAAAAATCATTTACACTCTTTCAACCGCAACCTCAGGCGTTCAGCCCGTACTATCAACTCTATCCGCTCACTCAACCTCAAGTTTTTTAACCTCCAAATTACTTTCAGAACTACGTACCTATTCCATGGTGAATCTACTCAGCACAATCAAAGTGACGCAAATGCGTCAATACCTGTTGAAGCGGCACCCCAAAAAGATAAAAGAAAAGAGCACCCGCAAAATAAAGACAAAGTGTGCAAGTGCCAGAAGATGCTGAGTTTTTGGACGAGACGGATGATGCTGGACTGCATTGGACGGAAGCAGACTTTACGTGTCTCGCAAGGGCGTGGGTAACAACTTTTGTCCAAACAGTGCGCCGCACAAATGATTTTACCTTCTATCAAAATGTCAACATTGCCTTCAACAGTGACCTCGAGTGCCCCACACGACGATCAAGTTGGTCGACAAAATCTCAGTGATATACCCTTAATGCACAATGTGTGGCGTACAAGGGGATAGTTGCTCAAGAATGATTAAGGAATAACAGCAGAAAAATAGAAGAAGATCGGGTACGTTCTAATTTCCTTTAACTCAATTTTGTTTATTTCTCGCGGATATAAACGTTATTTATTTATATTTAGTAATTTTGTGAATTGTAGGAAAACGATGTACACAAGATCTATCAATGCTTGAATGGCGGCGATGACTTCAAACACCGTGAAGCGTATAAGATTTTGGCGCGAGAACCGCGATAGGCCAACCTAAGGGATGATGGGTTGAACCATGCAGGGAATGTACCAAGAAATGTAGCCAGGAGAACATCAGACATTTCTTCTCCAGGAAACTCGGTCGGATCAAACAATCTATCAGAGGACCCCGACGGCCCACCTACACCTTAATCCGCGAGCCCAAATTATGAATTAGATGGTTAGTTGTATGAGGATGGAAGCAGACCCATTGGCCAAAAACTCTTTAGAAAGAACATTGCAACACAAAAGGCATTAGATGGTGTTGTTGCATCTGGTAGTGGTATCCAAACAATGTTGGATGAACTACGGTTGGAGAAGAGGCAAGCGAAAGAAGAAGAGCGGAAGCAAATCAGCAATGGCAAGCCAAATTGGATTTGAAACAAACAAAGGAAAATCGTAAAATCATGGATAAAGATCTGAGTAATCTTTATGGACCTGTATTGCAATACTATCTGCAAAGGCAAGCTGAGGTCATGAAACGTTTGGCCAAGAGGAGAGGACCAGGTACTTGAAGTGGTGATGAAATGTATTTTAACTTTATTGTATATATAATTTTTCTTTCCAAGAATGTATTCGTTTGAATAATGTACTTTGCTATTGAAGAATGCAATCTTGTTTTCGAAATGTTTATTTCTGATATTATTGCGTTAAAGCAAATACAAGATTAATACAATATCAAAAACTTGTACGACAAGAAGCATTAAATTACATAAAAAACACTCAAATATTACAAGAAATTGAGTACTAGGTTTGAAGATTTCCCTTCACGGCCTACAAATGCTTGATTAGATCATCTTTTAGATCAAAGTGCAGTTCTCGACTTCGAATGCGGTTCATTTTTGATATAAAAGATTCTATTGTTCCGTGCTCGCGTATAATATTGAACCGTTTGCCTTCGATGGTTGAGGGATCAGCTGGATTGCAGTAAGTATGATGGGAATGAACCTCGTTCCTCTTCGGCGATCATATTTTGCATTATCACGCGTCTTCATGACATTGTTCAAAGCCTCAGGTTTCCATAATTTAACCGGATTTTTTACAACATTAAACCGAGATTGTAAAATCCCAAACGCTCGTTCTACGTCTTTTCGACAACTTTCTTGTTGTTGAGCAAAAAAAATTTGTTTCGCTGTAACCGGATTTGATATGGTTTGGACAAGCGTTCCCCATTTGGGATATATGTCATCCATTAGGTAATACTCCATATCATAAGCATTTCCGGCAATTGTGTAATTGCAAGGTGGGGCGATACCATCGGCCAGGTCGGTGAAAAGATGTGATCGTTGCAGGACATTGATATCATTGTTAGACCCTAGTAACCCAAAAAAACATGCCAAATCCAAAGGTCGTGTGAAGCTACCGCTTCAAGAATTAGTGTCGCCTTGGGGTAATGACTAGTAAATTGACCGTACTAAGCTATGAGGTAATTTTTCCATATCCAATGCATACAATCAAGGCTTCCTAGCATGCCGGGAAATCTCTGTGACTCTCCGATCGCTTTTAACCTTTCGACGTCTGCCGCGTTTGGTGCTCAAAGATATTCTTCGCCAATTTTTTTTTATAACCCCAACACACAAAACCTTTCCATACATAACAAGGTTGTGCTTTCTTCTATTTGGATATACTCGTCAAAAAGATCTGCCGCAACACTGCAGTTTATGAAGTGTAGTGCTGCGACTACCTTTTGGTACGGTAATAACCCCATAGTACTAGGCGTTGTTGGGTTTTTGGACAAAGTAATGATCATGTGCAACGACTGCATTGAATATATGCATAAACATGTCTCTACTAATACGAAAACGTCACCGAAATTCCCATGGCTCATATGTGCAATTCAGCTTGAAGTAGTCCCGTATAATGTTGTAATGCCCCAATGGGTGATCTCGCTTCTTTCTCTTATCCTTACGGCCCATGACACTCCCACCATGACTCGAAGTTGTATCATATACTACTAGGTTTGTTGCAGTTTGGTGCAGAACGCAAATTACCGCGGCACAATCAAAGATATGATCGTCAAAGGAGGACGACAATACACGTGGAGGATCACCAATGGATGAATCGGATGATGAAGAGGACATTTGAGGCTGTGGAGTTGAGAGAAGGGTGTAATACCAGATGGGGAACAAGTTTCCAATTGAAGAGAGAAGTGTAAAAGGGGGAAGAAGAAGATATGGGTCTTGAAAATCAGGGATTTTGCAGTGAAAAAAACACTGCGCGGTGTTCTTTTCACCGCCAAATGCTTGTTTCTATTTAAATAGACTTAAGGTATGTTCGAATAAAATAGCTCAGTACAAAGTCTGTTCGAACAGACTTTGGGTCTATTCGAATAAAATTGCTCAGGTAGAAAATTGTTCGAATAAAACCTTATTTTTTTTCGAATAAAAAGGGGTCTGTTCGAATAGATATTAGAAAAACTCATTTTTGAATTCAAGACTCAAACAACAACGGCTACTTCCTCAGGTAGGTCCTTCACAACGGGCTACTTATTTTGGATCACAACGACTAATTTTGGATCACAACGACTACTTTTTGCTTTATATATATGTTGGCTGGAGATGCTCTAACAACACTCATCTGCTTGAACTCAATAATGCCGAGTTTTTCTACTGTAACACAAGATTCTTCGGTGGTATTTGGCTGGAATGAAGACTGCGCCCTGACCACGACCTGGCAGTATTTTGTTGATAATCCACCTCTCCGACAACTCAACTTCAATCAGTTATGTAATAGAATTCATGTCCAATTCAGGATGCACACAAAACTTTGATACCCTCCTGGAGATTTATACAACAGGTGGAATGTTATTAAGGCTAAGTGTGATGAATTTCATGAGATACGGATGAGTATTGATATACGGGTCAAAGTGTTCCACTAGCCTATATTCTCTGCGAAGCCAGAGATGAATGATATGACAAATAAAACCAACCTTTCCCGTTCGAGACTCCATACGATTTTTTTTACCGGAACTACGTCCCGTCTGATCCTCCTATAAATTATCGGCTAGAAAACTATGGACGGGATCCGCTCCCCCTTACTGAATAATCTGAGTTTATTCCTTACATCAGACGTGAATGATGAATTAAATTTAATTATTTCTATTTTGAGTTATATTTCGTGCGTAGAACTACTATTTCAAGAATTGTAATTGCATTTCTATTTAAATTTAAGACTCAAAATAAATTGATTAATATTGAATTATATAAAGAAATGTGACTTCAGGTCGTACAAGTACTTATATAGAGAAACAAACCCAAAAATTAACAATAGAATTTTTTAAAGACTGATGTTTACAATAAAAGATTACGTTTACAAAAAGATCAAAAACACTTATATCTACTGAAACGGGTCAGAATCATCTCCAGTACGCTGCTCTCTACAGCTAGTACCGCCTCCTCTGGTTTATGGACCAGATCCACGTTGCCTCGTCCTCGCGCCACCTCCAGGTGGTAGCGGCGCCACCCGTACGTCACACCCCCTCCTCAGATATAGGTCCTGAATAGGACAAAGAAAATTTAAAAATATTTTGACAAAATAAATATGACATTAAGAAAAAAATAAAAATAATAAAAACATAAATAAATTACTTACATGCGCATATAGTTGGTCGTCTACACTGTCCAAGTGCCTCCTCATAGTAGCTACCTTATCAGTCAACTCATGCATCCTCTGGGTGTCCCGCGCAGACTCTGTAAGGCAAAGTCGCCACATAACATGAGTCAGGTGCCACAACTCCTCTGCGCCGTAGGAGGCAGACATCTCTAGCGGGTTCCTCAAGCAGTGGATGGGGAGCAGCTCATGCCTCCCTGTCCACTCCATGTGCCACCCTGGGTCTGGTACCTCAGGCTCGCCAGGTAAACTGAAGTCCTGGGATAAGCAATGAACCGACGCCGACGTCACTAACACGGGTGTAATACCATCCCTGAGTGCAGAGGGTCTGAACAGATTTTATATTTCCCATTCTCTGGGAATCTGTCAACAGGAGGCCTACCTCCGCAGTTTGGGCAGCCCGGTATAAAGCGTAAGTCTCTCGCTCCTTCCCTATCACAAACTGCTCACAGTCAACGAAGCCGGCATATTTCATCGCCTGTAAATCCGTTGGACTAAGATGTGGCAACACGCTAAGAAGAGGATCCACAATGCTAGTCAACTGCCTCCAACATCTATCCCCCAAGTAATACTCGCAGTTTCCATTTGGGACTTGAAGTGGCATCCTCGTACGGGACAGAAGCGACGCTCTCCGTACGTCATCTAACTCAGACACTGCAGATTCCAACCAAGGTCGCCAGGTGATCGTTTCAATAGTCCGGTGGTCAATGTGGTATTTGCCTAGCATAAATAAATTGTCCTCCTGGTCATTTGTTTTTTTCCTGTTCCCTCTCTTTCATGCTCTGTGGCACGGATAGGTTGAGAGCTTAACATCTTCTTTGACAATAGGGTGACCAACCCCACAATACTATTAGAACCAATACTGTATTTTGGAACAACATAAAAAAGAATTATAAATTATATTTAAGACATTTATTGGAAGATATTTGATTTGTAACTTGTAAGGAAAAAGTGTTAGTGTACCGTCAGAAGTTGGGGAAATCTAGTGATGGTACCCCCGGTCGTGACTGCGATATCCAAACCATGGTACATAGAAGCAGGAATAGCAGAACCCCAGTCATATTGGGCAGCCTCATCCAAATCGGCCACGGCTGTGAGATATCTAAGCAGGATGGTATCGTTGGCCATTTGGAATCACAAATGTCCCATCAAGAAGAGGATAAGAGTTTGAGCAATAGTAATATCATCTTCTCGATCAGTTACAATGGTTAAGTACGTCCTTAAATGTAAAATAATGAAATTCCCACTCTTTATATTCGGCACCTGTGTCGGATATCGGCCGATTGACAATGGTCAGCCACCAACGCTCTATAAGCACCTAAATTAGCCGATTATCAGAATTGCCCAAGCGTATATCCATAAATTGCCTGAATATATTCACCACGGTATCCCTTACAGGTAGAATTATGGAAATCTCCTTCCACACTTTGATCACCGTAGTGAATATGCCGTGCAGACGCATCGAATCCTGATTTTGTTCATTGGAGCATTTTGTCAAACACTTGATTTATGGAAATTACAAATTTACAATTACACTAAAACTTACCGTGAGTTCCTTGCCAATGTAATAGATATGAGTGACACCGTATGGAAGTTGGGTAATAAACCTCTGCTGGTAGTTTTATTGGGGTGGGTTTGGTATAGGTTGTTGGACATCTTCAAATTCTACTCACTTTTTCTTCCTTCCAGACCTCGACCGAGTTACGGCTCACTCTGGATCACTTGTCACTCTAAACTCAGATAATGTACTGTCGTGCAGGTTTCCCTCTGGCATATGCATTGTGTTTTGAAAGAAATTGGGAAAAAATTTAGGTATACCTTCGATTTGAGAGAGAAAAAGGAGGAAACACTGCTATAAAACTCGAGTTGGGTGTGATTTTGGGTTAACAGTACAAGCAGCGGTAAAAGGAACACCGTACAGTAATCCTTTTACCGCGTTGTACCGTGCGCTAAAAGGAACACCGCGTGATGTTTTGAACTCTTCAAAATAAAATAAAAAATACACGTGGGCAACTCAAACTTGCTGCTGGGAGAGGCCGGGTGTGGGTTGGGTTTTTTGTGAGCCCTGTCAGAGCCCACACCCAAACTCAAACTGGCTGCTAGAGATGCTCTAAGTAGACCCTAAAGGAATAGGATAAATTAAAAATTGAGAGGATTTTCTATATAGGAAATGAGTTGGATATTAGGTAGCATCCCACTTTTTCTCTCTCATGATGGGGTACTCTCTCTCTCTCTTTTCACGTTGGTCACATAAACTCTCTCTTTCTCCACTCAAATAATTATTATCTCTCTCTTCTCCCTATCTCTCTCTCCCTACCCCAGTAATAAAAACATGGGGATAACTATGGTGATTTTGAAAGTTTGAATTTGTACATCCCTTTCTGTGTGTGTGTTAGCAAGAAGAAATCAACGATCCAAACTCTTGGTTTCAGTAGTTCTCATGTGTGTGTTTGTTGAATTTATAGGCCAGATCTGATTCTATATAGTATTCTCTCATTGAAGAGCACCGATATGGAAGCATCAACTCGTATCAATTTTGAAATAACAAGGAAACCACAACATCGTAACTAACTGGTGAGTAATTCCACACTATAAAAATATTTCAGTGGCATGAGTATATGTGTTTTTGATGAGATTTACACATTTTTAACGACGTGGGGATAAAGCGTTGTCGAAAGACCAGTGTTGAAAAGTAACAGACAGGAAATTGTCGAATACTACGATGATCGACAATATATTGTGGATGATTTGAGTATCTGATAATTACTATTCAAATAATTGTTGTACCAAATTTCTAGGGTTGGGAAAACTTGGTTTGAGATTTTGTAACAAATTTGTTTGATGTTTATTATTGTGGTGGTGTTTGATTTTTTGTTTGTGTAGTTCATAACTCCTAGCTTCACATGTAAAACACATACTTTTGTGGACTATATGCATCCAATATGCCATCTTTATTTTGATAACTCATAGTTTCCAATGTACAACATCTAATTTCGTGGACCATATGCCATGATCAACAATATGGTTGTGTATAGTGTTTATGATTATCTAGATTGTCATGTAATGCACGAATTGACAAGATCCACTATTTATTACTCCTAGCTCCAATGTGAAAATCATTTACTTTTGTTGATTACATGGGTTGCCTGACAATATGGTATTGGGTATATAGTATTATAGTCATCCTGATTGTCGTTTAATGCATTTATCGACAATTCTTATACTTTTGTTACATTGTTCACAAAGTTAAGTTGAATTTTTTCTTATCTATATGCTTTCCACAGATAAGCAATGTGAGAGAAGTTACCTCAAATAACCTTAATTAGAAAGAAGTACCAGCAGGTTGGGTTGGGTTCAGACAACCACTCCGTCCGATTGTTTCCGAGGTACGAAGCACCAATTCCCCCGGTTTCTACTCTCTAGGTCGATCATGTAAATTTGGGCATTCCTATTGGTATATAAAAGGATATCTTACGTAGATGGTTTGATGTAAGAAGTAAGCTATTTAAGGCTTTACTGAAAGAAAACAATGTGAAGGGTTATAAATCAAACGACTTCATCCAGTAAGCTTGAGTGGGAAAGATTTATTTTCTTTTTTCGGGATAACTAGATAGATGTGTATTTCTTAGTGATTGGAGGTTTTTTTTCCACTGATTTACTTAGAATATAAGCGGTTTTGACTAAATTTGCCACTTGAAATTGGTTGTTGTTTCAATTATGTTGTGTTGTTATATTGTTGACCTACAGGGAACCCCGATAATTCGCGAATGTTTTTTGTCTATTAGTATAAGGCAATCGACAATTTAGATACATTCTACTAGGTGATTTTGGTCGGGATGTGCATTGATCGACAATAAGTACATACCCATGCTTGTATAACATACTCGATAACATTGAGCATTCGACAATTTAAGAGCATCTCCTAAAGTGCCTTACTAACTTGGTTGAAAAAAAAGCCAAATCCAAGTTAGTAAGACTCTATTTCCTCCAGCATTACCTGACTTGCTTTTTTCGGGCGCTTGTTTCAATTTTTTTGAATTTTTTTTCTTCACCAGGTGCCTAAGACTTAGGCGCCCGATTTGAAATTTTTGTGAAAAAAAAAAACAATTGGGCGCCCAAACCTTAGGCGTACGATTAGAAAACAAACAGACGCCCAACACTTGGACGCCCAATCGCGAAGTAAAAAACCAAGGTTGAGTCTTGGAATCCAAGACTTAACCTTGCTTTTTGGGTTGGAAATTCAAGTCAGTGAGGTACTGTTGGAGGTCAAAATCTTATGTGGCCGCCTTGGATTCCAAGGTAGTGAGACACTTTAGGAGATGCTCTAAGTATCAGAAATACAATTTATTAACATTACAATAGATAGAAAGTGACACTTCTATACTATCATAATGCATAAAGTGAGAAGGGCAATGCGGTTACAATACCATACAAGAGTTGTTCAAATAGTTCTGAATACCTTAATAACGAAAGGGATCCCATAATGAAATACATAGATCTTAAAGCGGGAAAAAAATCCAAATGCAACATATCTCTTTATGATTTTCCTAGATGTCGTGGTTCTCGTAGTTGTCTTGCAATGGTTGGACCCATTTGAAAATTCAAAGGGATCTCAAATTCTAAACCTCATTGCCATGCGAGGGTTCTGAAAGTACATCACATAACTTAATACAACATAACAAAATCATAAAACAAACAAAAATTAATTTATAATTGATGTATAATTGTCGATGTGCTACATAGATGACAATTTATCATTGTTCACTAGTGCAATCGACAATGTATTGTCGATGTCCCATATAATCTACAAATGATTGTTACAAACGAGACTATTACAACCACTGGCAGATTCTGATTGTCTACCATATCATTATTTTTTCAATCACATCAACCTCTAGTTCTTTAGAAATTTGTATTCCCTCAATCATGTTCTTTCTTCATTTAGGCCTTTGTAGTGGTTTGTTGAAGTTAGGGTGTCCTGGATCTTGTCGTTCTGCCTCGTACTTCTTCCTAATTGAGGTTGTTTGAGGTATCTTCCCTTTCATTGCTTATCTCTAAAAAATATTATAGGTTAGGAAAAGGTGAACTTAATGATGTAAACAGTATAATTAAAGTGTAAGAATTGTCGATTACTCCATTACACGGCAATTAGGCATCTTTGTACGCACTGTATACCCAATACCATATTGTCAATCATGGCATGTATTCGACAAAAACAGATGTTTCACATTGGAATATTGGAGTTATCAACATAAAACATGATATATAGGGGAGCATATCGTCTACAAAAGTAGATGTTTTAAATTTAAGATAGGGATTATAAACTACATCAAACAATCACAATTCACATACTGGGAGGGAACATTGAAAAAGAGAGATATAATTAGGTATAAGTCTCAACAATCTACAATATTGTCGACTACCATGTTCATCGACAATTACATATGGGATACCCTGTGGTTAAATTTTCAATAATGCAAAAAGTACTACAGTTATTTCAATATTTTCTTGGAGATCAGACAAGTGGGAAATATCTTTAGGGATATACCATATGGGATACCACTTTACAACTACATTGCCGATTCCCTAACAACAAAGGGAACTTACATAAGAAATCATACTTTTTTTTTTCAAAAACAAGGGAAATTCAAACAACATACCAAGGGATCCCATTACTCTAACCCTTACTGTAATATACTTTTCAACATTCCCCAACATAAATAGTTAAACAAAACCCATAAATAAATAAAAAAACAAAAACGTTAGGGTTTGGTGGGTACCTCACTAGTAGAGATGATTTGAGAGTGAAACCCACAGGAATTCAACAAACTCCCATTTTGTTGTGTTAGAGAGAAAAGAGAGTGTGAGAAGAGAGAGAGTGTGTGTGGTAGAGTAAGAAGAGAGAGTGTGAGAGAAAAATGGGTTTGAAATTCAAATTAGAAGAGAGAGAACAATTATTTGAGAGAGAGAGAGAAAAGCCATCTCATTACCACAATACCACCTCATTTCCTCTATAAGAAATCCCTTATTAGATTAGTGACTCTCAATTATGGTCTACTTAGGGTTAGGGCTGTACAGAGAAAACCGTAAAACCGAACTGGACGGAACCAACAGTTTTTTCCGGTTTTGATTAGGACCGGTTTGGTTCTCGGTTTCAATAGTTGGGAACCGACCTAGCCCGGTTCGGTTATTGGTACACCCTTTGGTTAACCAGACTAAACCGAACCGGGCCAGTTATAACTTAAGTTACAAAATACAACTTTGAACTTTGAAGAGTGAAGACTAAAGAGTAAAGTTTGATCTCTCTCTCTCTACTCATAATGAAGTATTGCCCCATGAATCCTATTCTGCTGTTGTATCAGCGAATCGTCTCATCTCTTTGATGGGTTAATCGCTGCCACCGCAGCCGAACCCGATCTGCTTTTCCCCAAATACATTCCAAATACTCGTAACCCCATCAACCTGCCGCCCCTTCACGACATTACTAGTCGCATTGTTAACCCCATCTTCTGCTGCTCCATCTGATTTCCTCCTCCTTCAAGTGTTTTTGAAGAAATGGGTGTTTGGGCTTTGGGATTAATCAATGTGGGTGTCTTTGCTTTTGCTGAAGAAGTTAAGCTCAATTGCCTAGAAAACCCCATTTTCTCGCCATATCGCTTCCTAAAACTTTTTCTCCTCTGATGTTGCAATCTCTTCAACACTTTGTGGGATCTCTTTGTTGTTGTTGATCTTGTTACTCGATTTTCTTGAACTACTATCTCTAATGAAAAGTGAATAGGGCTGACAATTTAACCCATACAGCCAGGGCCCCGCCCTTAATGAGGCGGGTTTGGTTTAAAAAAAAACTTATTTATTTAATGGGGCGAGTCTGGTTTTAGGCTTAAATAAATGGGGGCCCGTCATCCGACCCAGTTATACATGATATGACGTGAATACCCTTACATACAAGTTAAACCTAATTCTAATTTTTAAACTCTGAACTCTGAAGAGTAGTTTGGCATTTCATCTCGTTGCGGGAGAAAGGCTAACAATCTATAACGATGTAAATAATAAATCTCCAAAGTTTTGAGTTGTGAGGAACATCGAAGATATTCTATATTTTGTTGTGATATTAAGTAATAACTTTAAGACTTAACTATACTAATTTTTGTGAGAAACATGAAGTTCTTCCTAGTTTTGACTCATAATTACCAAATGTTTGTATTCTCTTATGTGTGCTTGTTAGCTTTTCTTGTGTGTGTGTGCACCTGATTTAGTTTTTTTTTGTTTGTTATTTTGTACAGGTGATTTCTAATTTTTAAACGGGTGTTAAATGGGTGTTGGGGCGGGTTTGGTATTGACAAATTTAAACGGGGCGGGTTTGGGGGTAGGGAAATTTGGCGGGTATGGGGATGGTATTACTCTACCCGCCCCAAACCCGACCCATTGCCAGCCCTAAAGAGAAACAATTTATGGGTACCTCTTCAATCTCTCTAACTACTATCTCTTTGTTGTTGTTGTTGATCTTGTAAACTTCAAGTCAAAAAAGGGTCCCTCGTCAACCCTCTCTTCATCATCTGTTTTGGCAACTTGGCGAAGCGTGGTAGTGGTATTATTAAAAACCGTCCGATTCGGTTTTGGTCTGGTTATTTTTTAGGCCCGTTCAGTTTCGGTTCCTTGTTATTAAAAACTGGAGTTGTGACGCCCAAGCTTTGTAAATAGTATCCTTAGGTTGTAAGAAAGCTTTGTACAAATTTTCATTTATTTTTGTAAATGTTAGCTTAGGAAAAAGGGGGAGTACGCTTCGTCTCCAATTTTGATGTTTTCTTTTAGAACTTAGCCATTTACTTAGTAGCTATATATGTAGAGGACTTGACTCCAATACACCCAAGAAGGAATTTAAAGCTTGTAGTAGTGCTTTGTAATAGTTGTTGATATATGAATGAAATGATGCTTTCAAAGACCCTTTGTACAGTATTTATGTTGCCTTGAGATTATGTGATGCTTTGTGATATTGTGTTGATAAACGATTAAAAGAGACGAATAATTAGGCTTACTTGAGACAGGTGACTCGAGCGCCGCACGTGCCAAACTTGAGTTTAAGTTGGTCCGTGTCAGTTGGTATCAGAGCTAACATTTGAGTAGAAAGCGATCTTGTTGCAATGGCGGAGGGTCCAAATGCTACCGACCCTGCTCAGGTCCTTGCCCCGCATGTGGGAGAATCACCCGTCAATCCCATGCCCTTGAATACCCGAACGCGGTTGTACTAATTAGAAGAAAAGATGCAAGCTCTAAGTGGGATTATCGATCAAGTAACGACTTTGGAGGAACGATTGGACGGATTCTCAGACAATCAGGCACATATGGGCGAACGTCTCGTTACGTTAGAAGGAGTGGTTAAAGGAAATATGGCTACTCTTCTGGATCAGGTGGCTGAACTTTCTTCGAAGGTAAATCTCCTAGTTAAGGTTGTTGGAAATGGTGAACCAACACCTTTGGGCGGCAGTATAGACCGACCTAGGATTAAGGTCCTCGAACCCAAGGCGTACGAGGGAGCGAGAGACGCAAAAGAGGTAGAAAACTTCCTTTTTGATATAGAGACGTACTTCAATGTGGTCAGGCCTGATTGCGAAGGTGCAAAGGTGTCGATGGAAACCATGTACCTCGCCGGTGATGCAAAACTATGGTAGCACACCAAGTATGCTGAGATCCAGAGCGGCCACTGTACTATTGGAACGTGGGATGACTTGAAGAAAGAGCTGAAGAATCACTTCTTACCCGAGAATGTTGAGTTCATTGCTCGGAGGAGTTTAAGGCAACTAAAGCAGACCGGCAACATCCGTGAGTATGTGAAGCGGTTCACGACCTTGATATTGGATATCCACGACATGTCTAAAAAGGATAAGTTGTTTTGTTTCATGGAAAATCTGAAACCATGGATCCATAATGAATTGCAAAGGCAACGGGTTCAAGATTTGGCCTCCGGAATGGCCTCCGCTGAGCGTATCAACGACTACACCCCTATGCAGGGTGAATGTCGACCGGCACAGTCTCAGTCTAGTTCCCAGTCGCAACAAAGAACGGGATCCTCCAATAATTACAATAAGGGCAAGAATGGAGGATACCAAGCTAGAAGTGGAGGAGACCAAGGTCATGGCCAGAGCAGGAGTGGGGGAGTAAGTACAGGTGGTGCCTCGAGTTTCAATCCCGAGAGAGAGTACCACAGGCCACGTAACAATGGTGACGCTTCCTCCTCGTCCAGGTTTCAAGGACGTTGGGAGAACTTGAAGTGTTTTCTTTGTGGAGGGAATCACAAAGCTAATCAGTGTTCTCAGAAGACAGCCCTGAGTGCTTTGATGGCGTCGCAAGGGGACCAAGCCAATGAACCACTCAGAGAAATGATAGCGGTGAAACTCATACGGGTTCTCTTCACTTGCTCAATGCCGTGACCACTCAGTCGCCAGAGGTTAAGCCTAAGAAGGGACTTATGTACGTGGACCTCAGTATTAATGGGCAGAACACTTTGGCAATGGTTGATACAGGTGTTACCCATAACTTTATCGCTATTCAAGAGGCAAATCGTCTAGGACTGCGTTTGGCAAAAGATTCTAGCCGGATGAAGGCTGTCAATTCTGCCGCGATGCCGATACATGGTGTTGTCAAGTTGGTTCCGGTTAAGATGAGACAGTGGAGTGGAAAGGTTAACCTTCTCACAGTGACATTAAATGATTTTAAGACTAACTTGGGAATAGACTTTCTCCGCTACCACAAGGCAGTGTCGATGCCGTTCGTCAACTCCTTAGGGATTTTTGGTGGTAATCTCTCAATCATACAAATGTCCACGTAGAAAGATGAGGGCAGAATATTATCAGCTCTTCAGTTGGAGAAGGGACTGCGGCGAGGAGAGTTAACTTACCTCGTTACCTTACGGTTAGAGCCGGATGATCAGAATCATGATGTCCTGCCGTTGGAAGTCTCCCGGGTACTTACTGAGTTCAAGGATGTGATGCCGAAAGAATTGCAAAAGGTGTTATCTCCACGAAGGCCTATCGATCATCAGATTGAGTTCGTTCCTGGAACCAAGCCTCTGCAAAAGGACCATATAGAATGAGTCTGCCTGAACTAGCAGAGCTTCAAAAATAGCTTGATGGACTATTATAATCGGGCTTTATTCGCCCCTCAGAGGCGCCATATGGTGCTCTGATCTTATTTCAGAAGAAACAAGATGGAAGCCTGCGATTGTGTATCGACTATCGAGCCCTGAACAAGGTAACGGTGAAGAACAAGTACCCAATACCGCTCATTGCCGACTTATTTGACCAGCTTACATCTGCGAAGTACTTCTCTAAACTTGATTTAAGATCGAGTTACTATCAGGTCAGGATTGTTGCAGGAGATGAACCGAAGACGACTTGTTCCACTTGGTATGGGGCATATGAATTTCTTGTCATGCCATTCGGCCTGACCAACTCTCCTGCAACTTTTTATACTCTTATGAATGAGCTCTTCCGAAAATATATTGACAAATTTGTGGTGGTGTATCTGGATGATATTGCTATATACAACCGCACTATGGAAGAGCATCTTCGCTTGGTATTCCAAGTCTTGCGACAGAACCAGCTATATGTCAAGTTGGATAAATGCTCGTTCACCCAGGAACAAGTTATGTTTCTTGGACATATTATTGGCGGAGGACAGATCCGGATAGATATGGAAAATGTTCGCGCCATTGAGGAGTGGAGAGCTCCTACGGAAGTTACAGAAGTGCGTTCCTTTCTTGGCCTCGTGAACTACTACCGCAAGTTCATCGAAGGGTATTCAAAACGCGCGGCACCCCTTACAGATCTTCTTAAGGACTTATCCTGATCTTGGTCCGAGAAATGTCAAACAACCTTTGACGATCTGAAGCATGCGGTGATTAGCAATCCAGTCTTAGCCTTGCCAGATATTACCAAGCCGTTTGAGGTACATACCGATGCGTCTGATTTTGCTATCGGTGGAGTATTGTTACAAGAGGGACATCCGGTGGCATACGAAAGCAAGAAGTTGAATGACACACAGAGAGGAGTTATTCAGTCCAACAAAAGGAACTCCTAGCTATTATACAGTGTCTACGAGTATGGCGACACTATCTATTGGGAATGAAGGTTCTGGTGAAGATCGATAACAGTGCGGCAAGCCATTTCCTTACACAGAAGAAGTTAACCTAAAAATAGGCTCGTTGGCAAGAGTTTCTAGCCGAGTTTGATTTAGATCTCGAGCATACGCTAGGGAGGATGAACAATGTACCGGATGCATTAAGCCGTAAGGCTGAACTTACGGCCATCTCTACAGCCGCCGAACAGTCCCACTCTTATGTTACCAACACTTTCCAAGATAGGATCCGCGAAGGGTTAGCGGTGGATCCTCAGACCCAGGTCATCATTAACTTGGTAAAACAGGGGAAGACAAAACAGTTCTGGGTGGAAGATGGTCTTTTATACACGAAGGGACATCGGATTTATGTTCCTCGGCTCGCAGGACTAAGACGGAAGTTGATAAATGAGTGCCATGATACTCTTTGGGCAGGCCACCCGGGTTGGCAGAGAACACTATCCTTGCTGTACAGAGGTTACTATTGGCCAAATGATCAAAACGAAGTAATGGATTATACACGGACTTGTCACATTTTTCAGTAAGACAAAGTGGATCGGGATTTACCACTTGAACAGCTGGAACCACTTCCTGTATAGCGAACATTTGTGGTTCTATTATGAACGGTCTCTTTGTACTTCTCATAACGCAACATCAGATTTTATTACTTCATCTGCCATGTCAAATTTATATTGTTGAATGTGGTAGGCTCAAATGGAGTTTTTCTTCCTTTTAATGGTTTGAAATCATTCTTCGAAATGAAATCTATCATAGCGAATTTACAGTAGTCTAAACTAGTTCTCCACATAATTTGTATAAATATGTGTTCTAAAATTGTGATAAGGAGGAGAGGATCGGATGAACATTTTTATATATACTTTACACCTATCCAAAAATCATTCCTTTAATACTTATGTGATCACTGGTCTTTTTAGGAAAAAAAACTAAAGAGATAAACTATACAAATGACAAATAACAATTCTATAATCATTTTTATACCTAACCATAAACAATAACCTCCTTCGGCGGAGAAACTGGTAACCTATTCACGGGGGACTCATCAACTATCTCCTCTGACGACCCATGATCGAAATTCAAAGAATAACTCAACGGATCATACTTAAAATCACCAGAATGTCTTCTTCCTCTCCTAAACAACTTCTTGCATCTCTCTTTGAATTCGGGAAATTCTTGCGCTCTTGATCGAATCCACGACGACGAAGCTCTTATCAATTGGGGTTTCTCGTCGCGAGTTGGGAAACAACATGAGAGACATATAAGCTTGTGTTTGAGAGGAGAGAATTGAGAATTGCTCATTAGGGTTTGGTTTGAAATTGGGAGGAGTGAGCAAGGGTGGTATTTATAGGTTGGATTGGACTGAGAGTAGGGTACCTGCCACGCATTTTTTCCATGTCTTTTGCCTACGATGCAGCATATCCCTAGATGGATGGGTCGTTTCCTATACAGTAGTAGTTGTTGTCTTTCTCTCTTTAATTTTATAAAGTAGTAGGGCTCTTTTTTATTTTTTGAAGAGTTAGTTTTTATTTTAAGAAAGTTCTAATAAAGTATAAATTACGCGAAAATTATGATAATAAATACTAGTTTTTGCCATCTTTACAAAATCGATACTTTGGCAAGCCTCTTTCAAAATCGATATTAAAATTAATAAATCGATAATGGTCTCACCTACTACCCCCTAGCTGTCACCCTATTCTCTAATATTAAATGTTAATGGGTTGTCTAATCTGCTACAATAATAAATTTACCAACTCACACAGATTACTAAACAAATGACAAAGCTATACCAAAATAATTACAACGATACACACCTTAAATGACAAAGTTCTCGCATAACCAATGATAAATAATGTATACAAAAATGAAAAACTATCTGTAATAGCCTATTTTCCTATTGGACGAAGATAGTGCCTTACACCCTTGAAATATAGGAGATTAGCTAAGAATCGAAAATAACTAATACGAGATTTAGCGTGGAAAACCCTTGAATGGGTTAAAAACCACGACCTCTCCTGAGAATTTTAGAAAGAGAAATATCTTTGTTTATGATTGTTAGTTATTACAAAAAGAGAGATGTAGAAAATGTCTCTTAGAAGGTCTCAGAGAAGCTCCCTTAATCTGTAGCTTTCTGGTCCAATTTATAGGTCTTATAACATGACCATTATTGATTTAATGAGGAACGTTACAATATTAGGTTTTGATGAGTCTTCATAATGGTCTTCATAATGGTCGAGTAGCGGCTTGAGTAACTCTTCTTCTTTGTAACCGCTCCATAATGTATCATAAATGTGTCACGTGTTTGTTGACGAGGTCGAGTAAATGCGTGATGGTCGAATGCTGAGACCTGAGCTTGAGTTTTAGAACTGGCTTTTACATCCGATCGAGCTGAAGGTCGATATCTGGGTTTAGCTCTCCCCGAGTACGATTTTAAGTCCCTTGAATGAATAATGAGGTTGTGATTTCGTAAGAGATATTAAGATATCTTCTGCACTTTGAAGTATTTTCATTACTTCACGAACTGCAGCTTTAGGATTGGATCTTCACGAACTGTAGTTCTGCCGAAGATAATTTAACTTGTAAATTGGATCTTCACAAACTGTTGATGTTGATATAATTGGAACTAGTTTCACGAACTGTTTGATGTAGAGACAATTCAACCTGGAAACCCACTGATTTAATTTGCGGATTGTAGCAACAGATGAGATAAATTACAGATCTCTTTAATATAATCATCCGTAGTTTGAACATTTGTTGAGATTGATCGTGCTATTTTTTGAGGTCGATTGAAGTTTAAGCTCGAAGCTTGAAGTTTGACCTCAAATGCCTTAATAATGTTGTTGAAAAGATCGGGCTCACCACGAGTATAGCTTGAATAAGTTGTAATCACCTCGAGTATCTCGACCTCGAGCGCTTTAATAATGTTGTTGAAAAGATCGGGCTCTCCCCGAGTATGAGTTTGAATAAGTTGTAATCGCCTTAATAGTGTCGTCCATGACAATGCCAATTTCACATTAAATGCCGGTAGTCGAAATGTTTGTAATAGTAGATTATCGATAACCTAGGGTAGCCCAATTAAGATAAGTGGGCCTAATTGTAACAAAAACCATTTGGATATAATTTTCGGCCTCGGCCCATCGAGCTTAAACCTTCTATGTCAAACTCGAGTATCCTGAGCTCGATTAGAGAGAGAGAGAGGCATCTCTTCGGAGAGCTTCTTCGGCTACACCTACGATCATCCTCTTATCAGAATGTTTTGACGAGGAGAGGATTGGTTGAATCTCTTTGTTGATCGATATCTAAAATTACCACGGGAACATAAGCGATGTATCATGAACAGTAGGGAAATTTGACCACATCGTAGATAAATTCACAAGGAAATCTAATGGCCCCTGTAATGGAAACCGTGGATTTTTGTTTCGAACGGATGATTAACTCGGTATTGCTGTTGCTGTGATTGTCGTTGCTCTTTGGTGTTGAAGAAGATCGTTTGTGCAAGAAAGAAATCTGTCATTGTGGAGACAGAATGTACCTCGACCTTGCTGATGGTGATGATCAGAGAGAGAGAGGGAGGCGATGATATTGGGATTATTCGATCTCCAATTCGACCTGCAATTCACATTGGGGTTTTGAAGTTGATCTCCTGAGATCTGTAAATTACATCGTGCTTTATTTAACATTGTCGATCGCGTTGTTGTTGATTGTGTTGTTGAAGAAGATCGTCTCATCATCGTTTACGAGCTTTATCGATGGACAGTGCTGCTATTTTTGGGTTCGACTTCATCGTCGTTTTTGAGCTTTATCGAAGAATTTCACGAACTGTCGATGTTGAATAATTCGATCTGTAAATCGCAGTTGGGTTTCACGAACTGTCGATGATGAACCAATTCGAATTCATAATCGGCAACTGTTGTAATCTGTGTTTGTTGGTATTCGATCTGTTTGAACTTGTTGTTTTTCTTGAGCCTGTTGTTGATTCAGTGTTGTCGTCGTTTACGAGCTTCGTCGAAGAACATTGTTACGGTAGATCTGAACGTGGAGGTCCTCATCTTCGTCTCTACATTTTAAGAGAGAGAGAGAGAGAGGTGGCGAAGTCTTTGGTATGTTCTGATTTGGATTTGCCATCCTTCAAAAAATGAATATAAAAGTTAGATCAGAGGATGCTTAGTGTATGCTTTGGTTCCCGCAGACGGTTCCAAATGCAATAGCCTATTTTCGTATTGGACGAAGATAGTGCCTTACACCCTTGAAATATTGGTGATTAGCTAAGAACCAAAAATAACTAACACGAGATTGAGCTTGGAAAACCCTTGAATGGGCTAAAAACCACGGCCTCATCAGAGGATTTTAGAAAGATAGAGATCTTTGTTTATGATTACTAGTTATTACATAGAGAGAGATGTCGAAAAGGTCTCTTAGAAGGTCTCAGAGAAGCTCCCTTAATCTGTAGCTCTCTGGTCCAATTTATATGTCTTATAACATGACTGTTATTGTTTTAATGAGGAACGTTACAATATCAGGTTTTGATGAGTCTTCATAATGGTCTTCATAATGGTCGAGTAGCGGCTTGAGTAACTCTTCTTCTTTGTAACCGCTCCATAATATGTCATAAATGCGCCACGTGTTTGTTGACGAGGTTGAGTAAATGCGTGATGGTCAAATACTGAGACCTGAGCTTGAGTTTTAGAACTGGCTTTTACATCCGATCGAGCTGAAGGTCGATATCTGGGTTTAGGTCAAGTATTGGAAATAAGCCCTCACACTATCCCACTGGAGTTGTTGAGTAGTCTGATCTGCTACAGTAATAAGAACAGTAATAAGAGGGAAGATTCCCCCCTAAATACACTACCAACCTTAAAAATCAAGGCTTTTTCTTCTTATTCTTATTCTTCTTCTTCAATTACAAAGCTTTTACAAAAATCAAAGCACATTCTCCTTAATGTACTGTTTGTCTCCTTCATGTGCTAAGTCTTCCAACTATCGTTTTGCATTCTCTAAAGTCCTCGCACAGAGGTCATTGGGGAGAAAAAGATCGCTATTATCATATGTTATTCTCGTTGCCAAAGACCGTTGTTATCCTTCTCTTCGATCGTTAAAGTAAATGTTGCAGTAAATATCATATTTAACTCTGTATCCATCATCTTTAACTATATATCCGCATCACGATTTGTCCCATTTATCTTAAGAAAAGATGTTATGCAAGATGACACAATTTGTTCATAATCATTTTTCTTTGCCTTTTTAATCATTTGTCTTCTGCTACTATATCACCGGAATTGTTCATTGATATCATTTATTTCAATATTCCTATCATTTGTTCGAGGGATTGCTGAAGTTCAATTTTATATCATTTTTCTCATTTGTTTTTTGCTACTTTATCACCGGATTTATTTATTATATCATTTGCTTCAAGGATGAATGGAGTTCAGCTTTATACAATTGTTCATTTTGGTGGGGATATCGTACGTCTAAAGATCGGATCAATCATTAGTTATGTTGGAGGAAGTACGAAACTTACCTCACTAAGATAACACTCCTCATATGAAGATTTTGTCACACTCCTTGAAGAAACAAACGAAATCCGTCGTAAGGACTGTAAGCTGTACAATTTCGTCCATGGTTGTGCATGCGCAATTTTATCAGTCCAGGACTTTTCCGTAATAATCAATATGCATAAAACCAATCCCGGCACACCCTTTCACATGTGGATTGTTAATAACCTTAGGGTACCTTCCCAAAATTTTATTTCTGATTTCTATTTTTTGGGTAAAGGGTTGTCCACCACCAATGATACTGGTTCAGGTAGAGGTTTGTCCACCACCAAAGCAGGGGGACCTTTCCAGCATAACTCATTTCTTGATCCTGAACCTGAATACAAGGGTTTCCTTGAATTAAACGGTAGAGGGCTTGATCCCCGCAGGTTTGGACCTTTTGTGGATGATGATGTTCCTCAATCAAATGATTCTTTTGAAACTATCCGTACTGATGTTCCTCCCTAAAATGAACCTAGTATTCCTCAATCAAATGTTCATCTCTCAAATGAACCTGTGTTAACTAATGATCCTCAATCAAATGAACCTTTTCAAACTATCCCTACTAATGTTCCATTCTCAAATGAACCTTGTATTCCTCAATCAAGTATTTATATCTCAAATGAACCTGTGTTAACTAATGTTCCTACTTCAAATGAACCTATGTTAACTAATGTTCCTCTTTCAATTAAACCTGAATCTATCATTGGACAAACAGAAACTTCAGGTAAGCTCGCAGAATTTGTCATTTATGTACTCTGTTTTAACATTTCTTATTCAATTTCTATCATGCTAAGTAGAATATTTCTCATTTGTTCAGCTAAATTTTGGTTTGAGCCACAGCCTGTACAGGTGAAAGATCTCCTAGATTTTTAGTCCAAATCTACTACGTACATGGAGGATCCCTATAACTTCAGCAAAGAGTTTAGCATTGGTGATCTATATCGAGATAGAATTGAACTCAAGAATCACATAAGAGCTTATGCAGTTGTAAACAAGTTCAATCTCGAACACGTTCTGAGCAACGAATATAAAATCGTGGTACGTTGCAAAGGTCATAAATGCTCTTGGCAGATTTATGTGACAAGGTTGCTCGGTTCTGCCCTATTTAGAGTAAGTACTTATTGTTTTGTGCATACTTGCATCCAAGTTGAAACTGACGGTGGGAACACGTATAAGGCAACGTCTAGTAGATGGGTTGCTTCTATAATCAAGCAAAAACCACAAAAAGACCCAAACTACAAACCTTCCAGAATTTTTGGTGATATGAAAATTCATCACAATATTGATGTAACATACAATCTTGCCTGGCATGCGAAAGAAAAAGCCCACGCTAAGGTATCATTACTTTATATGCCATTTGTTCCCCCATACAAGCCATTTGTACAACATTATTTATCATTTTTTCGCATATCATTTGGTCGACTCACTGTGTCATTCGTACTTTCCATACAAGCCATTTGTACAATAATGTTTATCATTTGTCTGTTCCACAATTTCATTTGATTTACGTAATTATTTCAGATGCGAGGCAGCTTTGAGCACGCATACCAACTACTTACAAGCTACTTTGCAGAAGTGAGGTTGGTTGACCCAGATTTTGTATTTGACATACAAACTACGAGTTGTAAGGATAAGAGATTCACAAGGTGTTTTTGGTGCTTTGGTCCCCCCAAAAAAACTTATAAACAATTGAGACCAGTTGTTGTGATTGATGGAACATTTTTAAAAGGGAGATATCATGGGACTCTACTAGCAGTCATCGCCATTGACCCAAGTAATCATATTTTTTCACTTGTATTTTCAATAACATACTCGAAAACCACCAAAAGTTGGACATACTTCTTGAAGATGTTTGGGTCTAATTTTCACGGTTATGACACTAGATTCGTCGTCATCTCTGATAGGAACCCCAAAATTATTAATGATGTACTGAAGGTGTTTCCATTTGCAATCCATACGTTTTGCGCCTTCCACATATCTAACAACATTAAAACTACCCTCGAAAGCACGAGGATTGCATTTAGGATAGCAGCAGAGGCCCTAACCATTGATTTCGATAAACACATGAATGTTATTCGGAATACAGATCCAATGGTTCTCCAATACATACTAGGGTTTCCCAAGGAAACATGGTCTAATCTATACATTCTAATGAGTAGGTACGTTGTCACTCTGTATTGCCCAACTTAGCATTTGTTATATGAAAAATAGTCATTGTAACTCCATTTACATTCTTATTTGTCATTTTACCCATTATTTCTCATCAGTTATTTATTATTCTTTTTACAGTTGTATGATCTCATTTGTCATCTCTTTATGCTCATTTGGCATTTGACTTTTATGGTTTGTCATTTTTTTTAATACAGAGTCGCTTACACAAATCATGTCGAGAGTTGGAATAATGTTATTTTGAAAGTAAGAGATCTACCTATCCATGTGTTTATTGAGGAATTGCGTAGAATCTATTTGAAAATATCCACACGTATAGGAAGGAAGCTGAGAAAAGTCAAGCTCGTTAACGTCATGGGCTACAGATCACTGTGAGAGCAGAAAGTTTGTGGCGGATTTACTAACCTGCAGGGTTCGTACATCAAGTCACCATTTTTAGATGACAAGTTATGGCAGAACCGATTCTGTAAATATTAAAGATGGTACTTGTTCTTGTTGTTGGTGGAAAACGATGGGTATACATTATGAACATGAAGTACGCGCTCTGGGTCTTGCTAATATTGATCCAACTACACGTGTCTCTGAGCACTTCACAAATAATACATACAAGGCTATTTATGAACCTATATGAATTCCTATAAGAGGAATTGAGCAATGGGAAATTTTAAAAACTGATCCACGTGTTCGTGCTCCTATTCCAACAGTTCGAGCCGGCCGTCCTCGCACGTAATTGAAGAGAAGGGAAAAAATGCCCGATCTTGTTACCAAACTAAGATTTTGCAGTAGGTGTCAAAAAAATGGATACAATCGTCGTTCTTGTAAGCTTCTGTCAATCCCATCCGACGACCCTACACGTCCGATAATGGCACCGTCTTTTACGATGAGTACTGAGCCACCTATGTTGCAATCTGTTTACACTGTTGATTTTGGGTACTCTATGTATCATTTTTTTGAATGACCTTTATCGTCAGTGTTGGAAAAAGTCATTATTTGTCTAAAAAAGAAATTCTCATTTGTTTGCTTCTATTGTATAATTATTTAGCACCGAACTGTCATTTGTGCAAGGAAAATTTATCATTAGTTTGTTTGTATGATATCATTGTTTGCTTATGAATTATCATTTGTGGATGAATACTTTCTCATTTATTTATTTTCATGACATCATTTTTTAATTTTGAACTGTCATTTGTTCTCAAAGAATTTCCCATTTGTTGGCTTCTATTATATCATTGTGCGGCAATAATTTTTCATCTTTATTTTCTTACAGAACTGTGATTGTTTTGTTTACCATATACCAAACTGAAACCACTACTTAAGTACAAAAAGCAAACAAAATAGCACCAAACAAAACATCTTTTTATTCATACAAAGGCAAAGTACTAGTTACCACAAAAACAAACAAATGAAACACTAAAAAAACAAATGTTCACAACTCCTCCTGATCCCGTTCTGAGCATTCCAGATCGCGCTCCAAAGCCTAGATCTTCTGCTCGAGACAGCTAATCTTAGAAGCTAACTCTTCCCACAGTTTCTTGCGCTCATCCCGGTTCAACTTTTTGGTGCAGAGCTGATCTTCCATGAAGCGCATATGGAACTTGAACTGTTCAAAACGTTGATCTCTCTTTGCTATAGTTTGAAGCAGTTCATCCTAAATTTAATCGAACGCTCCTAATTTCTCCCTGAAGTCTTCGTAGTACTCTTTCAGTATTTGTGCCTTCTCACCGGAGATATCCTTCTCTATTAGACATAGTCTATTTAATTTTCAGAGACGTTGGTCACGCTGATCTTTCTGCATCCCTACCGGCTCAAACCAATCGTATGGAGTGTTCGAAGAGACATGACTAACTCGAGTGGAGTGCGACATTTTTCTTCAGAAGTTGAAAAGAGTTTAGGGTTTGAATAGTTGAAGAGTTGAAAATAGTTTATTTGAACTTAAAACTTTTATAAGGGGAGTTGAATGTATTGGAAGGGACGCGTGTCAAGGATTACCCGTTGTTTAGGGTGAAAGTTATTATTACTTGGTTCGGCGCCATCATTTTTTGTTCTACACATAAGTAATATGAGTATTTAAACTGAGTTGTCTAATCAATTATCATTACTTATCACATCGATTTGTCATATGTTCATGATAAGTTCGTATTTGTTGTAAAGCTATATATCATTATATCTTTCCTGAACTGTCATTTTTTAACGATAATTTATCATTTGTCTGTTCAAATGTTATCACCAATTTTGTTAAGTTCAACATTTATCTATCATTGTTCATGGAGTCTTTATCATTGGTTTGGTTCCCTTATATCATTTATTTATGATGGAACTTCCCTAGCGAAAAACTAAAACAAAATAAAACAAATGTTCATACAAGGGAAACAATAATAACAAAAAAAAACTAAAAACAACTCAAATGTTCACAACTCTTCACTTGAGGAATTCTGATCACGTTCCATAGCCATGATCTTTTGCTCGAGACAGCTAATTTTACAGGCCAACTCCTCTAACAGTTTCTTGTGCTCATCCTGATCAAACTTTAGAGAGTAGAGCTGATCTTCCAAGAAGCAGATATAGAACTTGAACGCTTCAGAACGCTCTTTTTTTTATATATAATTTTATCCAGCTTTTTATCCATTTCATCGAGTTCTCCTAATTTCTCCTTGAACTCTTCGTAATGCCCATTCTGCAGTTGCGCCTTCTCACCGGTGACATCCTTATCCATTAGGAAAATTTTATTCAGCGTGAAGAGACGTTCGTTAGCCTGATCTTCCTTAATCCCTACCGCTTCAATCCAATCTTGAGGGGTACTGGAAGAGGCACGGTTAAATCGAGTGGAGTGGGAGTGCGACATTTCTTGAGAAGTGTTAAAGAGTTGAGGTTAGAGCTTTTTTAGTTTAGAGTTTTTTTATATACTTGGGAGAGTAAAGACTTTGAATCACGCGTGGCAGGGTTTAGGACTTAGTATTTAGAGTGGCGAGAACCACGTGGATGTTTTGGTTAGATAACTTGTTGTAAACGTAATCAAAGTTGACTTTAAGAATGACTTGTCACATCATCTGTAAAGGCAAGAATATGTCAGCTTAAAGCGGGATATATGGCATTTGTTGTGACCAAGTGTATCATCGTGATGTATTAATTTTCATTTCTTTATAAATAACTTGTCATAACCTTATACTAGATAACCTGTACACTTGCTTCCAGTTCACAAGCATTACATACTTCCATACCAACGATGCATTCCTTTATTTGTTGGTGCAGTGAATATTATGCTTTTTGTCTCTTACGCACAGGCCTCAACCCTAACTGCTGGTTCTTTCAATGCGCTTGTAAAATTGGTGGGTCTGGTTTATGGGAATGGGTTGATGAGGTAAAAAGGTACGATTGTGGTCTTATTTGTAGAGTCTCTAAATTGCCTGGTAGGAGATTCTACCATTGCCCACAATACCATTGTCAGTTCAAAACTTGGTTTTGAGAATCCTTTATGCCCGATGATTCTTAAAGGCCACAATCGTCAATGATAGAAGACATCACAAATTTTGGCCAATGGAGCAATCAGATCCTTGATACTATTACATTTGAAACTTATACTCAACTAAGGAACTCGGAGGTCAGAACGGAGATACTGCAAGATTTTTTGTTCAAGTTAAAATCTCTAGATCTGTCCAAGTAGAGAAATATGTATTAGTGAAGTGTAATATTCCTTATCTTTAGTGACGTTAATTTATGGCATTAGAATGTTAAACTCCTACGGATCAAATGCTAAATCATATATAGCAAATGATAATATTTTAATAATAGCATGCAATTTATGGATTGTAAATGATCAACACATTTCCAATGTTCTTTTATTTCTAATCGGTTTGGTCAACATTTAAATACTACTGTGTTTAAATTTTTTCTGACATTGGGATTTGGAACTCATTATTAAATTTTGTTATGGTTTGCAGTGCTATGGTATAAATACTGGTGTAGTTTATTCGGCAAGTACTTCTTTATTCCTTATTTAATCTTGTACAACTATTGTGTATCTGCTCTATGAAGAAGATGGTGACTACCAGACGCCAAGCCTACGAGGCTAGGGTTCTTGCTAAGATGTTAGAACTGCGGCTTCAATACTTGGGGACCCAGTCCCTTGAACTTCCTACTCCCATTCCAGTGCGTCTTACCTTTTATGGGATGACGTATAAACAGGTGGAAGAGGCGGATAACGATTATTATCAAATGCTCCGCTTTTACTATATGATGATGTCAGAGCAGGGGCAGAGAATTGGGCTCCGTCTTCTAGCAGAGGATGCTATTACAGCGGCGGATGAAGCGACTGGTTTGCCTCTGATGATGTCTTGCCGTTACCCTGAGTAGGATCAGTGGAAGAGATGGTGGTAGTGGTGGGGGTTGCAGAGGAGGAGATGGTGGTGGTGGGGGATACGGAGGAGGAGACGGTATTGGTGGTATGGGAGACCAACCACCACCACCACCTCCAAGTGCATAAACTGATGTAAATTGATGTAATGTAAATTGAAAGTTGTATAATATTTGAGCTAATGAAAGTTTCTTTTTTTGTTCCCAATGAGTTCTGGGAAGGTACCCTAAGTTATACACAAGTAATATCATTAATTTATATAATCTTTCTCATTTATTATATCTTCTTTGTCATTTGTATAATACATAATTGTTAGAATGGCAAGTTTGTATAGTTGGATTATAATTAATTTTTCATTTCTTATGTATGATTTGGCATTTGTTATCATAGATTTGTCATTTGTTATATATGATTTGACATTTGTTATTAGAGATTTGACTTCATTTGCCATTTGTTATATATGATTTAGCATTTGTTATCAAAGATATTTCATTTGTTATCTATGATTTGGCATTTGTTATCAGAGATTTATTGTCTATAATTTTTCATTTGTTAATTATGATTTGACCTTTTCTATACAAGATTTTTCATTTGTTATATATGATTTGGTAATGTGTTTAGAGTGGTTCCTATGGGAATAAAGGGAGAGATGCATCGATTGACGCTTTTCAGTTTAAAAACTTAAAAATGTGTAACCCCAAGTCTTAACACTCCAACATCTCCATCTTCCTCCATCATTTCTCTCTCTCTCACTCTCTTAAGTCTCAAGACTCTCAACAATGTCAGATTTCCTTCCGTTAACTCCCCCAACAATGGACTATAATGTTAGTGATGAGGGGGAGCAACCAGCCGACTACACCTCGGCCGAATGTCCCGAAGAGGACTTCGACGTCGAGGAAGACCGGGAGTTATTGAGGGTGGTGGTGGTGGTGATGATGATGATGATGATGATGGTGATGTGGATGATGAAGATGAAGATGAAGATGATGAACATCCTCCTCAGAAGAGGAGGAGGTTCTATTAGGTTTTTTTAGTTTTGGCTTTTTGGAGGGAATTTTTTTGGGTAGAAGCCTAGAAACAAATATATTTTTTGGGTTTTTTTAGGAATTTTTATGATGATGAATGATAATGTTTTGTTTCGATATATTTTTTAGTTTGAATCTTTAGTTAACTATGATTTGTATGATAGAAGACAAAATTTGCCATGATTTTTCATTTATTAAATATGATTTGGCATTTGTAATAACAGATTTGTCATTTGTTTTCTTAAAAACAATCATTTGTTATATATTATTTATTTTATAGATAGACAGTATTTGATGTTAGTGAATGGTCGATTTGGTTCAAATGAATTGTGATTGTTTTTAAGTAGACAACATGTGTTATTTAAAACACGATTATTCATTTGTTAGACATGATTTTATATTTTTCGACTATGATTTGTCATTTGCTATATATAATTTATCATTTGTTAACTATCTAGAGTCTATTTGGTTATTTCAACATTTGTATTGTATTTGTATGATAGTAGACTTCATTTGAACTTAAAAAAATTAGGTATTAATAATTTATCATTTATTAGCCATTATTTGTCATTTGTTAGCAATAATTTGTCATTTGTTAACTATCTATGGTCTATTTGGTTTTTTAAACATTTGTATTGTGTTTGTATGATAGTAGACTTCATTTGAACTTAAAAAAAATTAGGTATCAATAATTTGTCATTTGTTAGCCATTATTTGTCATTTGTTAGCAATAATTTGTCATTTGTTAACTATCTATCGTCTATTTGGTTCTTTGAAAATTTGTATTATGCTTGTATAATAGTAAATAATATTTGAACTTAAAAAAAATTAGGTATCAATAATTTGTCATTTGTTAGCCATTATTTGTCATTTGTTAGAAATAATTTGTCATTTGTTAACTGTCTATAGACTATTTGGTTCTTTGAACATTTGTATTGTTTTTGTATGATAGTAAACTTCATTTGAACTTAAAAAAATTAAGTTTCAATAATTTGTAAATTTATTAGCCATTATTTGTTTGTTAACAATAATTTGTCATTTGTTAACTATTTATGGTCTATTTGGTTCTTTGAACAATTGTATTGTGTTTGTATGATAGTAAACAACAAATGACAAATTATGGTTAAATAGATCATTGTATGATACCTAATTTTTTAAGTTCAAATGTTGTTTACTATCATACAAACATAATACAAATGTTCAAAGAACCAAATAGACCATAGATGGTTAACAAATGACAAATTATTACTAACAAATGACAAATAATAGCTAACAAATGACAAATTATTGATACCTAATTTTTTAAAGTTAAAATGATGTCTACTATCATGCAAAAACAATACAAATGTTCAAAGAACCAAATAGACCATAGATAGTTAACAAATGACAAATTATTGCTAACAAAAGACAATTAATGGCTAACAAATGGAAAATTATTGATACCTAATTTTTTTAAGTTCAAATGTTGTTTACTATCATACAAACATAATACAAATATTCAAAGAACCAAATAGACCATTGATTGTTAACAAATAACAAACTATTGCTAAAAAATGATAAATAATGGCTAACAAATGGCAAATTATTAATACCTAATTTTTTTAAAGTTCAAATAAAGTCTACTATCATACAAAAACAATACAAATGTTCAAAGAACCAAACAGGCCATAAATAGTTAACAAATAACAGATTATTGCTAACAAATGATAAATAATGGCTAACAAATGACAAATTATTGATACCTATTTTTTAAAGTTCAAATGTTGTTTACTATTATACAAACATAATACAAATGTTTAAAGAACCAAATAGGCCATAGATAGTTAACAAATGACAAATTATTGCTAACAAATGATAAGTAATGGCGAACAAATGACAAATTATTGATACCTAATTTTTTTAAGTTCAAATGAAGTTTACTATCATACAAACATTATACAAATGTTCAAAGAACCAAATAGACCATAGATAGTTAACAAATGATCAATTATATATAACAAATGACAAATCATAGTAAAAAAATGACAAATCATATTCAACTAATGAATAATCGTATTTTTAGGAACACGTATTGTCTACTTAAAAATAATCGCAATTCATTTGAACCAAATCGACCATTTACTTACATCAAATGTTGTTTATCAACAAGAGAAATAATATATAACGAAGATTGTTTTTAAGATAACAAAGAACAAATCTCTGATTACAAATGCCAAATCATTTATAATAAATGACACATCGATGATAACAAATGGCAAATCGATGATAACAAATGCCAAATCATACATAAGAAATGAAAAATTAATAATAATCCAACTATACAGACTTGCCACTCTAAAAAATATGCAGTATACGAATGACAAAGAAGATATAAAAAATGAGAAAGATTATATAAATGAATGATATTACTTGTTTATAACTTTACAAAATTACAGAAATTATACAACAAAATGGATGTTAAAGTTTCAAAATCTCCTCCGGCTCAACTCCCAGCCTCAGTATATCATAAGCAATTGTGTAACAACATTTATTACCGTCTATCAGATCTGGAAATTCCATTCCTCTTAGGAGATTGTCTATAAAGACAAGCGTATTAGACATTTTCCAAAACGAGTTGTTCATTTAGAGTTTAGGCCATAATCATTTACCTCTGAACCAGTAGGTGGACTACTACGATCGGCAAAAATCTTTCCATATCAACATTTTCGAGAGGATCGTTGATATCTGATCTTCAATAAGCTGTTATCCAGGAGATAACTTCTTCTTCTTCCGTGCATTTATAATTTTTGAATCCACCATTGAATCGTAGATGCATATTTTTCTTGCCTTAAAGGACATAGTACAAAGGACCCAGTGGCTATCATTGATATTCCAGGGAATAAGTATTAATTTTGAATTAACCACTATTAAATCTTCTCGATGGATACAATTAGAAAATGTACGATCCCATTGCATAGATGTAATTTGTTCCCAAATTGATTTCTTCTTCAATTCAACACCTTCTGGAGAGAACATATTACGAGTCCAGACATTAAAATCCCTGCCAATATATTGATAGGCAAAGATACCCGCCAACACAATCCTTTCTTTATCTGGGTGGGCACGATGTTTTGTGTCAAAATATTAAATCAGGGTTTTAATGTACACATCAATGACCTGAACAGGAAAAGAAAATGACAAATTATATAACAAAAATAATAAAGTTCAATATTACAAATGACAACAAAGGCCAAACTAATGATAAAGTGTAAACGAATCAAAGACAGAAAATATGAAAACAAATGGTAGAGACTCTTCTACAAATGACAGAGGAAAAGAAATAAATGATATAAATACCTTATTGTTCAACCATTGATTTGGATATAAAGTGTAGAGAACGTTAAGGCAAATAGTTTCTTCACCTATCCACATATAGGTACTCCTATTGTCTTTCTTAGCTTCAGGAGATAATTCATCTTTCCTCAGTGACCAGACTTGGTCCACCTAGTTTTTCTCATCCTGGGAGATGGGTCTTTTAATAAAAGATTCCAATAACACTCCCAGAAGAAGCTCGTTAGGGTGAGCATGCAATTGGTTCATTTGATAAGCCATTTTGAAGGCTCTTTCATTAATTTCTTCCTCAGTTAGTGCATGCCTCTTCTTTAAGGTGACATCCACGTCTGACTCCATTGAAATAAGCTGGAACAGATATGTCAAAATAAGAAAATAAAATATAAATGTGCTTATTACATGAGATTGAGTAATAAACCAGTTGTTTGGTTTAAAAGTACTTCATACATTGGTCTGGTCAACAACCATTTCATTTATTACTTGTTCAGGGTCTGGTTTATTCTGTAAATTTCCATCATCATCATCCTTGCCTTCAACCACCTCCTCTTTATTCTGTTCCACCTCCTCTTTACTCTTTTTACTCTGTAAATAAATAGACTACAAATGATAAGAGTGATACAAGATATGGTAAAATAAATAGAAGAAAATGAGAAGTTACCAGCAAAGAAATAATAAGTTACCTGACTGGCTTCACCAACATCTTGCTCATGGTGGGAGATTACTTCTTCAGTTTATGCAACCTCTATAGTCTGTTCCTCGACAGATACAACAGTTGTTTGGTCTGCACTAGCCTGTAAATAAACAAACTACAAATGATAAGAGTGATACAAAATATGGAAAAATAAAAGAAGAAAATGAGAAGTTACTAGCAAAGAACAAATAAGTTACATGACTAGCTTCATCTTTAGTTTTTTTAACCTCCAGAGTCTGTTCCTTGACAAATACAATAGTTGTTTGGTCAACACTAGCCTGTAAATAAATAAACTACAAATGATAAGAGTGAAAAAAGATATGGTAAAACAATAGAAGAAAATAAGAAGTCAACTTCAAACAAATGATAAGTTACCTGATAAGCTTCACCAATAACTTCCTCCTGGTTGAAGAATACTATATCAGTTTTTGCTACCTCTACAACTGCCATAGTCTGTACAACAAAGGTTAAAGAAGAAACAAATTAAAATAAAATGGTATGGTATGGATAGGTCAACGCATAACTTGAGGTTATGAATCCTCTTGTTCAGCAAATACCTCATCTTTTTTTTATTATAATACACCACTACAGTTGGTGGTTCTGAATCCTCTTCTTTAGCAACTTGAGGTTGCTGTTCTTCAGATTTCACTTTCTCCTCGACATCTTTCTTTTCATCATTATCTTTTTCGTCGCCCTTCTTCCACTTCACATGCAACAAATAAAATGAACAAAGTCATTAGAAGAAATAAAAATCCTGGAAAAGAGAATGACAAAGAAAACCTCACAAATGCCAAAATATTCTTAACAAATGATAGACTACTGAGGAAATGGCAAATTGCATAAAGTAAATGCCAATATTTTAAAACACAAATGCCAAATAAAATCATATCAATGATAAGAAGTAGCAAACGGATGATACCTCTAGAAGATCACCACCATATTCATACGATATCGCTTTGAAATTTACTTCCCTCCCAACTTCATCATCATCATCTACCATTAAATCGTTTACTACCTCCAATCCCTCTCTAGGCAGGACTTGCTGAAGCAAATTTTTGGCAATTGATTGAATATTCTCAAGTTCTAGGAATTCTACCCTTCTCTTCCTTGGCACTCTATTAGCCAAGCCCTTCTTGGGGATCTTGGAGATTAAGGTTTTCTATTAGATCAGTGGGATATGATCAAATTGATCATCAGCAAAAGCTTCTTTCTTCAAGCCTTCAACCTTTTTCTTCTTGTTGGGCACATCAGCTTCTTCAGCCTTCTTCTGCCATTCTCCCTTACATTTTTTTGTTCTCGGCTCCGCCTTTTTCCTTTTCCCATCTTCTTTCTCATTACCTCCTTTTTGCTTGCGTTTCACGGTTTTCTCAGGAGTAGAGAACTGGTACTGCCCAAGGATACAACAAATGACAGTGACAATGATAATAGGCATACAACAAATGAGAAAAAAGAACTTCATAAGGACAAAAACATAAAATAAATGACAAATCTAAGCAAATAAAATGATACGAAACATAAATTAAATGACAAGTAAGCAATAAAATAAATCAATCATACAAAGAATGGAAGATTACCATGACTTCTTGTATAAGACCTTGCTGCATGTCAGTCTCAGACGGCTTCATAGCTATTACCAGCAATTTGGGGTTAGCAAAAAACTTTTTAAATGTCACAATTTGGCGACGCTTAAAGGTGTCATCCTCTACCCTTGTAGCTTAGGGAACAAATGTATGGATTCTCCTTTTCTTGGAAATTTCTTGCTTGGAATCGAAAAGAAAGTACATATCTTCAACACCCAGGTACATCCATGCAGTTATAAATCGTTATCGGATTTTTTACTAGCGGCCGATCGATAATAGGCAAACTTCACAAGAAATTATAAACTTGCTCACCCCAGGGGAATCTGATGAAGTGATCTAGATCATCTACCAGATCAACATACTTCACCCAAACATTTCTCCCATTGTTCGGGGGGAGAAAGGATAGTATAATTTTTAACAAATTTAATCGAAGAATATCTTCTGCAAAATGAAATAGCATAATGTAATGATAAGATTCTTAGAATATAATGAGCCAAAAATGGTAAATACAATACAAATATTGGAGGGGTAAGAAATACAATGCAGGTCGGTGATAAAGAAGAGGAAACAAATGATAAATTAGAGCATTACCCTGATATCTTTCCAATTTTGCATATTTTAAAGCATAATTAATTTTCTTCAACCCATATGTATTCTTCTTCTTGGAGAATCGCCTTATTCTAAAATTCATCATATGCTCAGGATCAATAAATAAGAACTCATTTGTAATAGGAGAGACACGCAACCCCAAAATTAGGCAAACCTAAATGGGCTTCATCTGAATTATCGTCTCCCCAAATTAAAATTTCATATCACCGAGATGATAATTGAATATTTCTATAACCAAAGTCGACATCGTCGCTATTGGATCAATCAGCAAGAAGGGTACAAAGCAGGTGGTACGAAGAACACCCTTCTCCTCTTCAGACAGAGCTGCAAAGATTTTGTAAAGTTCCAAACCTGTACACCGAGAGGTGTAATTTTTAGCATTCGAGGTGCCCTTCTTGGCTCCACCCTCCTGTGTTTGGTTCTACTCCTCAACTTGTTCATTCACTTCTTTATCAGACTTCATTGTGGAAGAAGAAGAAAACACAGACTTTGATTAAACACCTGGTAGGCAGTAGTCGTACAGATAATTTGCCACTTATATGACACTGAAATCACACACACACAGATGATGCCAATGATTTTTGAGAAAGCAGTTTGTGTGACTAGGACGATTTTTACACTCGTCAATCACACACACGATTTGTAAAATCTGGACGGTTTTTGCAGTTTTGCAATGGTCGTGTAAGAAGAAAGTGTTTGAGGAATGGGGATGGTTTTTGGCACCAAAAGCTAAACAAACTCGTGTGAATTGCACGTTTTACCTAAACTTAAAGAACAATAAACAAATGCCAAATAATATAACTGATGGTGATAGAGTCTGCATGAGCCAAGATAACTGATATTTAAGCGTATGACAAATTGGTTTTAACAAATAACAACAAATACATATAATGGTGACATGGTCTGCCTTACACGTCTCGAAATAGTAATGACACGTGTAGATTGAGGAACGATTAAAATTGGACACGTGGCATGATAATAATATTTTTAAATGATTTGAACTTTTTTTAGTATTAATTATGAAGTGACATTCGAACTAGTGGAGCCTACGGCCTTACCTGCTGCCTTACCTGTGGAACCCACGACCTAGAAACCTACTTTAATATTCATGCAGTTTATATTTTCAAAAAAAATGGCTAAGTTGTATAAAACAAATGACAAAGAAAACTAACTGAATGGAAAAGTTACATAACACAAATGACAACAGTCTGTTAAAAATGACATAGATGTCTGATAGAATGCCAGAGTTAAACTAAATAAGTGACATATTTTTGTTTACAGCAGCCGCGCAGACGATTTGCCATCGTTTGTTCCATGAGTTGAGTACAGTCGAGTACCATCTACAAAAGTTACGAGTACCATAATTTCCTCTATGCCCAAGGAGTAGAGTATCAGTCTTTTATCAAACACTTAATAGGCAGCAGTCACACAGACGATTTATGACAAATAATCGGGGTGGTTTTTGCGGTTGAGTAAGAAGAAGAAACTGTTCGCTGAATTAGGATCGCTTTTGGCTCTAAAAACCAGACAAACTCTTATGAATTGCAGGTGATATCTAACCATAAACAATGAGAAATAGTAACAGAATTGGTGAAAGAGTCTGCCTTCTTATAAATAAGAAATCTGATCAAAGGTAGGACAAAGTGTACTAAAACAAATGATAAGTAGTTCATGAGATGGTGACAATGTCAGCCTTCCTCGTATACGTGGCTTGATGTAATAGTTTTAAATGAGTTAAAATAATTTTTTACAATATTTTATTACTTCAGATGTAACATTTGTACTTGTGGAGCCCAAAAACAGGCGGTTGTCTGCTGTAATATTGCAACTTTAGTAGGGGCAAATATAGTTTTTCCTCTTTCCATTATCGATTTTGGAATTTATTGTTCCCTGGGTCTGATTTTGTAAAGATGGCAAAAACTAGTATTTATTATCATAACTTCTGTAAATTATGGTTCCCCCCATTAAATGTACCAGTGTTCTTCATGATTATTTGGCTTTCGCGTAATCAGTTTATACTTTAACTATAAATTTTTTATTGTCATCCTAGTTTTATATTTGTATTTCTCGTAGACTTTTTCCAAATGTGAATTGCTAGTAGATTAGATCATCTTGATTCGAACAACATCGCAGATTTTATCTGCTTAAAAGCCTCATCATCGTATAAAAGAGTTTTGTTTTTATTTTGAAGTAATAAAAGAGTTTTACTTTTATTCTGAAGTTAGAAGAAAAAAAAATTGGTGGCAAAGATGTATGAAGTTTAGAGAAAGTTTAGGAGATAATTTGTGATTATGTAGAGCTAATGGAGTTTAAGGGGGAGAAGAAGAGATTTACATAGATTAGTTGAAGAGATTATAGGAAGAAAGAGGGGAGAGAAATATGGAAATAAAAATATAGTACAAAACTACTCCTGAAAGAAGAAAGGGAGGAAAAGAATAAAATAGAGGGAGAGATATATTTTCATTTTGCCTAAAATACTCATTGTTCGTCCAACTTATTTCTATGTGTACAACTAAGAAATTAAAGTAAAAACTAAATGGTATTTTAGAGATCACAAAAAGCTTCAAACGATAAAACCGTTTTGTAACCACCAATATCATTTTTGTGTAGTTGTTAAACAATAAATAAACATCAAACATAAAGGGGGATGAAATACTTGCGGGGATTACCATGACAAGCTCTAGTATTTCATTGTCCTTGGTTTTTAGATTATGAATTTTCTTCCAAAAAAATGTTCTTTTATCTCTTTTTTGGCCACTTAGAAAATCTAGAGTTTGTCAGGTGAGCTACTATTTAATTTTTTCTCAACTTTAAAAAAAAGATGGGGTGAGCTAATAAACTAGAGAAATAAAAGTGTGGTGAGGTTAAATTGGGGTGAGCAAATTGAAGAATGGGGTATATTTAAAAAATAATTTGCCAAAATTCAATGTACATACACAAAAATGACAATAATAACCCCTATCCTCATTTATCATAGTCGCCGGATTCAAAAATATAGAGAACTTGTTATACAATAAAAAGATTACGAGAACAAGGAAGAGTGTGACACCGATGAGCCGGTGGATAGAATCTGGCTCACCAGTCGAGAAAATATTTAATAGTATGGCTCCCCAGTCTGAAAAAAGGAATTGGATGGTTAAGAGGAGGACGATGGGGACTTGGAGTCCGATGGGGATTAAGAGCTCCGTGATCGCTTCGGTTATTGCCTCGCCATGATCCCTTAATATAAACGGTATGACGACCATTAAACCTAATACTAGGGCTAGTATTATCCCATGGGGTGTTCCTCTTCCTTCTCCTATCATCTTTTAGATTTTCTCTCTAAGGCCATGTGTTTTTTTTTTGTGAGAAGAAATAAGAAGATGTGAGAAGAGCATAAAAGATTGAGGTTAGAAATTTTGAGGTTAGAAGATTAAAAAAACTTGCGTGCGTTTGGCTGAAGGTTAGAAGTTCTACTTAAAATCCTGACTTCTAACTTCAACATCTCACTAGTCTGTTTGGCTGAACCATCTAATTTGACCACAAATTAAAAGTTTCTCCACAAAGACATAAAAAATACATGTATAAACCACATTATCCTCTATAATTCATCATATATTAATGCAACAACATAATTAAAATGGTGGTTTAAGGCAAAAGCAAAATTAAAACGTGCAAATCTTATACAAAAATACTAAATATATAGGGAACATGGTTCAACATACCCACATAGAGAGAGAGAGATGGAGAAATAGCCATTGTAGAGAGAGATAGAGATAGAGATAGGAGAGAGAGAAAGGGATGAAGGATGAGGGGGGGAGAAAGGTAGAAAGAGAGAGAAAAAGGGGGATAAAGAGAGAGGTGAAACGGATAGAGAGAGAGGTGAGAGGGGGAGGTATAAAGATAAGGGAGAGAGAGAGAGGAAAGGGAGAGAGCGAGATAGAAAGATAAGGGTGAGAAAAAGAGGTAGAGAGATAAGGGTGAGAGAGAGAGAGTTGTATGAGGGTAGGAGAAAGAAGGAATAGAGAGAGAGAGGTAAGAGAGAGAGGGGATTGAGAGAGGAGGGTAAGAGAGGGGATAGAGAAATAGACAGGGAAACATTGGGATAGGTCTTGATTTGGCTTATTTGGGGTTAGGATGGCTTTTCATTTGGCAGATTTGAGATTTTTTGGTTAAAAACCCCAAAATACCCCTACTTAAACCAGTCTTGAGGTGGGGAACGACCAAAACCACGGTATAGGGGCAAAACGTGCAGTCAAAGGCAAACTAGAAATTTTGAGGTTAGAAGTCAACCCAAAAAACTGTGCGTGGGTGCGTGTGTGTGTGCTAGAAGTGAGGCCTCTAACCTAACGCCATGTTCGTTTGTTTTTTTTTTGGGTGAGAAGAGGTAGGAAGAGATAGTAAATTTTGAGTTTAGAAGATTGAAAAAAACTCGCGTGCGTTTAGCTGAAGGTTAGAACTTATACTTAAAGTCCTGACTTCTAACTTCAATTTCTCACTAGTCTGTTTAGCTGAACCATCTAATTTGACCACCGATTAGAAGTTTCTTCACAAAACATTAAAAATACATATAAACCACATTTTCCTTTCTAATTCATCATATATTAATGCAACAACACAATTAAAATGGTAGTTTAAGGCAAAAACAAAATTAAAACGTGCAAATCACATACAAAAATACCAAATATATAGGGACATACCCACATATATATATATAGGGAGAGAGAGAAAGAAAGAAAGAAAGAAAGAAAGAAAGAGAGAGATGGAGAAATAACCATTATAAAGAGAGATAGAGATAGAGGTATGAGAGAGAGGGATGAGGGGAAGAGAAAAAGATAGAGGTAGAGAGAGAGAGAGAGAGAGAGTTGTATGAGGGTAGGAGAGAGAGGGGGGAGAGAGAGCGATAAAGGTAGGAAAGAGAGGGTATAGAGAGAGGGGTGAGATGGAGAGGTAGAGAAATAAGGGAGAGGGAGAGAGGGGAGGGATATATATATATATATATATATATATATATATATATATATATAAGGAAGAGGGAGAGAGTGGGGGGATCGTTGGGTGGGTTTTTATTTGGCTTATTTGGGGTTAAGGTGACTTTTCATTCGACATATTTGAGTATTTTGTGGTTGAAATCCCCAAAATACCCCCACTTAAACCGGTCACGGGTGTGGGAAATGACCAAACCATGGTATACTGGGAAACGACCAGTCAAAGCCAAGTCAAAGGGAAACTGGAAGTTTTTTGGTTAGAAGTCGACCCTCAATACTAGAAGCCAAAGTGAAATCTTATCCAAACGAGAAAGATACAGACGAATCCAGCAATGGTCAGTCACTCTTGGCGAGCATGACATCTGTTTTGAACCTAGACATTTTGAAAAGGATCAGGCCGTAGGAGATTTCCTTGCGGATTTCCCCGTAGAAGATCCTGATTGGGAAGAAGACAACACAAAAATTCATGAAGAACAACTCGACGAAAGGGGAGACTGGACTCAAAAGGGATGGCATCTTTTATCTGATAGATCCTCTGGACCCACAAGATCAGGCATCAGAATCGTGATGATCACACCTTCTAATGATTGAATCGAAAAGGTAATCCGATTGAATTTTGAAACTACCAACAATGCAGCCGAGTATGAGGTAATAATTCACGGTCTAGATATGGCTCTAGAGATCGAAGTATTCGAGCTGTCCGTGTATACGGATTCTTTACTTATTGTAAACCATTACACAAATTAATTCCATAAGAATGGATAAATGATAGATTACACAGCCACAGTAGCCGACAGAATGAATAGATTTAAGAAAATTTCTATCGAACATTTACCGAGCGGAGAAAATAGACATTCTGATTCCCTCGCATATCTCGCAGGAGTCCTTAGCTCAGAAGCTCAATATCTCAAGATCGAAGTATTATCAACCCCTAGCATTAACATCATAAACTCAAATTCTGTTAATACTGAGGGCGTTGAAGAGGATGAAGGTGATTGGAGATGACCTTTCCTCAAGTATATTGGGACCAAAAACAAATTCGACGGTGAACTCCCTCAAGACCCCACTGAAAGAAGATGCATACTTGATAATGCTAAACACTACACCATGGAAAATGGCCTCTTATACAAGATTTTGGTCACAGGACCATATCGCGAATGCTTATCCCACAAAGAATCTCAAAAATTCCTACACGAACTACATGAAGGTACTTGTGGTTCCCACGAATCAGGAAGATCTATAGCAAATCGTGTTCTTACCTAAGGCGTCTTCTGGCCTAAAATGAAAGCTCAGGCCATCGAACTCGCAAGCAAATGTGATGCCTGTCAACGTCATGATCCCCAAATTTAAACTTCAGCCTTGGAACTCCATTCCAGCAATGTTGTATGGCCATTTAAAAGATGGGCCCTCGACCTTGTCGGTGAATTTCCTAAAACGGAAACATCTATTAGTCGCAATGGATTACTTCACTAAGTGGGTAAAAGCAATTCCTCTATGTCGCACACGAGAGGATGGAGTCATCAAGTTTATCTGGGAAAACATCATCATCCATTTCGGCTTCCCCTATCTCATCAGGATCAACAATGGACCTCAGTTCGTTGGCTCAAAAGTCGTCAAATTCCTTAATCAACACATCATACATTCTCCTTCAAATCCCTATTACTCGCAAGGGAATGGCTAGGCAAAAATCACTAATCACACTATCGTGGATGGGATCAAAAAGCGTTTGACAGAAAAGAAGGGAAATTAGATCATAGAATTACCATATGTGTTATGGGCTTATCGAACTACACCTCAAGTTTCAACTGGATGCACGTCGTTCCTCCTGGCTTACGGCACAGAATCAATCATCCCTACTCACTATCATCACCCTATTCACTACCATACCATGGTCGATGAAGAAAATGAATTACAGTTGGCATGTAATATGAGTTGGATCGAGGAAACTTGGGTCAGAGCAATTATGAATTTGGAAAGGTATCACCAAGCTTTAGCCCGATCTTATAACAAACGCGTTCGTCATAGAGAGTTTGAAATCAAGGATCTGGTCTTCTGAGAGATTCCTAAACATCGTAAAGAGCTTATCGCAGAGAAATTATCTGAAAACTTTGAAGGTCCTTTTGTCGTTATTGGATAAAGCAGCCTCGATTCATATGATCTTGCCACTGAGCATGGCGAGCACATACCTAATCCTTGGAACATAAGGAGACTGAAGTTGTATCGTATATAACAAATATGTCACAGTATACTTTTCTCCAATCAATCTATCATTTCGAATGACGATCTCAAATCAAGGAAAGACTTATGTTTGATCTACATACATCTGAGTACTTTCTAGGATGTCATACAGTACTCTACCTAGTACATTCGTTGTACGTCAATCTTACACCAATGAAATACTTGTGTTCAATTGTCCTATATTACAGTACTTCTTCTAATATATCCAACAAGTACTTCTATACATAGATTACAGATCGTTTGTTGCTCCTGCCAAATCGATCATCTAAATATATTACAGATCGTTTGTTACTCCGGCCAAACCGATCATCTAAATATATTACAAATCGTTTGTTGCTCTGGCCAAACTGATCATCTAAAGATATTACAGATCGTTTGTTACTCCAGCCAAGCTGATCATCTAAATACATTACAGATCGTTTGTTGCTTCGGCCAAATCGATCATCTAAATACATTACACATCGTTTGCTGCTTCGGCTAAATCGATCATCGAAATACATTACAAATCGTTTGTTGCTTCGGCCAAATCGATCATCTAAATACATTGCAAACCGTTTGTTGTTTCGGCCAAACTGATCATCTCATGCATTGCGAATCGTTTACTATTCTGGCTGAACCGATCACATATCACGCTGCCTTGCATATATTATCGTTGGTACCTCACACGGTTAGTACAGTTAACTGTTTCGTCCTTAACTATTACTTCATACATCTATATTTGTATCCTTGTTTCATATACATACAGCATAATCACATTCCTCATTCTTCACTAGAGCTATCACTTAAGTCATTACCCACATTAGAAGGTCCTGCCGCGTCCCGTACAACACTTCCATACAACCGCTGACGTATGAATTCTGGCATTCTCCCCGCAACAATTTTCTTTCCCTCTCTAACCATGCTCTATTTAAACAATTTAATTCTGGTAATCATGGGTTGTATATATTCAAATCGGATTACCTCCATCTCACATTCTATACCTTGGACAATCAAACTATCGTATACCCTCTTACTTTCAACTTCCAATCTCTTCAATTCTGCTGCAAAGAACGATGTTACTGCCACTATCTCTCTCGTGACTATCTCCTGCTACATTTTTAACCTGTTTACTAAGAAGGAGTTCGCTCAACTAATGTTGTGCTTTCTTCAGTGCGGTTTCCAGTTGCTCACAATGATTGTTCACTCGTTATTTTGTACGATACACATCCAAATTTCGAGCTTCTAGCACTGTCATAAATTTGCCCATATGGTAAATCAAAGACATTGAGGCTTCATTACCTTCACATTCTACCCTCTTTCCGTCGTAACGTACCTCCAACTGTAACAGATCTTTATCTACCTTCGTATTTGCATTTCGAAGTATATCATTTTTGGATTGGTATTCTAAGATATCCAGATGGGGCATTTGCATAATCTACTCTAGCTCACATATTTTGTTCCAATCTTCTTTTACGACTTTATTCTGTTAGGCACATACCTCCTCCATCTTCTTTACCATCATCTCAGTAACCAACAATACTTCGTATTTACGAGCACGAGCTCGAACGTCGCTTATCTCTGCCTCAAGCATATTAGCTTGAAGCTGCAACTCCTTCACATTATTTCCTTCCCCCTCTAACGCGACTAGCAGTTCTGTAATTTGCGTTCGCGCAGACATCAATTCAGCATCTTGTTGACTAGCTTGTTCAGAGCTACTTCCAACTTCAACACCCTTTTTTCTTATCTCTTCTTCTAAACTCTCTATCTTTTTTAAGCTGATAGCCAGTACCGCCTCTTTCTCTTGAAGAGTATCAGTTAGAAGGGTTACTACATTTCGCTCTTCCGACATCTCCGCCCTCAATTTTTCTTCAGCTTCTGCAGCACTTTTTTAGGCACCCTGACTCGATCTTAGCTCAGCATTTATTTTTTCATTCTTTGCACGTAACGCGTCGCACTGACTTTGTATAACAGTCAGTTCCACCTATCATAACAAATTATATTTATAATAATTCTTCATACCAACATAGCACATATAACAGTTGGCAAAATTACATCAAGAACGTGGTATCTGAGTAAGTTAGATACATCATTTTTTTCTCACAAAAAATAGATTAAATTTATCATCAAACAGTACGAAGGACTAGTCAAATAAAAACAAGAGTACTCTATTTACGACTCTTCCGGACATGAGACGACTGCACCTTGTCCCTCACTATCTTCCTATTCGACGCCTGCACATCTACCGACGTGGTAAAGGTCACAACCTCCTGTTGATATTGTTTACACCACGTTCAAGGTATCAGACTCTCAACATCCTCCTCCTCCTCTTCTGACGACTCCTCTCACGACCTAGGAATGGGTTATTCACCAACAATTTCTCCTTCACCTAGGGTAAACCACAGGTTTTCTGCCTTGGCATTTTCCACTTCAAAATCTTTCCCACATTCCTCTACGAACTTCCTAAATACATTCTCTACCCTAGACAGTTCTCCCTCATAAAACACAATAACACTATCTATGTGACGCTCATACTTTGTTCGAGCAGCGACTCTTGCTCGCAATGAAAATAGGTGCTCCTTCAATAGCATTTGCACTTTGTGCAACCGCTGGTGTGTATTTTTCTATAATACACCTAAAGCCCTCACATCCGCTTCTACCTTCATTCGATAAGCCACTTCTTTCGATAGCCGCATTGCTAAAGACATTTTTTGTTCCACGTGCTGCAATAGCTCCTCATCCAGTAACCCCTTTAATTCACCCTTTAATTGTTTTGGGACCTCTATTCGTTCTTTTCTTATCCTAAAAAATATAATTCTCATGGCTCTCTGATTCTACATAAAGCCAAACATAATAGATAAAGGTTCTACATCACCCCATACAACAGACACACCAGCTCGAGCAGAATACTTTTTTGCCTCTAAACTATAACGATTGCGTGCTTCTTGACCTAAAAACATAACTCGAGCTGGGTTCGGAACTACACCTCTCTCCCTAAAAAGCTCTATATAAGCTTCTTTTAACCCTCGTTCACTATCTACTTCAACCTCAAAATACAAGGTCAGAGCTACTAGCATACTCTGACATCTCTCCTTATCACTTGGGTCATTAAATTAAGTTAATTTTTTTGGCTTCCGAACTAATATCCCCATTTTCTCTTCCTTTCTTAACACCTCCTCTCTCTCTACTTTTATCTTAGCATATCTACATTGTAAATTATATAACTCTTTAAAAGTTTTCTCTAAATTCAACTTAAATTGCCTTCTCTCATATTCTATTTTGTTAAGTACCTGTTGAATCTGAGCCACGGAGTCCCTCGCCCTACTCAACGACTTCTCTAATTCGGAGTTTGCTTTTATCAAACGCCCTATCTCCTACATAGATTACAAATATCTTGCTTCAATACAAACATTTGCGAAAAACATATTTCAAAACATCACTCAAAATGAAAATAGTATACGATTATACAGAGTACTATCACATCCAAATCAAGCGAGCTGAAAAGCAGAAGACAGGATACCACAAAACATTTAAAGATGCTTACTAATGTTTACCTCATAAGGATATTTCAGCGTCTTCCCCGGAGAGGGAACTATTTTAACACGTTCCACCAAAAGGTTTACTGTTTGCTCAATAGTATGGACTGGCTCTATACTGCATGGAGGATGGTTTGACACTTTTTCAGGCAAACCAGCAGCATCACCAACCATCTCTTCCTCCTCGACCTCAGCAGGGAACTCTATCTCTGCATATTTACCATTCCGGGTCAGCTCCACATCATCAACACTCAATCCAAAACAATAGTACGATTTGACAAAGTGGTATCTTTCCACTAAGGCTGCTGCAACTGTGTCAATGATAAGCTTGTCATTCTTTGATAGATTACTGTACTTTTCTACACCTGCGGTAGTATCTGCAGCCATCCTCTCTCTCTCTCTAACAGAAGGTCAGCCTCGAGCTCTTTCACGCGAGCTGACTGAGTCTCAAACTTTGCCATCAAAGCGTCAAATTCTTGGCTCCTCTTGTCCAGACATTTTCTTGCCCCCATCAGCAGCGTTGAGAGCTACCAGTACAAACAAAAAAGAAGAGTCAGTTCAACAGTTTCACATAGTTTGAAGACAACATCAAGTAACAATTTTTGACCACAGACCGCGAACGTGTTCGAGGCACTTATCCTCGAGCTGCTGCGAGTTCGTCCCGGCCATACGACAGCATTTCTGCTCCAACTCTTTCATCTTGGCCACAGCATGAGGGTAAGTTCGATGACTGCCCTCCTTTAGGTGCCATTTTTTCTTCAAGGAACTCTTCTCAGCCTCCTCAAGAGTGGACACGCTCACTGCGGGTTTTTCCTCCACACCGCCAGCAGTAAGCTTTGCGATCTCTTGTTAATTGAGCACAACCGCAGCAGTTGAGATACTCTGCTACGCTGGCTTTCGGACCTTACGAGTAATTCATTTGGTAGTCTGAGGTGCAGGAAGTGGAGGATTAAGCACGTCAATAATGGTCTCCACGGTTTTCCTCTCAACCATAGCTCGCTTTTCTCGAGCTCTCTGAACTATGGGTACTGCCGAATCTACCCTTTTTTGTATTCGGATACCCAATTCACTAAGTACCTCTGTTAGCTCATCCTGATCTCGAGCAACATAATAAAACATGCTGGTCTTATCCGGGGTAGCCAACGGCTTGGGTTCTACACATAAATAGAATGACACATTATACGGCAGTACGAAAACATGTTTATAGGTTATTTGGAGATTGGTCAACATTACTTATTCGGATTATAATATCTATTATTCAGTTCGAGCACCGGTTCATCTGGAACCCGCATACAGTTACACTCTACACACATAAGGTGGTCGTTCCATGGTCTACCAGCAGATTCAAAGTCAAAGAATTTTAGCCTCGCTGAATCACTATACAGGTAACCACTATTTTGACCTTCCATATACTTCCACTTATAAAATTTTAACACATCTTCAGCTGCGAACTGCTTCGCAGTCCCTTCCTTCCACCATTTTTCATTCAGTGCCTTATATACACTCATCATCTCATAAACATTCCCATTAAACTGGGCAGGGCAACACTGTAACACATTCATAACCCATTTCTGATAGTAGGTCAGCAGAATTCTAAGGTCGTATACGACTTGATTCAAGAAACAAAAAAATCCTCCCCTCGGGCCTGATAACCCAAGCCCATTGTAATACGAGAGGTTAACCCCCTTCCCTAATACTTCTATCTTTCTTCTACTTTTCCAAACATGGAGCGTGATAGTATATTTCTTCCTTACCTTTTTCGGAGACATAGGCTCTGAACCAGAGACCTTGGTCCTCCACGTAACACCCCCCCCCCCCCCATTCTCCCTGCAATTTATTTTTATTTTTTAAGTACTCTTTCCCTACATCCACCCCCACTGGGTATATGGAAAAGACTCTTTCTTTCTTCTTTTTGTCCTCCTTCTCTTTCACACCCCCAGATCTACTGGGCCCCACCACCTCTATAGTCATCCCCACATTATTAACAGCTTCCTCCATTATACTACACTCGTCCCCCCTCCCTAAAGACGATGTTTCCTCAAAACTGGACGAGGCTACAAATTTACTAGTAGAAATACTAGGTTTAGAACTCATACTGAACCTATAGATACAAAGACATATTTTATCATTATCGTTATACTACAAACAGTAAAAACAGACCCACCTTCTACCCAATCGACACGTCTATTTTCCTAATTCCCAAAACAAAATAGCAAAAAATACATCATTTCAAAATTCTCTCTTCTTTTCAAACACAAATATTTCTCTCTCTACAGGCAACATACACATACAATACGACCTACACTACAGACCTCTCTCAATGAACTGTCAAATTCTTCAAAAAAATCCCATATATTCAAAATACTTATATAGATTACCAAATCACAGATTACTCACAAATCAAACAGAAAGAGTTTTCCATTAACAACCTGTACTTGCAGAATAGCAATCATCTGCTTTACCCGGATGTCGCTTTGAAAACGAGCGATCCCGTCGTCTCTCTGACAATTTCCTATCACTTGATGAAAATCTCTTTCCCAAATCACACTCAGCACTCAAACATCTCATCTCCTTGAAAATAAGATTTGTACCACTTTTTTTCTCTCCCTGCAACTATAGATAATTTATGAGAGAGAGAGAGAGTCGAGTTTTTATACTCTCCCTCGATTTATGAAACGATGGCTCTTTCTGACACGCGTCAGCCATCTCTGCTATTTCCATAGGTACGTCTTTTCATTTTAAAATATCATCATGACTTCTGTGATAACGTCTACTGTCATCACGTCTATCCCTATTGTCTGTCATTCAAAGTTCTACACTTTTTCCTCAACACAGTAGAGAATGACCAATCACCTTACTTTTATACTCCACCAAGATCATACATCATTCCTAAAATAGCTCAATTTTCAGAATTTGAAGATATCAATACAGTTGGTAAAATCCTACAGCTGTCTCCCACAATATCTGTACACAAAGTAAAATAAAATATTTTATTATTTTAATAAGATTGAAACATCACATACTTTATTCTTTCATAACCACTTATGTTATAATTATTCAAACCCAACCACAGAATACTCCAATCATAGATTACTTCTAACGAGCTTCCTAAAGTCGAGCTTACCGAGCTCCCCAGTTATATTTAAAGCAACCCCGATGGTTCAGTTCCCCAAACAAAATTATCTCTCCATTTGCTACCCTTACATCCTCTTCCTCGATCTTATCACATGCGAGCTGTCGAAAAGACAGTTTTTGTACCCTGGGATCCAATAGAAACCTACGAAAAATGTTGCACCAAATAAGGCGATTATGTTCCACATGCCTGCCTTCATCGTCTAGCCCGACAAGATCCAATGGCCATTTCGGAAGTACGGCATCGTATGGTAATTGAGGAAAATAACGCTCACGAAGTTTGGCAACCTTGATCTGGAAATGACCGTCTACGGCATATTCAGTACACCGCGCATACTGTGAATGAGTCATCACCATGGTTAGTCACACTACTTCTAGAGAACAATTATCCCCGCAGAAGATACAACTCATACTAGTCGCGATTCCTGATTTTATAGCCACCAGAAAGATTTGTAAAGATATTACCCCACTGATTCAGAAGAAGAGTATATTATTCGAGCAATATTCACAGAACGACAGAAGTTCAACATCAATTACAAAAATATTATGACAGCTCTTCGTTTCCATATCATAACGTATCTTCTCAGATTTTATACGGACACATATCAAAATAGCAACAAACAAGACAACAGCCAATCCAGCAGTTGCACACACCGCTACACATCAACCCTGTCTCACAGTTTACATAAATAACTCGACAACCTTTATACCAGTATTTCCAACAAGTTGTTCCTCTCAATCATATTCTCGGCCTCCTCTAAATTGTACCTCAACTATCACTACCATTTTCCCTTCATACCCATGATACCTAAACATCTATGTTACCAACATATATGTTACTAACGCCTATGTTACAAGCAGAAAGTGAAACAAACAAGCTCGAGACAAAGTATCCTTATAACATAACACATATATTTCATTCAGTCCGAAAGTTTCTCGTACAAAATACTTTACAGAATAGTACAGAGATTTTATAGATTACTTCAATTTATATCAAGTATCTGCTCGACATTTTTCTTGGCACGAAGAGTCAACAGAAGAGGCAGATTCTAAACTTTGATCCCATGCTGCAAGACTCAGGGAAGTTAGAACCTGACATCACAGATAAAAGATCTTCTTCATGGCCAAAGAACTATGGTCCATGGAAGAAAATGGTCCTTTACATCCTCATCACCTCCTCGCATACTAGAGACTGACAGAAGGCCTCATTTCTTCAGCAAGACCCACTCATTAGTAGGGTATCGACGAGACTCCCTCTGTCGAACGCCTGCCGCTTCATCTTTAGTTGTAACAGCTTCCTCCACCAGTAACCGAAGACCATTACAATATTTCACCTCAGATATCAATAGGTAATGGAAACGTACCATTTGGAAGTGGTTATCCCCTACCTCCATCACTTCTTTATATGATACTGGAGTAGGCAGATGTAACGGTTGGTAACCAAAGTTCCTGATCCACAATTCTTCCATCTTCCTCCGAATCCTAGACTCTCGGGCCTGAGTCCTAGTCGTCACAATTTTTACCACAATAAACAAAGAAAGCAGAGATCAGAGATGAAGGTTTACTCCTACCACTCAACTCAGAGTACCTTTTATACTCGGATCAACATTCAAAGCAGACTCTCCAAATTCCCAATGTCAAAAAGATTCCCCATGCAACAACATTTGACAGCAGTCATTGGTTCTAGGAAACCCAATGGACACCAACAAAATTCATGAATATGCATTAGAAATAAATCTCATATATTAACTCCAACATTTAATGATACTTCTCAACCAACACCACTCGCCAACAATGCTTCTCGTACTGTTGGCCGAGAGGGGGCGGTTGCAGTGGCTTATTCTGCATTTCGAGCTCATGCCTTATCTTCGAACTACATATGAATTTTCGACCTCAATAATAGAGCATGTGGCACAATAAGAAATAAGATAGTAACGTTAGGAAACATATACAACACGAGTTTCTCAACCAGCACTACTCATCCCTGACGACACTCATGCTATTGGTTGAGAGCCATATTGTAATAGCTTATTTCAAATCTCGAACTCAAGCTTCTTCCCCGATCTCATCAGAATATAGGAAGTACTACTAAAGACATGACCAACTTTCCTCAGTTCGAGACATCACTTTTGACCTCTACACCAATAGTTCAATCTGTGCAAAGCGTATAGTCAGCAATAGAGTCGTTATACAACAGCAAAGATCAGAACGTTTCATAATATGGTCAAAGAATATCTCACACACACTTTGTAACGTCCATCATTAAGAGACTTTATGGTCGTCAAACAGTCATATTGAAGGACCGATAAAGAGACCTGAAGAACTGCAGATGAAGTATAAAACATTCGATACATAAAAGTTCTTACTTCGTTATCTTACATTCTCAGAATACTTATTGTAATAGATTAGTAATCACAATAAGATTACCATCACTTTCTTAAAATCCTCAAGAGAGGTCGTGGTTTTTAACCTATTCAAAGATTTTCCACGATAAACCATCTTGTTGTTTGTTATCTATTATGCTTAAACGTTCTGAGTATATATGGTGTAAAGGCTAAGTCCGAATCCCGGAATTAGGCTATTACACATGTCAAAGGTGAGAAGTGACTAAAACATATACATGGCCTAAGAGGGAGAGGGGATGGGAAGACGTCTTCTTTAAAGATGAATAGGTCCTCCACAAATGTACCTGTATCCTAGATGATACATTTTTAACCTAGGGGAAAAAAGAAAAAGGTTTAGAGCATCCACAGCAGCTAGGTGAAGGATGACGTGGAGGGTAGATTCCCATCCTTCACCCTCATTTGGGAAAATCCGCCCCATAACAGCTAGGTGACTACGCCTACATGGCATTGCAATATCCACCTTGAGGGTGGATTCTCCACCCTCTTGGTAGATTTTTGGTGGATTGATGCCGCGCGGTTCTGAACTGTGCTTAAGAAGTGAGCCAATGAGATGATGATACTTATTAAGCTTTAAGAGGCCCTTTTCCCGCATAGTTCAGAACTGCGCGTATATACAACGACTAAGATAGAGACACGTGGAAGGTTAAGATTTGAGAATGTGTACAACGGCTAGTTCTTGCCATACAATTCAGAACTGCGCGGCAAGAGCCTGCAAGTATGAAATGTTCACAAGGTTCCCCCTCCATACGTGGTTTTTCCCTGATTAAACTTCTTTAACAAGAAACTCAACGGCTATAAGCAGCTAGTTTTTTTCATCTATAAAACCCATTCATCTTCTACTCTCATACTCTTCTACACTCAACTCATTCCTCTTAAATCTCAGAACTCAACTTTATTATGTTGTTATCAATTTTGCCGAATCATGTCTGATGAAATCCTGGCTGACCCATCACTCTCATCTTTGGAGTCATCGTCTTCATCATCATCCGAAGCGAAGAGGTCTTCCGACGTCAAATTGAGATGATGCACAAGTATAGCAAGATTATGATTGAGATGAGAGAAGCAGAAGAAAAAGATCAAGAGGCGACATCATCAGAGAGGCAGGGAGGTAGTAAAATGGGAAGGATTGACAAGCAGAAATGTCGTGATCATAAATTGTGGGAGTTTAGCCTTAATCAGGATTACTTCGGTGACAACCAAATCTTCAAAGGTATCTCATTTCGTCGACGATTCCGTATGAGCAAAGGTGTGTATCAACGTATTTATGATCAAATACTTTCTTCGGACCCCTATTTTATTTAAAAAGAAAATGCCGCTAAGACGATGGGCTTATCATCACACCAAAAGATAACGTGTGCACTTCGCATGCTATGTTACTGTATGAGCACAGACGCCCAAGAAGAATACCTTCGGATTATGGAGTCTACGGGTATTTTTTACTTGAAAGAATTTTGTAAAACAATTATAACACAATTCAAAGCTCAATACCTTATATCTCCCAATAAAAATGATACATTACACTTGTTATAGGTGAATGGATCATGAGGCTTCCCGGGGATGTTAGGTAGTTTAGATTGTATGTATTGGAAATGGAAGAATTGTCCTACCGGGAGGGCAGGACAATATATCGGGTATAAGAAAATCTCGACGGTGATTTTAGAAGCGGTTGTATCGCAAGATCTTTGGATATGGCACGCATTCTTTGGAGTGCCCGGTTCTGACAACGATGTGAACGTCTTGCATCAAGGGTAACTTTTCAACAACTTGTCTAATGGAGTTGCGTCGCCATGCAATTATAATATAGGCACGGTACCGCACACTATGGGGTATTACTTATCGGATGGAGTTTATCTAAAATGGCAAACACTTGTTCAAACCATAAGAAATCCGTCCAACGATGCTGAAAGACATTTTTTGAAGATGCAAAAAGCATACCGAAAAGACGTAGAACGTACTTTTGGGGTATTACAAGCTAGGTTTCAAATATTGGCACACGGTGCGCGATTTTGGAAACCTAGTGATCTAGGAAATGTTATGTACGCATGTATAATCCTGCATTATATGATCGTCGAAGATGAACATCCTACTTACATCTGGCAAATGAACATTGGCCCCGAGTTTAGAAAATCTGTAAAAAATTGGAAGGCAGACTTAAATCCAAGACACGTGATCAACACTATGGCAGAGTACATCCAGAAGGTTCATGAAATTAGAAATGAAGGTGCTCATTTCCAATTAATGAGATAAACTTGTCGCGCAATTGTGAAATCGAAAAGGGGCGGAGTAATGTAGTCTTCATCATTGTTTTTTTATTTTCTAAAGTAATGTATTTTGTTTCCAAGTGTTATGTTGAAGTAGTAATTGCTCTACTTGATTGAAGTATATTTTAAGGATTACGTACGATTAATAATAATTTTATTAAAATAATGAAATTACATAGAACTTAAGAACTACTATTAACACTAAGGATTACATCAATCTTCATCACTAGAAATGTCTTCATCACTTGGACACTGCTCCTTCAACTTCTTCAAATATTTTTTAATTAGCTTCTTCATCCAACGCCTTTGTGCCGGTAATAGGTTACTTGGGGTCAGTTGTCATCACCTTAACCATATGTGCATCTTCGATGGCTTTTTTTCAAGTTGGCTCCACTTTACGCCTAATTTGAATCTCAGCCTCTCTAGCCAACTTTTGTTCCACTCGTACTCTAGCTCTAGCTTTTTTTTCCTCTTTCTTCTACTCGTCTTTCTCATTTGATGCCTTCATCATGTTGGTCGTCATCTCAAACATCTTCCCCCAATAACCTATACTTGACTTTGCCGCTTTTTTTGCCTTATATTTTTATTTTGGTCGTCTCGTCGTGCATCCCCACAAGAATATAGTGGTGCATCCACGTCGATAGAATTATCTGGAATTATGACATTTGGATTGCCAAAAGTAGGCGTTTCACGATCGGTGTTGGTAGAGTTACCTGGGCTATCGTGAAAATTTGACTTCCTAGCAACGTTGCGGCCGGGCTGCCCGATGTAATGAATTTGTGAAAATTTTGGGAACTGCTCCAAATCTTTGTAAGCCTCCCGAAATGTAAATGGCCTTTTTTGTATTTTATCGAATGTCTCGTATGCCATACGTTCCTAGAAATCTAGTTTCAAATTCTAATGAGTATGATTAACATAACAAAATGAATGAAATGAGAAAAAAATGTAAATACTTACAAAGTCGCCCGATCCAATGCCGGTAAAATATCAGGTTTCAAGGTCTTAAAAGATGCCTCTAAAAATCGAACAATCCTTATTGAGTTGCCTCTTATACGCACAATTGACACTGTTGTACGATCGCCACATCGATTGGTCAACATAGAACGAGTTGAATTGGTCGCGCACCTTAAACCAAAATGTAGTGGCTTTTTGGTTGTTCGTGGAAGCGAGGTTTTGAGATACTTGAGACTAAGCGCATGCAAGATTTACGAGGCTCTCGGAAGACCAATTTATTGAGTTCCTGTATGTGTCTTTTTCGTTAGCAACTTCCTCCTCAGCCTCAACTACATCCTCAACTACAATAGGTATCGATATCGTCTTTCTTTAAAACTTTGCCTTTCCGCGCGTATTACTTCTTGTGAGAACCGGATTGAGTTCCTTGGAATGATCGGAGAGACAACCAGAGATACAACCGGTGATGTTTTGAGGTTTACATTATTTAAACCCCATGAAGCTCTCATCGACATGGTACTCGAACTTCCACCGACAAAATCGATTTGAGATGTATAATATGAATTTCTCGGTTAGGAGTACGAGCCCGTATGAGGATCAAATTGAGGGTAATATCCTTGGTTTTGGTAATATCCTTGGATTTGAGATTGAAATTGATTATCGGGTGGCGAGAATAGTTGGCAAACATGGTGATCACGATATTGGGAAGGGTTAGGCATTTGCAACGGATCAAATGCGCCGAATTGAGTCAGAAATACGTTCCCTTGTTGGTTCGTATTGTAGGATTGAGAGTGGTTTTGAGAATTAGATTGGGAGCTTGAGGATGACAATGGTTTTGTTTGTAAGCTAAGGAGGGAGAAAAGTGTAGAAGATAGTTAATATGAGAGTGTAGAAGATGAATGGCATTTATAAATGAAAAAAACTAGCCGTTTATAGCCGTTGAGCTACTTGGTCAACAAGTTTCCAAGGGAATATAGCTTTTGAGCTACTTGGTCAACAAGTTTGCTCCAAAAATATTACATTTGTCATTACCAAATAAACCAAGTATAGAGAGAAGGTCATAAAAAACCTAAGATTTAACATAACATATCAAAGTTCTAAACAAAACATAGCATACTCAACGTAATTTTAACATAGCAAATAAAAGTTTTAAACAAAACAAAGCATACTCAACGTAGTTTAAACAAAACATAAATCAAATTTCAAAATAAAACATAGCCTAACTGGGACGATCTCTCTTCGTTTGGCGGGCGCGTCTCCTACGTGCGAGACTCTCGTCATAAGTACATTGCACAACCGGCTCTGTCTGATAGGAAATGGACATCTCAGAAAGTCTCTCTGATGTCTCGCAGATGATCTCTTGTGCCTGCCTCAGCTCCCCCTCTAAATCGGTCGTACGGTCAACGTATTGCCTCGAGTCTTCATATGCCGCATACCGCATTCCTTGGGATTGATGCCACAACTCATCTATACTATACGTAGGTAGACACGGGTATGGTACCTGCACACCGGGATCGGTATCCATCTACATTCATCGCTCATTCCCGCTATATCCATGAACCATCCCATATCATGTTGATAGTCGGTCGCCTGAACACCATAGTCTTACACCTGCGAAGACGTAGCTAAACTCGACGTAGGTGGCAAGTGTACATCGGGCCTCACTAAATCACGTTCGACCATCCAAATATTTTTGGCCCTCTTGACTAAATTGTAACCGATCTTGGGATTTGGATGAGCGGCACGCCAATATCTTATGTAATCTATGTCTGAAACAAGATAATTGCGACAATCGTAAAAGTCCACATCTTTCAGACCCTGATATAACTCTCGATCGTACCGCGGGAATTCCATAATCTCTTGGAGGGGGGTCATATGGCATACTATCTTCCCCGGTCAACTGACGCATACACCGGTCTCCTAAATACCAAAGCGTACTATTCCCGTATGGAACTGAAACCATGGGAACCCTCTTCTTACTCAACAAATTGGCAACTCTTACCTCTCGACGAATTAATTATCTTGACTTGTGCCATAGTTGCTAATCTATGTTGGTTTTGTCCTTCCATTCTATCATTTCTTTGATCAAAGCAAAAAAATGATGGATTTCAGACTCCGAATTAGCCCTTTCATCTCTCCACGCACCCATACGGGGATAAATATGGTTAAAGTTTGAAACCTTCACCAGATACATTCCAACCCGATAGTACTTAAAGAACAAGAACTCCAACATAGCATAGAATACTGTAATCAATTTCTTCACCTTCTCATTCTTCAGCACTGAGACTTCATCTAGTCCCCGATACAAATGTGCCAAAATCGGCGTACCCCAGTCAAATATCGATGCACATATGATATTGTAATCTGTCAAAGATGCAAGATAACCCGCCGGAAGAAATGTTTGCGCATTCGAGAAGAAGATATTACCCATTATATAGGCAATAAATGCCCCCGCATATACTATATCCAACTCTTGGTTGTAATTGTTAAGTTGTGGATTCAAAGCCTCCATCCACGTCTTTAAATAGGCGAGAGTGATGTTACCGTACCTGATGTCAATGCTTGTGATTCCCGGGAACATCTTTTCTGCTCCGTTCAACTTGGAGTACTTCTCGTCGTACAGGAGTTCGCGACCCCTCCTAAAAGATATGCTCGTTAGCATGACGAAGTCTAACGGCATAAAACCAAGTTCCCCGCACGGGAAGTGAAATGTATGCGTGGAAGGCCACCACCGTTCCACAAGAGCATGAATCAAGCGGTTATCCGAGTTTCCAGCCTTAATTAACAAAAATTCTTCAAAACCCATATCGTCGACCAACTTCTTCAACGTCGGATACCGCGCAATCCATTGGTACTACTTCAGTACCTTATCCAATGATTCCCTACATTGTATTTCATCTCGGTTCTGACCAAAAACATACATTAACACATTAATTTTTCATTCGGGCATTTTGTCGAACAATTGACAATATACGTTAATAACATTTAAATTTTACAAACAAAACTTACCGGCATTTCCTCCGATCCAACATAAATATGGACTCAGCCGTCCGGGAGGATATCAACTCGGTTCAACTCCTCGAGGGCTAAGGATGGATCATTGTCGCCTGTAAGGTGTAAAGGCCACATATTTGTTACCAATTCTTTCCCCATTCGTTTTACTTCGGAGCTTGGGTTACGTCTTGTTTTGGGGTATGCATAGCCCGGTCTTTGACTAGACTCTCCCGATATTGTTTGTGGATTAACGCGTTGAATTATGGAGAAGAAAATGTTCGGTTGGAAAACTTGAGGAATAAGACTTGGGTATGCCAAAGTTGGGTATGCTAGGAATAACACTCGTGTGAAACAAATGAAGTTTATGCCTAAAACTTGCAAAAGGATGCCGCGCGGTTCTGAACTGCTCGACTATTTAAAAAAAAAAAAAATACATGGTAATTCTTTATTGGTCTTTGCTACGCGCAGTTCAGAACTGCGTTGATGTGATAAACGTTTGTGATGGGGACACGTGGCTGGATCGTGAACGTTGATGACGCCGCGCAGTTCTAAACTACGCGAAGTGATATTCACCTTGATTTCCAAACGAACTGCTGTAGGGTGAATTGGGGTGGATTGAATTCACCCTGATTTATTTCCAAATTCTCCCACCTACTACTGTGGATGCTCTAATGGTGTCTTTTGATATGGGGGTTTATATATATATTTTTCTAAGAGATTAGTGTATTTTAAATGTACTTTTGAGGTTAATCCTTTGTATCTGTATCTTTATCTTCCGGAGAAGGGATTGCCGCGAGCTTGCCTCGTGTGAATGCAGGACATTGAGAAGTTTCGATAAGAGGTTGCTTCAATTTTTATTCGATTACTCCAACTACATTTGATATAGACAAGTTTGGATTGTTACTTGCATTTAGTTTGAAATAAATGCAAATCAGAGTCTTGTTTTCGTCACAGTTTGCTTCAACAATGTATCTGTCTTATAGGAGCTAAGAATTTCAGGACGTGATGCGTATCTCATCAACAAACACAATCTGTAATGCATGCTGTGATACAAACTTTCAGAGTTCCAAATAATTCACCCCAAGAATTTTAGGGCAAGCCACGCTAAATCAAAGACCAAAATAAGGGGCAATAACAGCATAAAAGTAGAAGAAATTGAAATGAGGGGCAATAACAAAATAAAAACAATTTACAGCAAAAATAGAAGTCTGGACAATGAAAGATGACTGAGGTCACCATCCATGTTTAGGTTGATGTTTCCTTGCCATTTCGCAATGACCAAAAACACTAAACTCGGTTCAGGAAAACAAAGAAGCACATGGTCAGAAATTACAAACACATCAATCGCAATCATATATCAACTCGGCAACACTGTTTTTATTCTCAAAGTTGATTATATGGTAGCTTTCATTGGAATTTAATGATGCTTAGTTCCAACTCCCTCATTACCTTCTTTAGCCTCCTGTGCAGCTGCTCTTATTTGACGTTGCTCCTCTTTGTAAATTCGGTTTCTTCTTTGGAACTGCAATGACAATCATAGAAGTCTGACGGAATCAATACAAATATGTAGTAATTCATATAACAAAACAATTATATTATATTATCATTATTTCAAAGAATTGATGCATGTTTCATGAGAACTGCAGTTTTTTCTTCTGATGAGTAGAGCTTTAATCAATCAACACCATTTATCGCAAAAAGTCCATGAGTTGCACAAAAATGATATAAAGCAAATGTACAGAAAGAAAGAAAAAAAAAAAAAAAAAAAGAGGCAATGTTAATACAAACTCTAGACAACCATCAAAGTTACACCACATATCTTTGATTATGCATGGCTACTACATAAATCTTGCTCGAAAAATCCCCTAATCTCTAAAATTGAAAGGGCACTTATCTACTATAACTGCTTTACAACCTGTCTATTGATCCATTCCTATTCATCCAAATTTTTCGAATCACTATACAAGGATTAATTTTCCACTAATCGTCTTCACGGTATCACCCTTGTCCCAGGCAACTCATAAAACAATTATAACACAGACTCTGGCCCTCTAGGGAATACCTTTTCCCAAGGCAGCTCATACAACTATTATAACACAGACTCTGGCGGGGACCAGAATAAAAATGCCAAACTAGTGGAGATTAGACCCATACGTTGGAAATGCCACTACACTGAAGCATGATATGGTTAGCAAGTGTCAACAGAATATACTAAATATTGTATATATGAACGATAATATGGAATACATAAGAACGATATTGGTGTGTATCGCTTATAAATTGTGATTCGGAAACAAATTGTGACGATCTTTCATCACAGATACCGTGATATCAAGACTAAAATGTAATTCCTATTTTATAGCTTTAAATCTGGCTTCAGCAGGTATATATGGTATTATGATGAAACTCCCTAGCCACCAAGAGCGAAATTTAAGAGAGTACGGCCTCTTTAGCGGTCAATCATAATTGGCCATAACAATGCAAGGCCATTGAATACCACAGCCCAGCATAAAGCATAGAGTCGACTCAAAATTGCAAAAGCCAAAATGCACCATAAAGCAGTCGTCGTTTCGCTCACGATTGACATGACTCGATGAGATCCATACTCAGCAACCATGTCGATCAGGATGAAGACTTACGCAATTGAGTTTAAACAGGTCAAACATGTTAAACACTCTGACACTCACCCTAAAGGCAACTCAAAATGGCATTGTTGGTCCTGGGCGAAATGACAGGTTATAACTAGTATTAAGATTTGGAGGCCACAGACACTTAGGTGGGTACGTTGCTGGATGGACCTTGCCATGAACTACTGGTTCAAGAAACATATCATTGCAGCTAACAGTCAGATCCCCGCCACAAGTTGGTTAAGTTTTGGAATTTAAAATATCGTCAGATAGACAACCAACCTCTAAATATGCATGTGCATCCATAAGTCACAAGCGAGCCATCATAAAAACTATGACAGTCCATGTTTGCAGACATCTAATATTTCATCAGTGCAAAAGATTTTCACAATCGCGTCTAAACAGATAAAAAGCTAGAGGTGTAAATGCAGACTTTTGAATAAGAGTAGCTGAACTAAGATTATTAGAAACTTTCAGGGAGATAAAGAGAAAGGCACACAGTCAAAAATTAAAGCAAGGGTGGATCTCAGTTGGTTGAACTGTGTATCTCTAGTGATGATTACTCGTCGAGGAGTTACAGAATAGTCCCAAGTACTTATGATGCAAACCTTTTAATAATATCGGTGAATGCAAGTGATTGATTTTAATCATCACTACCTTTTTAACTAATGTATGACATTTAACTGAGGTGAATAGAGATGGTTTCACCACTTTTCTTGCATCATTCAAAGGTTGGACAAGAGATTGATGTAATTCTTGTCAGATATCCCTATTGCTGCCTATTGCTAAGTAATATCATTTGCCATACACAACTCGTGGCTGGCCTAGGGTTGGGATCTCTTCTCAAGGAACCAGAGCAATCAGGTGGGTAGATAACATGAGAGCATCAGTTAGACATTGATAAAGAACAAAAAAGACTGATCGACCCAAGGAAAAAGACTAAATCTCTCAGGCTATCTCTCAATGGAAATAAGTGGAAGTGGAGTGATTGTCGTGCAAAAGGAATGAAATAAAATACTAGAGAAAACAAATGGGAGCTCTGAACCCTTGTTACACGCTCTAACATTGGTATTCTTGACAACTTCTTCATTTTTATCAAACATAAGACCAGCTTGAACCTCTCATAATTCAAGTAGATTGATTCCCCCTATACATACAAAGAAACATAGACAACTTTCTGTACATCTTTATTCTTCTGCTTTTTATGTTTACGTCTAGTCTCTCCAAAGTGATGATGACCAATGCCCAAGAACGAAGTTCACATATTAATCAATTCCTAACCTACCTCAACAAACTCAAAAAACCACGGGATATTAACCATCCTATTCAACTCGCAGAACATCCCCCAAACAGCACACTAGAATCGAATGAAGCCGCAACTCTTAGAATGTCCAACCCAATTAAGTACCTTAAAAAATTTATAGTTATCAAACTCTGTGCCGTTAAATGATATCCTCATTTAACGACACAAATAAAGGTTTTCACTTTTTGAGCTAAATTGTTAACAATTTTCATGGAGAATACGATTGCCGAGGTAGTGAAAAGTAGATCCAGACGTTGGAAAAGCCAATATACTGAAGTATGACATGTAAACAAGTGTCAGAATATGTATTCTATACATATGGACGACATATATTGCGAAATGTTAACAAGTGTCAACATAATAGAATATGTATTGGACGACAAATATTGCAATATATCGCATGTATCGGTTAAAAACTATGATTCATAAATAATTTGTAATGCTGGCCTCTTGCTTTACAGATTTAAACCTATCTTCAGTGCATATATATCTATATTAAGAAGAAGAAAAATAGCCCAACCTCTGAGGCCCAAGCCGTAACCGTCCATCTATACGTGGTCTTCGAGGATTATTTGAATTGCCTAGATAATATTAAGCATTAATAAAAGTAATCCATGCCATCGAAAAAATTAGGACAATGAATTAATTTGAATCATACATTTAACGTATAATACAATTCTCGAGGCATAATAGTTGAAAGACCTAGTTTAACTTTTATGTGTATCTCTCGAGGCTCCTCTCTCATCTCCCTCTCAGTTCTCGAGTCACCTATCTCTTTTTATATTTCAAGCTCGGTTCCTCAAGCTATCAGAAATTAGGTATCTCAATTTCAACCTCTCTCTCAAATTCTATACTCTCTCTTTTCAACCCTCCTCTACCTCTCTCTTTTTGCTGCAACAGAGAAAGAGAGAGGTAAACCAGAGGTAAACCCTGACTTTTCTTCATTTGTATTTTTCTATGATTTAGAGATTTCTTCGTTTCAGAATTTGAATTTGTAGGAATCAAATCATATCAAAGATGTCTCTGTCTTGTGGAGAAATCACTTGCATTTACGTTTCTCTAGTGCTCTTCGACGATGACATCACAATCACCTTATGTATTCTTCTTCTCTTTCTCTCTTATTTGTAGTTTTCAATTTGTAGTTTAGGCTAAATTTAATTTTTGAAATAATTTGTTGCTAGCTCAATTCCTTTTGGCAATGAAGCCAATCTCGAGGAACGAACAATTCATGTAAAAAGAAAAGGCGGATACCCCATTTATAGCTCGAAAAATAGTTTGTCTTTGTTACAACTCTTATGAGATTCACAGGTAAAGTTAATTCAATCTGCTCTGACGGGTACATTAAACGTACTGAAAGCGTGCTCAGAGGCAAAGATAAAAAGGGTCAAGGTCATTTCATCTATTGTTTTGATGCTATACAACCCATGTTGGCCAGAGGATCAAGTCATGGAGAAATCAAGCTATGCAAAAGCACCATTCCAGTTGCGATTTAGGTGAACTAATGTTCCAATTTTTGTATTAGAGTTGGTATAATCTTGCGAAATCAGAAGTAGAGAGTCAGACTTTGGAGTATGCAAAAAGAAGTGGCCTAGACATGGTTACGGTTTGTCCCGCTATTATTTTTGGACCAATGTTACAAGTTACATCAAACGCGACCAGCTTGGACATCCCCGAGATCATGAAAGGTACTCCTAGTCTATTTATGGTTATGTACGTAATTGTATAATCTAATTAGAAAGTTTTGTCACTGCCTCGGTTCACATGAGAATCTCCCTCTCAAAAGTAAAGGTTTATTTCAGTAGACCATGCTGATTTTCTTTGTGACATAAAGTTGGGTAAGGTAATATTTTGTCTTTAAAGCTGGCAACACGTTTCGGCAATATTTTTCACATTCATGAACAATTTTTCTCACTTCTTGGCAGCACTAACATAAGACTAATGCATCTACAATTTTTAAAATGCATGCATAATAACTAAAAGGTAAAAAGAAGCACAAAATAGCATTTCACTGGTGTTCCTAGTTACAAGAGTTTCCACGAACGGAGTCACGATACATTCACTTCTTAGTGTCTCGGTGGCTCCAACATTATTATTTTAATTTTACATTGCTTACACTAGTATACTATTAATCAATTACACCCTTTTTACTAATAAAAAGTAAGCTCAAAAAACAATTTAAAACCCAATTATATTTCCAAAAAATAATACGTACGCACGTGCAATAGCGCGTGCATAATTGCTAGTATTGCGCGTGCATAATTGCTCGTGGTATTATGAGGAAATTCCCTAACAACCAAGAGCCAGATAAATGGCCTATTTAGCAGTCAAGATCACAGCCAAGCATAAACCTTAGAATCAACTCAAAACTGCGAAAGCCAAAGTTCACTACAAAGCAGTCGTTGTGTCGCTCACGATTGTCATGACGCGATGAGATTCCTTACTCAGCGACCATGTCGATCAGGAATCAGGAGGGAGACCTACAAAATTGAGTAGAAAATAGGCAAAGCTGGTTAAACACACTTACACTAACCCTAGACGCAACTCAACATGGCATTGTCTGTCCATGACACTAGGCGAAATGAGTTGTTGTAACTAAGATTAAGGTTTGGAGGCCACAGGGCACTTAGGTGGTATGTTTCTGGATGGACCATACCACGAGCTACCGATCAAAAAAACGTAACATTGCTAACAGTCAAATCTCCCGCTTCAAGTTGGTGAAGTTTTGAACCAACTACAAAACACAACATAAGCTGACAGGGGTATGGCAGGCGTTGTACCACCATGGGACATACAAGCATAGGACCACGATTTTCTGCTTCTTATTAGTCTCAGTTCTCATGCTATGCAACTACTCACTCAACTTCAGCCTCAGTGCACCCTTTTCAATCAACTACATCCGACTAGCATTTCACTTGAGGGAATCCATATCCAATTTTACGAGCACATTTGCATACAAGACCTTATCCACTCACTACAGAGATATGTCATACAGACTACAGGGCCCCCTATCTAAGCTAAACATTGGAATTGACGAGATGAACACAAATACCCAACTGTTAAGGTCTCTCAAAAACCTAGCTAGACGCTGCCAGTGCCAGACATTAGACTGATAAAACCTAAGTACATATCACTATTAGCCACAAACCATTAGTCCCCAAACCTCCATGTTTACCACTTTCAGATTATTTCCTTAGATCTTGCTATCAAAACCGTGCTTGTGTATTACGCAGAATTTCAAATACCATCAGATAGACAACCTACTCTATGAATATATATGTGCATCCATAAGTCACGAGTTAGCCATCACAAAAACTATGACGGCCCAAGCTTGAAGACATTGGATATTTCATCAGCACAAAAGATTCACAATTGAATCTAAAATAAAAAAAGCTAGAGATGGAAAGTTAGACTTCTGGCTAGTGGCTAAGAGTAGCTGATCTAAGATTACTAGACACGTTCAGGGAGACAAAGACAGAGGGATGCACGGTCAATTGGGGCAAGGCCGCAGGGGCGGATCACAGTTGGTTGAACTAAGCAGCTCTAGCAATAATTACTAGTCGAGTTACAGAATAGTCCCAAGTCCTTAAAATGCAGACCTTTTAATAACCTCGGTAAATGTAAGTAAATTGATTCTAGTCATCACTACATATTTAACTATAGTGAATGACATTTATGTGGGGTGAGTAGGGATTGTTTCATCATTTTTTTGCACCATTTAAAGCCTGTATACGAGATTTTTATATAATTCTTGTGTTGGATATCCCTAGTGCTTAGTAATATCATTTGCACAACTTGTGGCTGACCTAGGGGCTCTCTTCTTGAGAAATTGTAGTACTCGGGTGGGTATATAGCATGAGAGAAACAAAAGAGTATCATGTGGCAAAGAACATATATAAAAGGTCTTTCACTGCTGTTTTGAATATATATTTGTTTAGTCCTCTGAAAAACATCGCCATCAGAATATGAAGTCAAACAACCATGACCAGCCAACACGTCCCTACAATTTGAAGCATGTCTGTGTAGCATGATCAAAATTCACCTTCCTAATATGAAACATGTTTGTGTAGTTTGATGGAAACTCGCTTTCCTCAGCATTCAAATGTCTGTGTAGCTTGATGGAACCTCACCTTCCTCAGCATTCAAATTATCTTTCCTAAATCACCGTACCAAAAGCTAATACCCCTTGCTATCATAATATCTAGGAGAGTGGTCACCTTGGAAAATCCTTTCTGCCCCACCCTCCAATAAAAAGTCCATCCATTTTATTTGGCGCAGCATAGAAGAAGCAAGGACATTTGCTAAACTAGTTGATAAATTCTAGTCTAGGTAAAAATAACACGGATACGGGTGTCGGTGTCCGACACGGGTACGGGGTGTCGGAAACGGCAAAAAATTGTTAAGTACCTTGTAAATAGTATTGGACACGTGTGTCCGAGTGTCCAAGTGTCGGGGTGTCGGACACGTTTTATTTTTTTAAAGTGAAGTGTCGTTGTTACTTAGGTTCTAGTAAAGGTGTATTGGCTGCAGTAACCAATCTATAGTCCACATTGAAAATCATAAACATTCACTAGAGACTAAACATGTTGAATGGTGTAGAATGCCATCTGGTAACGAACATTTCAAAAAATCTCCTATAGACTTCCTCAACAGGTCTACTCCAAGCAAAATGGAGAGCCTTTACATCAAACAGAATGCCCGGATTTGTTAGCCTCTTCCCTCTACAAACTTTTTTCCTTGAGCTTCCTCTATATAATACGGTACCCCACATAATACCAAAAGGAAACATCTTCCAGAAAATGGTTTATTTATGAGTAAAAAGAGCATTCTAAGATTTGTTAGCCTCTTCCCTCTACACACGTTTTCATTTTTAATGGACTGGACGTACCTTCAACACAATGCTTCTTGCGTCTTTAGCTTTATACCTGCTACCCATATCCAGTCTGTGAATATGCTTATCAATGGCATTTGCATCTAGTTTGATTTTCACATGCTCATAGTTGATTAATGTGAAAGTATTCCTTTAAGCACTCAATTAGGCAACTCCCCTCAAACTGAACCTATGATTTCTTTTAATTAAATGCACATATGACATGAATAGGATGGGTGAATGAGTTCCAGAGGAATAAAAAATCAGCAGAAAACATTATGAGACCCAACAAAAGCTAATCCGCAATTCTGTGATACAGTATGCCTCGACAAAGTTTCATGCCAACGACAGTTCGACTTCAAAATTATGAAAATCTGCTCACATATATTAGCTCGAAACTTTTTGTGCCTGATTTTTCTTTAACAGTGTCTCTGTGATGCTCCTAACTTAATTTTTATTGATTTTTAACAGTGTCTCTGTGATGCTCCTAACTTAATTTTTATTTTACCTGCATTCAACTAGCACCCAAATCCCAGCCAAATCCAGTGCGACGATAACGCTTTTTCGATTCAAGTTCCAGACTACACCTTTCGACGTGCCTTCGTCAATATTACCTACTAAAGGGAGGGTGTACATACCAACAGTGATGATCAGTATCCCACCAGTAATATTTCAAATGTGAGAATAGCTTCTTCATTCTTCAAGTAAATGTTTTTACGGGAAGTACACCCCTGATGTTCTTTCAGCATATGAATGGTGCTTCCCAAGTATAAGAGTCTCCTGTTCAAGTAAACCTTAACTCATTTTCTGGTAACTAAACCCTTAACATTAGTCTTTTTGACTCCCTTTTAAGCTCAACTCTGTTTCTATTATTATTAGATGGTACCTCCTTGGTTAACTTAAGAAAGATGGAAGGGCTGTGTTCACAAGGTGAGGACATGAACCTTGGTAGGTGCAGGCATCCTCACATACCACACTTAAATCATTCAAAACCTACAAACAAATATAACAATAATCGCCCTCGAAAGCACCCTGACCTTAAAAATCAAACTTCATACCGACGGAACTGAAATCCCAATTAAAACTGAGGATCATTGGAGCTTCAGTAAACAGATTTGCAAAGCTGTAATTTTAGAGCATAGATGGAGATATCAAACCAAATTGAAATCCGGTCCTGCGAACGTACCTATTCATAGTCGAAATGTTCAGTGATTGATGTAGAGAACCTTCAATGTCCACATATATTTTTCGTTAATGAAATCTTCCAACTCCTTGGAAATCAGTAGAGAACCCTAGAATCATACTAAAGCATCAAACCAAACCCAAAGATACCCAAATTAAAACCCCTCTTGACATCAACTTGATATTCAATCTCAACCAAACCTAAGAATTGGACCTAAAATACAACTTAGATTATAGTCTACAATTTGCAGATGAAATCATGATTTGATAAAATTAGGGTTTCTGAAGTTCTGACCTCTTTGTTGTGGTGAAGACATTCCATGTAATCTTCTCGAAGGAGAAGACAGTCTTGAGGAAGCTTACAATGAGACATACATTCGCTGAAATCTACCCAGAAATCGTAGCATCTTCCTTTGTTCCCGGTTATGCCCCAACCTGAAGCCATTCCTGATTGCTCTCTCTCTCTCTCTCACTTTTGAGGGTTTTTTTTATTATTACAAGAACGGAAATTATGATTAGGGTCGTACAGAGAAACCGAACCGGGCCGAACCGATAATTTTTTCCGTTTCTGACAAGGCCGGTTCGATTTTCGGTTCGAAAAGTGAGGAATCGGGCTAACCCGGTTCGATTACTGGTTATCCATACCGGTTAATCGACCAAACCGAACCGGGCAGTTGCAACTTAACCTTAGTAAGTAGTTACCTAATCTTACAGAATACAGAGGCTTACATATAGCTTTACATCACTGATCTATGATCTCTCTCTTCTCAATCACTCACAGACCACACTCTAATGGTTGATCTTTGATCTCTCTCACTTCCCAGTTTGAACTTTGGACCCAACTGGTCTGTGATCTCTCTCTTCTCAGTTGGAGAACTTGAACCCAACTGATCTCTGATCTCTGATCTCTGATCTCTCTAATGGCGATGATCTGCATGGTTGATTTCTATATGATCTCTCTCTCTCTCTCTCTCTCTCTCTCTCTCTCTCTCTCTCTCTCTAATGGTGATGATCTACACGGCTGATCTCTCTATGGCGATGATCTGCACGACTGCTCCAATTATGCACCAAGAAGAGGTCCGAGAAAATCTTGAGGGCATTCGTGGATAATCTCTGTCAACAACTTAACTATCTTTTTCCCCTATATGGGTTGACTCCAACTAGAAACGCCCCCTTTTCTACGATCGTTCGGAACCTTCTTAACGAATTTGAGGCACCAGATCGCTTAAATATACTGTTCTATATATTCAATAGCTTGGTAGAAAACGGAAGCCAAAGCCCGTATTTCTCCCAAATTGTTGATGCTTTTATAGCAATAATGGGGGGTTAACCAATTTCTAGTTGAATGTTGATGAAAATACTGCGAAGGTGAAGGTGAAGATGATTTGCTAACCAATAAAGAGGAATATTCGTCTTCGTCTCCCAAGACACCCACCGGGTTTATTGCTCTTTATGTAAGAGAGGACCGGGAGAGGTTTCTCATTGCTGTTTAGGTTCTTTAGGATGTTGGAAAAAGCCTATAATGAGTTGGTAGTTCCTTGTAGTGTGTTTGTATTTCAAGAGGTTTTAAATGTTGTTGAATACTCTCAAACCCAACTAATTTCTCTCTGATCTCTCTCTCTCTATAATGGTGGTTCCTTGTTGGAAGATTTGTTTAAGAGTTCGTGTAGGAAATCGTGAGATGTAGACAAACAGGTTTTGATTTTTGATTCAGAGACTAGAAAAACCGAATAGAAACTGGACCGACCAGTTCGGTTTTGGTCCGGTTACTTCTAAGGCCGGTTCGGTTTCGATTCCTGGTAATCTTAAATCGGGGTACTCCGGTTCGGGTGGCGGTTTAGGGCCAGAACTGGACCGTGTACAACCCTAATTATGATAATAAATAATAATTTTTGCCATCTTTACAAAATCAGACCCAGGGAATAATAAATTCCAAAATCGATAATGGCAAGAGGAAAAACTATATTTGCCCCTACTAAAGTTGCAATATTACAGCAGACAACCACCTATTTTTGGGCTCCACAAGTACAAATGTCACATCCAACGTAATAAAAAATTATAAATTTTTTTAACTCATTTAAAACTATTATATCAATCCACGTGTACGAGGAAGGCTGACATTGTCACCATCTCATGAACTACTTGTCATTTGTTTTAGTACATTTTGTCCTACCTTTGACCATATTTCTTATTTATAAGAAGGCAGACTCCTTCACCAATTTTGTTACTATTTCTCATCGTTTAAGGTTAGGTATCACCTGCGGTTTACAGAAGTTCATCTGGTTTTTAGAGCCAAAAGCGATCCCGATTCACCGAACAATTTCTTCTTCTTACTCAACTGTAAAAACCGTCTCGATTATTTGTCACAAATCGTCTGTGTGACTGCTGCCTACTAAGTGTTTGATTGAAGACTGGTACTCTACTCCTTGGGCATGGAGGAAATAATCGTACTCGTAACTCTTGTAGATGGTACTCTACTGTACTCAACTCGTAGAACAAACGATGGCAAATCGTCTGCGCGACTGCGGCAAACAAAAATATATCATTTATTTAGTTCAACTCTGGCATTCTTTCAAACATCTATGCCATTTTTGTTATGTAACTTTCCCATTTGTTCAGTCTTCTTTATCATTTGTTTTATACATTTTTTCCATTTGTTCCAAATATATCAACTGCTTGAATATTAAAGTAAGTTTCTAGGCCGTGGGCTCCACAGGTAAGGCAATAGGTAAGGCCGTGGGTTCCACTAGTTCGAATGTCACTTCATAATTATTAATAAAAAAAATTCAAATCATTTAAAAATATTATTATCATGCCACGTGTCCAATTTTAAACGTTCCTCGATCTATACGTTTCATTACAATTTTGAGACGTGTAAGGCAGACCCTGTCACCATTACATGCATTTGTTGAAACCAATTTGTCATGCGTTTAAACATCATTTATATTGGCTCATGCAGACTCTGTCACCATCAGTTATATTATTTGACATTTTTTTACTGTTCTCTACGGTTAGGTAAAACGTGCGATTCACACGAGTTCATTTAGCTTTTGGCTCCAAAAACTATTCCTATTCCTCAAACACTTTCTTCTTGCACAACTACTACAAAGACCGCAAAAATTGTCTCATTTCTACAAATCTTGTGTGTGATTGACGAGCGTAAAAACTATCCTAGTTGCATAAACCATTTTCTCAAAAATCATTGGCAAAATCATATGTGTGTATGCGTAATTTCAGTATTATATAAGTGGAAAATCATCTGTGTGACTACTGCCTACCAAGTGTTTGATCAAAGTTTGTTTTTTCTTCTTCTTCCACAATAAAGTCTGATAAAGAAGTGAATGAACAAGTTAACGAAGATAACCAAACACAGGAGGGTGGAGCCAAGAAGGGCACCTCAAATGTTAAAAATTATACCTCTCGGTATACAGGTTTGGGACTTCACAAATGTTTGTAGCTCTGCCTGAAGAGGAGAAGGGTGTTCTTCGTGCCACCTGCTTTACACCCTTACTGCTAATTGATCCAATAGCGACGATGTCGACGTTGGTTGTGAAAATATTCGATCGTCATCTCGGTGATATGAAGTTCCAATTTGGGGAGACGATAATTTAAATAAAACCCATTCATGTTTGCCTGATTTTGGGGTTACGTATCTCTCCTATTGCAAACAAATTCTTATTTGTTGATCATTAGTATATGACGAATTTCAGAATGAGGTGATTTCCCAAGAAGAAGAATACATATGGGTGAAGGAAATTGATGATGCTTTAAAATAGGCAAAATTGGAAAGACATCAGGGTAAGGCTCTAATTTATCATTTGTTTTATATTCTTTATCATCGTCCTTCATTATATTTCTCACCCATCCAATATTTGTATTGTATTTGCCATTTTTGGCTTATTATATTATAAGGTTCTTATTATTATATTGTGTTATTTCGTTTTGCAGAAGATGTTCTTCGATTAAATTTGTTAAAAATTATACTATCATTTCTCCTCCCGGACAAGGGGAGAAACGTTTGGGTGAAGTATGCTAATCTGGTAAATGATCTACTATAGTTCAACAGATTCCCCTGGGTGAGCAAGTCTATAATTTCTTGTAGAGTCAAATAGTAAAGTTTATTTTTTATCGATCGGGCGCTGATAAAAAATCGAATAAAACTTTATCACTCCACGGATGTACTTGGGTGTTGATGATATCGACTTTCTTTTTTATTCCCGGCCTTAAATTTCTAAGAATTGAGGAATCCATACATTTGTTCCCTAAGCTACAGGGATGGAGGATGACATCCTTTGAGCGTCGCCAAATTGTGACGTTTAAAAAGTTTTTTGCTAACCCTAAATTGCTGGTAATAGCTATGAAGCCCACTGAGACTGACATGCAACAAGATCTTGTACAAGAGGCCATGGTAATCTTCTATTCTTTGTATGATTTTGATTCATTTTATTGTTTTTTTGTCATTTAATTTAGGTTTTCTATCATTTTATTTGCTTAGTTTTGGCATTTTGTATTCTCCTCTTGACATTTATTTAATTTTTTTGTCATTATGAAGTCCTTTTTTGTCATTTGTTGTATGTCTATTATCATTGTTAGAGTATTTCCTGTCATTTCTAAGTTGCCATTTATCATCGTCATCTGTTTAAATATTTTAGAGACATCAAATCGAAGCACCTCCAATCGACGTTGCACCTGCAATCGGTGCACCTACAATCGATGCACCTGCAGTCGTTGTACCTGTAATAGGTAGTAGTTCTTTTGCCACTGAGATCTGAGCTGCAGTGGTTAGGGTATGCTCCCAGTTGGAGGAGTATGGTAAAATGTTACTAAAGTTGGATGACCATGGCAAAATGTTGCATAATCATGGTAAAATGTTAGAACGAATTTCGATGTCTACTGTGAGAGACAGTACTCTACCACTTAGAGATACTCTCCTCCTTGGGCAGTACCAGTTCTCTACTCCTGAGAAAACCGTAAAACGTAAGCGAGAATGAGGTAATGAGAAAGAAGATGGGAAAAGGAAGAAGGCGGAGCTAAGAACAAAAAATGGTAAGGGAGAATGGTAGAAGAAGGCAGAAGAAGCTGATGTGCCCAACAAGAAGAAAAAGGTTGAAGACCCAAAGAAAGAAGCTTTTACTGATGACCAATTTGATCATGTCCCACTTATCCAATTGAAAGCCTTAATCCCCAAGATCCTTAAGTAGGGCTTGGCTAATAGAGTGTCAAAGAAGAGACGGGTGAAATTCCCAGAACTTGAGAATATTCAATCAACTGCCAAAAATTTTCTTCACCAAGTTGCGTCTGGAGAGATATTGGAGGTGGTAAATGATTTAATGGTAGATGATGATGTTAAAGTTGGGAGGGAAGTAAATTTTAATGCTATATCATCTGAATATGGTGGTGATCTTCTACATCCGTTTGCAACTTCTTATCATTTATATGATTTTATTTGACATTTTTGTTTGAAAATATTGGCATTTAAGTTATGCAATTTGCCATTTCTTCAAAAGTCTGTCATTTGTTCAGTATATTTTGGCATTTGTGAGGTTGTCTTTGTCATTCTCTTTTCTAGAACTTTCATTTCTTCTGATGTCTTTGTTCATTTTATTTGTTGTATGTGATGTGGAAGAAGGGTGAAGAAAAAGATAATGATGATAAAAATGATGTGGAGGAAAAAGTTAAATCTGAAAAAGAGAAACCTCAAGTTGCTGAAGAAGATTAAGTTCAAGACGTATTTATTTATCTAACATTTGTTTTGAGCTATCTACCATATTTGTTGCTACCCTGTTGTTTGTTCATTTAATTTTACCATTCGTAGTATGTACATCCTATTTTACAGATGGAAGAATCGAAGAATGGTGATGAGAAAGATGGTGATGAGAAAGAATCTGAAGAAGAGCAACCTCAAGTTGCTGAAGAAGAGGATTCAGAACAACCAACTGTAGTGGTGTATTATACTGGAAAAAAAATATGTACAACATGACAATGAGGTATTTTCTGAACAAGAGGACACATAACCTCAAGTTACCTAACTTCAACTAATATTTGTTTGTATTGAGCTATCTATAATAATAACATCACCTATCCATACCATTTTTTTAATTTGTTTCGTCTTTAACCTTTGTTGCACAGACTATGGTGGTTGCAGAAGTGGTAAAAACTGATGTAGTATTATTCAATCAGGAGGAAATTGTTGGTGAAGCTTATCAGATAACTTATCATTTGTTTAATGTTGACTTCTCATTTTCTTCTTTTATTTTATCATATCTTGTATCACTCTAATCATTTGTAGTCTATTTATTTACAGGTTAGTATTGACCAAACAACTGTTGTATCTGTCGAGGAACAGACTCTGGAGGTTGAAAAAACTGAAGATGAAGATAGTCAGGTAACTTATTTGTTCTTTACTGGTAACTTCTTATTTTCTTCTTTTATTTTCTCCTATCTTGTATCACTCTTATTATTTGTAGTCTGTTTATTTATAGGCTAGTGCAGACCTAACAACTGCTGTAACTATCAAGGAATAGACTATAGAGGTTGCACAAACTTAAGTAGTAATCTCCCACTAGGAGGAAGATGTTGGTGAAGCTAGTTAGGTAACTTATCATTTCTTTGCTGGTAACTTCTCATTTTCTTATATTTATTTTCCCATATCTTGTTTGACTTTTATCATTTGTAGTATGTTTATTTACAGACTAAAGAGAGTAAATAAGAGGTGGAACAAAATAAAGAGGAGGTGCTTGAAGGAAAAGATGATGATGATGGAAATTCACAGAATAAACCAGACCCTGAGCAAGTAATAAAACAAATGGTTGTTGACCAGACCAATGTATGAAGTACTTTTAAACCAAACAACTGGTTTATTACTCATTCTCATGTAATAACCACATTTATATTTCTTTTTCTTATTTTGACATATCTGTTCCAGCTTGTTTTAATGGAGTCAGAAGTGGATATCACCTTAAAGAAGAGGCATACACTAAAAGAGGAAGAAATTAATGAAAGAGCCATCAAAATGGCTTGTGAAATGAACTGATTGCATGTTCACCTTGACGAGCTTCTTTCGGGAGTATTATTAGAATATTTTATTCAAAGACCCATCTCCCAAGATGAGAAAAACAATTCGAAATTAATACTTATTCCCTGGAATATTAATGACAACCACTGGGACCTTTGTCTTGTGTTCTTTAAGGCAAGAAAAATATGCATCTACGATTTAATGGTGGATTTAAAATTTGTAAATGCACGAAAAAAGAAGAAGTTATCTCATGGACACCAGCTTATTGAAGATCAGATATCAACGATCCTCCCAAAAATGTTGATATGGAAAGATTTTACAAATCGTAGTAGTCCACCTACTGGTTTAGAGGCAAAAGATTATAGTCTAAACTCCAAATGGACAACTCGTTTTGGGAAATGTCCAATATAACCAAATAGTAATGACTACGGGGTCTATATGCTTGTCTTTATGGACAATCTCCGAAGGGGAATGAAATTTCCAAATCTGATAGACGGTAATGAATGTCGTTACACAATTTCTTATGATATATTGAGGCTGGGAGTTGAGCCGGATGAGATTTTGAAACTTTAACATCCATTTTGTTGTAATGTATAATTTATGTAATTTTGTAAAGTTATAAATAAGTAATATCATTCATTTATATAATTTTTCTCATTTGTTATATCTTCTTTGTCATTCGTCTATTACATATTTGTTAGAGTGGTTAGTCTGTATAGCTGGATTATTATTAATTTTTTATTTCTTATGTATGATTTGGCATTTGTTATCATCGATTTGTCATTTGTTATATATAATTTGTCATTTGTTATCTATGATATATCATTTGTTATATATGATTTGGTATTTGTTATCATAAATTTGTCATTTGTTATCTATGATATATCATTCGTTATATATTATCTGGCATTTGCTATCAGAGATTTTTCATTTGTTATCTATGACATATCATTCGTTATATATTATTTATTTTGTAGATAGACAACGTTTGATATAAGTGAATAGTCGATTTGATTCAAATGAATTGTGATTATTTTTAATTAGACAACATGTGTTCTTAAAAACACGATAATTCATTTGTTATACATGATTTTTCATTTGTTGACTATAATTTGTCATTTCTTGACTGTGATTTGTCATTTGTTATATATAATTTATCATTTGTTAACTAACAATTGTCTATTTGGTTCTTTGAACATTTGTATTGTGTTTGTATGATAGTAGACAATATTTCTACTTAAAAAAAATAGGTTTTAATAATTTATCATTTGTTAGCCATGATTTATCATTTGTTAGCAATAATTTATCATTTGTTAACTATCTATGGTCTATTTGGCTCTTTAAACATTTGTATTGTGTTTGTTTGTTAGTAGACAACATTTGAACTTAAAAAAAAATTAGGTATCCATAATTTGTCATTTGTTAGCCATGATTTGTCATTTGTTAGCAATATTTTGTCATTTGTTAATAAACAATAGTCTATTTGGTTCTTTGAACATTTGTATTGTGTTTGCATGATAGTAGACTTCATTTGAACTTAAAAAAAATTAGGTATCAATAATTTGTCATTTATTAGCCATGATTTGCCATTTGCTAGCAATAATTTGTCATTTGTTAACTATCTATGGTCTATTTGGCTCTTTGAACATTTGTATTGTGTTTATATGATAGTAGACTTCATTTGTAGTTAAAAAAATTAGATATCAATAATTTGCCATTTGTTAGCCATGATTTGTCATTTGTTAGCAATAATTTGTCATTTGTTAAGTAACAATGATCTATTTGGTTCTTTAAATATTTGTATTGTGTTTGTATGATAGTAGACAACATTTGTGCTTAAAAAAATTAGGTATCAATAATTTATCATTTGTTAGACATGATTTGTCATTTGTTAGCAATAATTTCACATTTGTTAGCCATGATTTGTCATTTGTTAACAATAACGAACACAAATGTTGTTTACTATAATACAAACAAAATACAAATGGTCAAAAAACCAAATAGACCATTAATAGATAATAAATGACAAATTATTATTAAGAAATGACAAATCATGGCTAAGAAATGACAAATTATTGATACCTAATTTTTTTAAGCTCAAATGAAGTCTATTATCATATAAACACAATTCAAATGTTCAAAGAATCAACTAGACCATAGATAGTTAACAAATGACAAATTATTGCTAACAAATAACAAATCATGGCTAACAAATGATAAATTATTGATACCTAATTTTTTTAAGTTCAAATGAAGTCTACTAACAAACAAACACAATAAAAATGTTTAAAGAACCAAATATACCATAGATAGTTAACAAATGACAAATTATTGCTAACAAATGAAAAATCATAGCTAACAAATGATAAATTATTGAAACCTAATTTTTTTTAAGTACAAATGTTGTCTACTATCATACAAACACAATACAAATGTTCAAAGAACTAAATAGACCATTGTTAGTTAACAAATGACAAATTATTGCTAACAAATGACAAATTATTGATACCTAATTTTTTTTAAGTACAAATAAAGTCTACTATCATACAAATATAATACAAATGTTCAAAGAACCAAATAGACCATAAATAGTTAATTAATGGCAAATTATTGCTAGCAAATGACAAATCATGGCTAACAAATGATAAATTATTAATACCTAATTTTTTTTAAGTTCAAATGAAGTCTACTATCATACGAACACAATACAAATGTTCAAAGAACCAAATAAACCATAGATAGTTAACAAAAGACAAATTATTGCTAACAAATGACAAATCATGGCTAACAAATGACAAATTATTGATACCTAATTTTTTTAAGTTCAAATGAATTCTACTATCTTACAAGCACAATACAAATGTTCAAATAACCAAAGAGACCATAGATAGTTAGCAAAAGATAAATTATTGCTAACAAATGTCAAATCATGGCTAACAAATAATAAATTATTGATACCTAATTTTTTTAAGTTCAAATGAAGTCTACTATCATACAAATATAATACAAATGCTCAAAGAATCTAATAGACCATCGATAGTTAACAAATGACAAATTATTACTAACAAATGACAAATCATGGCTAATAAATGACAAATTATTGATATCTAATTTTTTTTAAGTACAAATAAAGTCTACTATCATACAAACACAATACAAATGTTCAAAAAACAAAATAGACCATAGATTGTTAACAAAAGACAAATTATTGCTAAGCAAATGACAAATCATGGCTAACAAATGACAAATTATTGATACCTAATTTTTTTAAGTTCAAATAAAGTCTACTATCAAATAAACATAATACAAATGTTTAAAGAACCAAATAGATCATAGATAGTTAACAATTATCCGCCTCTTCCACCTGTTCATACGTCATCCCATGGAAGGTATGATGCACTGGAATGAGAGTAGGAAGTTCAAGGGACTGGGTCCCAAAGTATCAAAGCCGCAACTCTTACATCTTGCCAAGAACCCTAGGCTCGTATGCTTGGCGTCTGGTGGTCACCATCTTCTTCACAGAGAAGATACACAATAGTTGTACAAGATTAAATAAGGAATAAAGAAGTACTTGCCGAATAAACTATATCAGTATTTATACCATAGCACTACAAACCACAACAATATTTAATGCTAAGTTCCAAATCCCAATGTCAGAATGAATTCAAACACAGTAGTATTTAAATGCTGACCAAACTCATTGGAAATGAAGGAATATTGGAAATGTATTTATTATTTAATGAAATATATGTCATCCAACAATAAGGGATCTGTCATTTGTTTCAAGGTGTTTGTCATTTACAATCCATATATTGCATGTTATTATTAAAATATTGTCATTTTCTATATATGATTTAACATTTTATCCTTAAGAGTTTAACATTTTAATGCCATAAATTAATGTCACTAAATATAAGAAATATTACACTTCACTCCTACATATTTCTCTACTTGTTAAGATCTAGAGATTGTGGGATGAGCACAAGAAACTGTGGAAAGAGTCAGCTTCCAAGATTAGATGTCTCGGGTAGAAGATCTAAGCTTTGGAGTGCGATCTGGAATGCGCAGAAAGTAAACAAGAGTTGTGAACTTTGTTTTTTAGGTGTTTCGTTTGTTCATTTTTTGTGGTAACTAGTACTTTGCCTTTGTATGAATGAAAACATGTTTTGTTGGTATTGTTAAATAGTGGTTTCCGTTTGATATGTGGCAAACAAAATAATCACAGTTTTGTAAGAAAATAATGATGATATAGGGGGGACAAGTTTAATAATGAACTTAACAAAACTGTAAATAATAATTCAAAGACAATGAAAAATTCTTGGCGGCAATGATATAATAGAAACCAACAAATGCAAACTTCTTTGAGAACAAATGATAATTTCAAAGAAAATAATAATATCATGGAAACAAATAAATAAAAAAGTCTTTGTGTACAAAGGACACTTCAGAGGCAAACATTAATATCATGGAAACAAACAAATGAGAAAGTATTCATCCATAAATGATACTTCAGAAGCAAACAATAATATCATACAAACAAACAAATGAGAAATTCAATGTGCACAATTGGCAGTTCGGTGCTAAATAATTAAACAATGGAAACAGACAAATGAGAAATTCTTTTTTAACAAATGACAGTTACATTTAGACAAATGATGAATTTTTCAACACTGACGATAAAGATCATACAAACTAATAATACATAGAGTACCCAAAATCATCAGTGTAAACTAATTGCGATATCTTCATCAGGGATGACAGGTAGCTCAGTGTTCATCATAAAAGACGATGTCATTGTCAGACGTGTATTGTCGTCGGATGGGATTGGCAGAAGCTTATAAGAACGACGATTGTGTTCATTTTTTTGACACCTACTGCAAAATCTTAGTTTGGTAACAAGACTAGACATTTTTTCCCTTCTCTTCCTTTGCGTGTGAGGATGACCGGCTCGAACTGTTGGAATTGGAGAACGAACACATGGGTTAGTTTTTAAAATTTTCCACTGCTCAATTCCTCTTATAAGAATCTATATAGGTTCATAAACAGCCTTGTATGTATTATTTGTGAAGTACTCAGGGACACGAGTAGTTAGATCAACATTAGCAAGACCCAGAGCGCGTACTCCGTATTCACAAGGTATACCCATCGTTTGCCACTAACGACAAGAACAAGAACCATCTTCAATATTTACAGAATCGGTTCTGCCATAACTAGTCATCTGAAAATGGTTACGTGATGTACGAACCCTGTAGGTTAGTAAATCTGCCATAAACTTTCTACTCTCACAGTGATCTGTAGCCCATGGTGTTAAGCGAGCTTTACTCTTCTCAGCTTCCTCCCTATACAGGTAGGACATTTCCGAACAGATTCTACTCAATTCCTCAATAAATACATGGATAAGGAGATCTCTTACTTTCAAAATAACGTTATTCCAACTCTCGACATGATTTGTGTAAGCGACTCCGTATCTGAACAAATGACAAACCATAAAATTTAAATGCCAAATGAGCGTAAACAAATGACAAATGGGATCATACAACTTTAAATAAGGATGTAAATAGAGTTATCATGACTATTTTTCATATAACAAATGATAAGATGAGCAATACAGAGTGACAACGTACTTACTCATTGAAATGTATAGATTGGTCCATGTTTTCTTGAGAATACCTAGTATGTATTGGGGACCCATTAGATCTGTATTCCGGATAGCATTCATGTGTTTATCAAAATCAATGTTGGTTAGGACCTCAGCTACAATCCTAAATGCGATCATAATACTTTCAAGGGTAGTTTTAATGTCGTTTGAATCTATTATCCTTACAACTCGTAGTTTGTATGTCAAATACAAAATCTGGGTCAACCAACCTCATTTCAGCAAAATAGTTTGTAAGTAGTTGGTATGCGTTCTCAAAGCTGCCTCGCATATGAAATAATTACGTAGATCAAATGATATTGTGTATAAGACAAATAATAAACATCACAGTAGAAATGACATAGTGAGTTGAAAAAATGACATGCAATAAAATGATAAACATTATTGTACAAATGACTGGTATGGGGTAACAAATAACATATAAAGTGATGATACCTCTGCGTAGGCTTTTTCCTTCATACGCCAGACAAGATTATATATTACATCAATATTGTGATGAATTTACATATCATCAATAATTCTGGAAGGTTTGTAGTTTGGGTCTTTTCGTAGTTTTTGTTTGATTAAATAAGCAACCCATCTACTAGACGCTGCCTTATACGCATTCCCACCTTCAGTTTCTACTCGGATGCATGTATGCATGGAGCAATAAGTACTTACTCTAAATAGGGCTGAACCGAGCAACCTTGTGGCATAAATCTGCCAAGAGCATTTATGTCCTTTGTAATGTACCACAATTTTATATTCGTTGCTCAGAACATATTCGAGATTGAACTTGTTTACAACTGCATAAGCTCTTATGTGATTCTTGAGTTTAACCCTATCTCGATATTGATCACCAATGCTAAACTCTTTACTGAAGCCATAGGGATCCTCCATGTACGCAACAGATTTGAACTGAAAATCCAAGAGATCTTTCACCTGTTTGGGTTGTGGCTCAAACCAGAATTTAGCTGAACAAATGAAAAATATTCTACATAGCATGATAGAAAGTGGATAAGAAATGTTAAAACACAACACACAAATGATAAATTCTGCGAACTTACCTGAAGTTTTAGTTTGTCCAATGATAGGTTTGGGTTTAATTGAAAGAGAAACATTAGTTGACATAGGTTCATTTAAAGGAGGAACATTAGTTAACACAGGTTCATTTGAGAGATAAATATTTGATTGAGAAATACAAGGTTCATTTGAGAGATGAACATCAATAAGGATAGTTTGAAAATGTTTATTTTATTGAGGAACATTAGTTAACGCAGGTTCATTTGAGAGATGAACATTTGATTGAGGAATACTAGGTTTATTTGAGGGAGGAACATCAGTACAGATAGTTTCAAAAGAATCATTTGATTGAGGAACATCATCATCCACTAAAGGTCCAAACCTGCGTGGATCAAGCCCTCTGCCGTTTGTTTCAGGGTAACCCCTATATTCAGGTTTAGGATCAGGAAATGAGTTGTGCCACAAAGGTCCTCCTGCTTTGGTGGTGGACAAGCCTCTACCTGAATTAGTATCTTTAGTGGTGGACAACCCTTTACCCGAAAAATAGAAATTAGAAATAAAGTTATGGGAATTCAGGGAAGGTACCCTAAGCTCATTAACAATTCATATCTAAAAGGGTGTGCCGGGATTGGTTTTATGCATATTGATCATTACGGTAAAGTCCTGGACAGATGAAATTGCACATGCACAACCATGGACGAAGTTGTACGGCTTACAGTCCTCACGATGAATTTTGCTTGTTTCTTCAAGGAGTGTAACAAAATCTCCGTATGACGAGTGAGCTCTTAGTGAGGTAAGTTTTATACTTCCTCTTACATAACTAGCGATTGATTCGATCTTTGGACATACAATATCCTCACCAAAATGTATAATGGTATAAAGCTAAACTTTATTCATCCCTGGAACAATTGATATAAATAAACAATTCCGGTGATAAAGTAGCAAAAAAACAATGAGAAAAATGATATAAAACTCAACTTCAGTAATCCCTAAAACAAATTATAGGAATCCCGAAATAAATGATATCAATGACCAATTCTGGTGATATAGTAGCAGATAATAAATGCTAAAAATGATACAAGAAAAATGACAAATGATAAAGTAGCTGAAGACAAACGATTAAAACGCCAATGTAAAATGATTATGTACAAATTATATCGTCTTCCATAACATTTTTCCTAAGAAAAAATACTTTAAATCATGATGCAGATTCACAGTGAGAGATTGTGGATACAGAGTTAGAGATAATATTTACTGCAACGGTTACTTCAACGGTCGAAGAGAAGGATAATAACGGTTTTTGGCAATGAGAATAACCTAGGATAACAACGATCTTTTCCTCCCCAATGACCTCTGTGTGAGGACTTTTGCGAATGTAGAACGATAGTTGGAAGACTTGGCACATGAAGGAGACAAACAGTACATCAAGCAGAATCTGCTTTGATTTTTGTAAAAACTTTGTTATTTAAGAAGAAGAAGAATAAGAAGGAGAAGCTTTGATTTTTAAGGTTGGTAGTGTATTTAGGGAAGAATCTTCCCTCTTATTACTGTTCTAATTACTGTAGCAGATTAGACTACTCAACAACTCCAGTGGGATAGTTTCTCATTTTTTTTGTATTATTTATCATTTGTTATGCGAGAACTTTGTCATTTGATGAGTATATATTTGTAATTGTTTTGGTATAGTTTTGTCATTTGTTGAGTAGTCTTTGTGAGTTGGTAGATTTATAACTGTAGCAGATTAGACTACCCATCAGCATTTAATGTTTGAGAATAGGGTGGCAGCTAGGGGATAGTAGGTGGGACCATTATCGATTTGTTAATTTTAGTATTAATTTTGGAAGAGGCTTGCCAAAGTATCGATTTTGTAAAGATGGCAAAAACTAGTATTTATTCTTATAATTTCCGTTATAAGAAATTGAGGTATTTTTGTTTTGATGAGGGTTTTTTTTGTGTCTTTTTGTAAAATGTATGAAACTATGGATTTTAGTTTTATTAATTTATTTTGTGAAAAATATAAAAGTGAGTTTCAGGAGGATTCCTGAATACTAAAAAAACGGGACACTCAATTCTTACTCAATATAACTACTCATCTCTATTAGATTAGTGGCTCTTAAAATTGGGAGTTCCTATATAGTAAATTATGTGTAAAAGCATAATATTAGGTGTTTAAATAAGTTGGCTCTAACGCGTAACTCTAACGCGGAAGTAAAACGAAGGGGGAACGTCGATATAACAAATGTTTGGCAGAATCAATTGACGGATGACATCGATCCCACCCCATCGTACGATGAGTTAAACCGAGTAGATATCCTCCCGGACGGCTGGGTCCATATTTCTGTTAGATCGGAGGAAATACCGATAAGTTTTATGTAATTTAATGTATTATTAACGTATATTGCAATGTGTTCGATGAAATGCCCGAATGAGCTTCTAATATGTTAATGTTTTTTTTTTGTCAGAACCGAGATGAATTACAGTGTAGGGGATCATTGGATAAGGTACTGGAGTGGTACCGATGGATTGTCGTGTACCTAACGTTGAAAATTTTGGTTGACGATATGGGTTTTACAGAGTTTTGCTCGATTAATGCAGGATACTCGGAAAACTGTCTCATTCATGCTCTCGTGGAGCGGTGGTGGCTTCCACACATAACTTTCACTTCCCTTGCGGGGAATTGGGTTTCACACCGTTAGACTTCGTCATACTAACGGGCATATCTTTTGGGAGGAGCCGCAAACTCCCGTATGATGAGAGGTACTTCAAGTTAGAGGAAGTAGAAAAGATGTTCCCAGGAATTACAAGCTCAGATATCAAGAACGGTAACATCACTCTCTCCTATTTAAAAAAGTGGATAAAGCCTTTGAATCTACGTCTCCACAATTACGACTCAGAAATGGATATCGTGTATGCACGGGTATTTATTGTTTATATGATGGGTAATCTCTTCTTCTAAAATTGTACCACATCCCTTCGGGCGGGTTATTTTGCAACCTTGACAGGCTGCGATATTCTTGGTACATCGGGTTTTGACTGGGGTACACCGATTATGGCGGCTTTGTATCGGAGGCTTGATGAAGTCTTAGTTTTGAGGGACAGGAAGGTGAAGAAATCGATCACCGGATTCTATGCGGTGTTGGAGTTCTGGTTCTTTAAGTACTGTCAGGTTGAAATGTATCTAGTTAAGGTACATAACTTTAACCATATTTATCCTCGTATTTCTGGGTGGAGAGATGAAAGGGCGAGTACGGGGTCTGAAATCCATCACTCTTTTACTGTGATCAGAGATATGATAAAATGAAAGGATAAAACCAACATAGATTGGCAACCATAGCACAAGTCTAGGCAATTGATCCGTCCAGAGGTAAGAGTTTCTTCAGCGCTGAGCACCCAGAGGGTTCCATTGGTGTTAGTCCCATACGGCCACGGTACGCTTTGGTATTTAGGAGACTGGTATATGCGTCAGATGACCGAGCGTGATAGTGTGCCCTATGAGCCTCCTTAGGTGATTATGGAATTCCCAAGGTACGATCGAGAGTTATATCAGAGTCTGAAGGATGTGGACTTCTACGATGGTCGTAATTATCTTGTTCCCGATGTAGATTATATGACATATTGGCGTACCGTTCATCCAAATCCTAAGATCGGTTGCAGTTTAGTAAAAAGGACGGGAAATATTTGGTCGGTCGGGCGTGATCTAGTGAGGCCTGATGTACACTTGTCACCTACGTTGAGTTTAGATATGTCTTCACAGGTGCAAGACTATGGTGTTTAGGCGACCGATGATCCACGTGATATGGGATGGTTCATGGATGTGGCGGGACTGAACGATCAACGTAGACGGATACCGATCCTGGTGATGCAAGTACCATTCCCCTGTCTACCTACGTATAGTACGGATGAGTTATGGCATCAAAACTAAGGATTACGGTATGCGGCATATGAAGACTCGAGGCAATACGTTGGTCGTACGACCGAGTTAGAGGAACAGTTGAGGCGAAGGGATGAGATCATCCGAGAGACCTCTGAGAGACTAGCTAAGATGTCAATTTCCTATCAGACAGAGCCAGTTGTACAATGTACCTATGACGAGAGTCTCGCACGTGGCAGATGCACCCACCAAACGAAGAGAGGTCATCCCAGTTTGCCAACTATTCCCGCCACCCGATAATCAATTTTAATCTCAAACTTATGGATATTACCCTTATTACCCAAACCAAGGATATTGCCCTCAATTTGATGGGTATACGGGCTCGTACCGTCAGCCGGGAAATCCATATTATTCATCTCAAGCTGGTTTCGCCGATGGAAGTCTGAGTACCACACTGATGCAAGGTACATGGGGTTTAAATGATTTAAATCTTAATACATCGTCGGTTGCATCTCTGGTTGCCTCTCCGGTCATCTCCAAGAAACTCAATCCGGTTCTGACGATAAGTAAGACGTGCGGGATGGCAAAATCTAAAAGAAAGATGGTATCGACACCTATTGTAGTTAAGGATGTACTTGAGGCTTTGGAGGAAGTTTATGACGATAAAGAACAATACTCCAACTCCAAAAATTGGTCGTCCGATGACTTCGTGAATCTTGCATGCGCTTGGTCCCAAGTATCTCAAAACCTTGCTACCACGAACAACTAAAAAGCCGCTAGATTTTGGTTCAAGGTGCGTGATCAATTCAACTCCATCTATGTTGACCAATTGATGTGGCGATCGTACAACGATGTCAATTGTGCGTATAAGGGGTGGCTCAATAAAGAATGTTCAATTTTTAGAGGTATCATTCAAGACCTTGAAAGCTGACATCATACCGGTATTGGAATGGATGACTTCGTAAGTATTTCATTTATTTTTCTCATTTCATTAATGTTCAAAGGTGAATCATTCTATAAAGAATTTTTTAACTTGATTTCTAGGAACGTATGGCATACGATACATTTTTTCAACTACAACGCAAACCATTTATACTTGGGGAAGCGTACAAAGTTTTAGAAACTTGTCCATAATGGTCACAAATTCATCACATCGGCCATCCCGGCCGCAACGTCGTTAGGAAGTCAAATTTTAACGATAGCCCAGGTAACTCCACCAATACCAATCCTGAAACACCTATATCTGACACTCCAAATATCGTAATTCTGGATGATTCTATCGACGTGGATGCACCACTATATTCTTGTGGGGATGTACGACCAGACGAGCAAAAAAAATACAAGGCAAAAGAAGCAGCAAAGTCAAGTATAGGTTTTTGGGAGAAGAGGATGCTTGAGACAACGTCCAACATGATGGTGCCATAGAAGCAGAGAGACGAGCAAAAGAAAGAGGAAAAGGAAGCTAAAACTAGAGCACGAGAGAAACTAAAGTTGGCTAGAGAGGCTGAGATTTAAAGGAGGCGTGAAGCAGAGCTAACTCGAATAAAAGCCTTTGACGACGCACATATGTTTAAGGTGATGACAACGGACCCAAGTAACTTACTACCGGCACAAAGACGTTGGATGAATAAGCAGATTAAAGAATATTGAAGAAATTGAAGGAATAGTGTTCAAGTGATGACGATGTTTCTAGTGATGAAGATTGGTGTAATCCTTACCGTTAATAATAGTTATTAAGTTCTATGTAATTTCATTATTTTAATAAAATTGTTATTAATGGTTTGTAATCCTTAAAATTGTTACAAAATCAAAAAGCAGAAGCAGTAAACTATGTTTCCTTAAAGTGTTACAATGATGAAGACTTGGAAATAAAATACATTACAACTTCAACATTAAACTTAGAAACAAAATACATTACTTTAGAAAATAAACAAACAATGATGAAGACTACAATTACTCTGCCCCTTTTTGACTCCACAAATGCGCGACAAGTTCATCTCACAATTAAAAATGAGCTCCTTCATTTCTAATTTCATGAACCTTCTGGATGTACTCTGCCATAGTGTTGATCGCGTATCTTGGATTTAAGTCCTCCTTCCAAGTATCCACGGATTTTCTAAACTCGGGATCAATGTCTATTTGCCGGATGTAAGTTTGACGTTCATCTTTGACGATCATATTGTGCAAGATTATACATGCGTACATAACATTTCCTAGATCACTAGGTTTCCAAAATCGTGCACCGTGTACCAATATTTGAAACCTAGCTTGTAATACCCCAAAAGCACGCTCTACATCTTTCCGGCATGCTTCTTGCATCTTTGAAAAATGTCTTTTGACATCGTTGGACGGATTTCTTATGGTTTGAACAAGTGTTTGCCATTTTGGATAGACTCCATCCGCTAAGTAATACCCCATAGTGTACAGTACCGTGCCTATATTATAATTGCATGGCGGCGCAACTCCATTAGACAAGTTGTTGAAAAGCTACCCTTGATGCAAGACGTTCACGTCGTTGTTAGAACCGGGAACCCCATAGAATTTGTGTCATATCCAAAGATTTTGGGATGCAACTGCTTCTAAAATCATCGTCGGGATTTTCTTATTCCCGGTATATTGTCCTGCCCACCCGGTAGGACAATTCTTCCATTTCCAATGCATACAATCTAAACTACCTAACATCCCCGGGAAGCCTCGCGATCCATTCACTTCTAACAAATGTAATGTATCATCTTCATTAGAAGATTTAAGGTATTGAGCTTTGAATTATGTTATAATAGTTTTAAAAAATTCTTTCAAGCACAAAATTACCGTAGACTCTCCAATCTGAAGGTATTCTTCTCGGGCGTCTGTGCTCGTACTGTAACATAACATGCGAAGTGCGCACGTTATCTTTTGGTGCGAGGATAACCCCATAGTCTTAGCGGCATTTTCTTATTGAATAAAATAGGGGTTCGAAGAAAGTATTTGATCATAAATACGTTGATACACACCTTCGCTCATATGGAATCGATGACGAAATGAGATACCTTTGAATCTTGGGTTGTCACCAAAGTTATCCCGGTTAAGGCTATCCTCCCCCAATTTATGCTCACAACTTTTCCGCTTGTCAATCCTTCGCCTTTTACTACCTCCCGCCTCCGTGATGATGTCGCATCTTGCTCTTTTTCTTTTGCTTCTCCCATCTCAATCATAATCTTGTTATACTCGTGTAATAACTCAATTTGACGTCAGAATAGCTCTTCGTCACTGGACGATGATGAAGATGATAACTCCCAGATGAGAATGATGCGTCAGGCCTGAGTAGGTCAGCAATGATTTCGTCAGACATGATTCGACGTAATTGATTAGAAATGAAGAAAGTTGAGTTTTGAGATATAAGATGAATAAGTTGATTGTAGAAGAGAGTAGAAGATGAATGGGGTTTATAAATAGAGAAAAAAACTAACTGTTTATAGTCGTTGAACATCTTGTTGAAGAAGTTTGATCAGGGAAAAACCAAGGTGAAATAATGGGGAACCAAGGATATTTTTTATGCAGGCTTATGTCACGCACCTCTGAACCGCACGGCAAAAACGAGTCATTTGAAAATCATTCAATATCAGCCGTCCACGTGTGTTAATCATGGACGTTGAAGTTACGCGCAGTTCTGAAGTGCGCTTAATAAGTGACATTGGATGCATGACACGTGGCAAACTACGCGCAGTTTTGAAGTGCGCTCAATGACTATGTGCACTACTAAACCACGCGGCATGAATTCATCCCAAATCCACCCATAAGGTGGTAAATCCACCCTTGGGTGAATTTAGTGTATGCCACGTAAGCAATTTACCTAGCTACTGGGAGACGTTTTGGGTGGAAAAGAGGGTGGATTTCAAAATTCACCCTCCACGTCAGGGTGTACCTGGATGTTCTTTTCAAATTTAATTTGAATTCTCAATCTCTCTTATAGAGACCACTCCGCTCTCTCTCTTTCTTTTCAAAGCAAATTCCCTACTCTCTCTCTCTCTATAACAAATTTTTGGGCGCCCTTCCTTATCAGATATGTGATCCCATATGAGTGTCGCCAAGATCGAATTAAACGTGTTGGTGCACCTGGTGAGTCATAGGATGCATAATTTGGTGTTAATTGTTAATGATTGGAGTCTAAACCTATTGTCTTGATTGTGAACAATTATTGCAGGGGTTTTTTTAGGGTACGAATGATTTTGGGCTTATTTCAGAGCATTTGGTGACCATCAGAAGGTGTGATTTCAGAGCATTTGGTGACAACCAAGAAGATTAGAAGAGATTGATCTGGTTGGTATGGTTTAATGCGGATTTGCATTTTTTTGTTATAATTTTATGTCGAGTACTGTGTTAGTCGATATATTTAACAGTGTTGAAATCGCATAGCAATGTGATTCGACCATTTAGTATCGCTATACCAAAAACTCGACAATAAGATGATGCATTATCTGTCGAACAAGTAGTGTAGGACAATTTTTTTGTCGATTAACAGTTCATTATGTGTTTATCGACAATATTATCTGCAGTCCTAAATCTACACTATTATCTGCAGTCCTAAATCTGCACTTACCTAGTTTTTTAACCTTCTAATATAACATATGTCAAATATTACTCATTTTTGATAACATTATGTAGACCTGATCATGATGTTGGAATACAATCAGAATCAGGAGACCGTGATAAAGAAAGCTCGTGAAAGCCTTATATGGGTGTAGATTTCATAATTTTGGGGATGTTTTGTTGCCCTTGTAATTTGAATGGTTGCGACATTAATTACTGCATAACTTGATGATGCCTGCATTTGTTGGATTCAGTACAATGTTGATTGGTTATACTTCATTATTTTGTTAGTAATCCCTAGTTTTAATGTCCATTTTGAGTATGCATTATTCCTGAGAATGCAGGCTATTAAAGGTTAATTTATAGCAATGTATCAAGTGTCGATTATACAGATGGGTCGACAATCAGTTGTCAAGCACTTCAGACACTCAACAGTAACGATAATGGTGAAATGTATTTTTATTTTGCAACATAAACTGTAGAAGTTAACGATGTTTCGACAATGAATTGTTGCATATCCCACTAATCGACAATGCCTAGATAAAGAAATTGTCGTTCTCACAGTGTTTCGACAAATAAGACATAGTTCTATATGTCGACCTAACGTCAACTCGACAATAAGATATTAACAACAGGGTATGTATCAAATCATCCATTTAACACAATAACATTCAGAGCAACCAATACAAGTAGGGATTCGATATATACGAGCAAATGCAACAGGGGGTGGGTTGAGTTGGGTTTGCAAACCCACACTCAAACCCCCACTCTTGAGTCTCCTAGCAGTAACTGCTTGGGTGTGTGTTGGGCAACTTGGCACTACAATAACTCAACTGAGTATGAGGAACTCACACTAAAAAAAAAGAAAGTTTAGTGGTGTTTAGATCACCGCGCGGTAAAAAGAACATCGCGCGGTGATCTAAACGCCTCCAAACTCAATTATTTTTATCAACACTCCCTGGCTACTTCTTTTTCCCTAAAACCAATTACAGAGCAGAGGAGAACCTCTACGCTCTCCCCAAATGGCAAACTCCGGCACCAGTAGTAATAACTTAACACCGTCGACCCCATCCTCCTATAACCCACCTTCAACACCATTCGCTCAACACCCATCATCGCAATTCACTCCATACCTCTGCCAAAACCCATCGCAATGTCAACCTCAATTCCAATCACAAGCCCCACCTTCGTTTACCATGTCGCAAGGGGATCCCAGTTATAAACAATATCAAAGTCCATTTACAATATCTCAACCGCAACCTCAGGCATTTAGCCCGTACTATCAGCTCTATTCACTCACACAACCTCAAGGTTTTCAACCTCCAAATTACTTTAAGAACTATCTATTCCATGGTGAATCTACTCAGCCCAGTCAATTTGATGCAAATACGCCAATACCTGCTGAAGCGGCGGCTCCCCAAAAAGAAAAAAGAAAAGGAAGAAAGAAAAGAGAACCCGCAAAACAAAGACAAAACGTGCAAGTGCCAGAAGATGCTAAGTTTTTGGACAAGACAGATGATGCTAGAATGCTTTGGATGGAAGTAGACTTTATGTGTCTCGTAAGGGTGTGGGTAACAACTTCTGTTCAAACAAATGGCTGCACAAAGGGTTTCACTTTCTATCAAAAGGTCAACATTTCCTTTAACAGAGACCCCGAGTGCCCCACACGACGATCAAGTGGGTCGACCAAATCTCAGTGGTATTCCCTTAATGCAAAATGTGTGGTGTACAAGGGGATAATTGCTCAAGAAGAATTTAGGAATAACAGCGGAAAAATAGAAGAAGATCGGATTACGTTATGATTTCCTTTAACTCAATTTCAATTATTTCTCGCGGATATACACGTTATTTATTTGTATTGGGTAATTTTGCGATTTGTAGGAAAACGATGTACATAAAATCTATCAAGGCTTGAATGGCGGCAATGACTTTAAACACCGTGAAGCGCATAAGATTTTGGCGCGAGAACCGCGATGGGCCAACCTAAGGGATGATGGGTTGAACCATGCGGTGAATATACCAAGAAATGTAGCCAGGAGAACATCGGACAATTTTTCTCCGGGGAACTCGGTCGGATCAAACAATCTATCGGAGGACCCCGACGGCCCACCTACACCTCAATCTGCGGGCCCAAATTCTGACTTAGATGGTTCATTGTATGAGGGTGGAAGCAGGCCCATCGGCCAAAAACTCTATAGAAAGAACCTTGTATCACAAAAGGCAATCGAGGGTGTTGCTGCATCTGGTAGCGGTATCCAAATAATGTTGGATGATTTACAGTTGGAGAAGATACAAGTGAACCTATCCACTTGTTTTACTGAATGTTCACACCACTTGTGTGGTGTGAACCATTTCTTCTTTGGAAAACAAAGAAGAAATGGAAAGAAGAAGAGTAGAAGCAATGCAACACTGGCAAGCTAAAATGGATTTGGAGTAAGCAAAGGAAGATCGTAAAATCATGAAGAAAGACTTGAGTACTCTTTATGGACATCAATTGCAATACTATCTGCAAAGGCAAGCTGAGATCATGAAACGTCTGACCAATAGGGGTGGACCAGGTACTTGAAGTGGTGATGAAATGTAATTTAACTTTACGGTATATAGAAGTTTTTTATCCAAGAATGTAGTTTAATAACCAATAATGTAAACATTTGAATAATGTACTGCTTGAAATTCTACAGTTTGTTTTAAAAACGTTTATTTCCCATAATATTGCGTTAAAGCAAATACAAGATCAATATTACGTTAAAAAAACATGTTTAATAAACTTGTACGACTAAGAGAAGCATTAAATTACATCAAGAACACGCAAATAATACAAGAAATGGAGTACTAATTTTGAAGATTTTCCTTCACGGCCCATAAATGCTCGATTAGATCATCATTTAGATCAAAGTGAAGTTCTCGACTTCGAATCCTATTTATTTTCGATATAAAAGATTCTATTATTCCGCGTTAGCATATAATATCGAACCGTTCGCCTTCGATAGTTGAGGGCTTGGCTGGATTGTAGTCTAAGTATGATGGGAATGCACCTCGTTCCTCTTCGGCAATCATATTGTGTATTATCACACATGTCTTCATGGCATTGATCAAAACTTGAGGGTCCCACAATTTAACTAGATTTTTTACAACATTGAACCGAGATTGTAAAACCCCAAACACTTGTTCTACGTCTTTTCGGCAACTTTCTTGTTGTTGAGCAAATAATTTTTGTTTCGCTGTAACCGGATTGGATATGGTTTGAGCAAGTGTTCCCCATTTGGGGTATTTGTCATCCGCTAGGTAATACCCCATATCATAAGCTTTTCCAGCAATTATATAATTGTAAGGCAGGGCGATACCATCGGCCAGGTTAGTGAAAAGATGTGATTGTTACAGGACATTGATATCATTGTTAGACTCTAGTAATCTAAAAAAAACATGCCAAAACCAAAGGTCGTGTGAAGCTACCGCTTCAAGAATCAATGTCGCATTGGGGTAATGACCAGTAAATTGAGCGTGCCAAGCTTTGGGACAATTTTTCCATATCCAATGCATGCAATCAAGGCTTCCTAATATGCCGGGAAATCCCTGGGACTCTCCGATCGTCTTTAAATTTCCAACGTCGGTCGCGTTTGGTGCTCGAAGATATTTCTCATCAAAAATTTGTATAACCGTAACACAAAACCTTTTCACACATAACAAGGTTGTGTTTTCTCCTATTTGGATATATTCGTCAAAAAATCTGCCGCAATACCATAACTTAGGAAACGTAGTGCTGCGACTACCTTTTGGTACGTTGATAACCCCATAGTACCAGCGTTGTTAGGTTTCTGGAAAAAATAATGATCATGTGCAACGACTGCATCGAATAGACGCATAAGCATGTCTCTACTCATACGAAAATGTCCCCAAAATTATCATAGCTCATATGTGCAATTCGGCTTGAAGTAGTCTCGTATAATGTTGTAATACCCCAATGGGTGATCTTGCTTCTTTCTCATATCCTTACGGCCCATGACACTCCCGCCGTAACTCGAAGTTGTATCCTCAACTACTATGTTCATTGCAGCTTGGAGCAGAATGCAAATTTCCGTCGCACAATTAAAGATAAGATCGTCATCGGAGGACGACGACGATAAACCTAGAGGATTGGGTATGGATGAATCGGATGATGAGAAAGACATTTGAGGTTGTGGAGTCGAGAGAAGGGTGTAATACCAGATGGTGAACAAGTTTCCAATGGACTAGAAAAGTGTAAAAATAGGAGAAATGTAAAAAGGGAAGAAGTTGTGGGTCTTTTTCCCTAGATTTGGTGGTAAAAGGAACACTGTGCGGCGTTCATATAACCGCCAAATCTATGTTTGTATTCGACCTCAATGACAATTTTGTTTGAATAGAATTAGGTTCTATTCGAATAAACATTGAAAAAACTCTACCAAAAACCTAAAAACTTAACCAAATAGTCTGTAAAAATGTAAAACACCTCAGTGCAAATTTATTCGAGCAGACAAATAGTCAATTTCAACAAAGACCAAATAACTTATTCGAATAGACTTAGGGTCATCTACATAATCAAAGCTGAGCTTCTACAACGTCTAAAAAAACATAAAAAATACATATATCTACTCAGAATTATCTCCAGTATCCTGCCCCCTGCGGTTAGTACCGCCTCCCCTGGTTTGCAGACTAGATCTACGCTACCTAGTTCTCGCGTCACCTCCAGTTGGTAGTGGCACCACCCGTACGTCACGCCCCCTCCTCAGCTGTAGGTCCTGAATGGGACAAAGAAAATTTATAAATGATTTGACAAAATAAATATGACATTAAGAAAAAATACTGCAATAAATACATAAATAAATTACTTACATGGGCATATAGCTGATGATCTATACTGTCAATTTTCCTGTAGGAAATAGCAAGCTCATCCTCCATCTCCTTGAACCTCTATGCGTCCCGCGTATACTCTGTAAGGATGAGTCGCCGCATATCATGAGTCAGGTACCACATCTCCTCCACGTCGTAAGAGGAAGACATGGATGACGGGTCCCTATAGTGGGTGATGGGGAGCATCTCACGTTGCCCTATCCACTCCATGTGCCACCCCGGGTCTGGCCCCTCTGCTTCGCCAGGCAAACTGAAGTCCTGGGAACAGATCTATACTCCCCATCCTCTGGTATAATACCACGGGTATAATACCAGCTCTGAGTGCAGTCGGTCCGAACAGATCTATACTCCCCATCCTCTGGGAATCTGTCAACATGTGGCCTACCTTTGAAATTTGTTCAACCCAGTATGAAACGTAAGTCTCTAACTCCTCCCCTACCACAAACTGCTCACAGTCAAGGAACCCGGCCTGTCTCATCTCATGCAAAGCCGCTGGACTAATATGTGGTGACATGCTAAACGGAGGATCCAAAGGAATACGCGCCTCGCCTTCCAACTGCGTCCATCATTTATCCCCCAAGTAATATTCATAGTTTTCGTTTGGTACTTGAAGTGGCATCCTCTTACGGGATAGGAGTTTTTCAGTCAGTACGTCCTCTATCACAGATACCTCAGACTCTAACCAAGGTTCCCAGGTGATCGTCTCAATCGTATGATGGTCAATGTAGTATTTTCCTAGAATAAACAGATTGGTTGCCTGGTCATTTGCTTTCTTCCTGTTCCCTATCTCCCATGCTCTGAGGCGGGGATAGGCCAAGAACTTTACCTCCTCCTTGGCTATAGGGTAACCAACCCCACAATACTAGTAGAACCAATACTGTATTTCATAATAACATAAAAAATAATAAGAATTGATATTAAGACGTTTATTGGAAGATATTTGATTTGTAAAAGGAAAAAAATGTTAGAGTACCATAAGAAGTTGGACAAATCTAGTGATGGCACCCCCGGTCGTGACTGCGGTATCCAAACCATGGTACAGGGAAGCAAGAATAGTAGGACCTCAGTCATATTAAGCAGCCGAGTCCAAATCGGCCACGGCCGCGAGATATCCAAGCGGGATGGTGTCGTTGGCCGTTTGGAACTACAAATGTCTCATCATGAAGAGGATAAAAGTACGAACAATAGTAATATCATCCTCCCGATCAGCTGCGACGGTCAAGTATATCCTCAAATGCGCAATGCTGACATTCCTACTCTTTATATGGCTGAAATTAATATTGGGGAGCAATTGCCTCGCATTGGATAAAATAGACCATGTGTCGTCATACGGCACCTGTGTCAGATATCGTCCGATTGACAATGATGTCAGCATAGTGAAATCGAGAGGAGTGACCCCTATCTCCACATAAGGGAACAAAAACGTGTGTGTGGTCGGCCACCAATGCTCTGTCAACGCCTGAATTAGCCGATTATCTGAATTGCCCAAGCGCATATCCATAAACTGCCCGAAAATATTCACCACGACATCCCTTATAGGTAGAATTGTGGCAATATCCTTCCACACTTTGAACACCGTAGTGAATGTGTCGTGCATACACATCGAATCCCGATTCTGTTCATTGAGGCATTTTGTCAAACACTTGATTTTTGGAAAAAACAAATTCACAATTACACTAAAACTTACCGTGAGTTCATTTCCCGTATAATAGATGTGACTGACTCCGTCCGGGAGTTGGGTAATGTACCTCTGCGAGATGTTTTCTTGGGTTGGGTTTGGTATAGATTGGGGTTGGACATCTTTAAATTCCACTTGTTTTTTCTTTCTTCCGGACCTCGAACGAGTTACAGTACTCTCTGGATCTCTTATTTTTCTAAACCCAGGCATAGTACTAGGGTGTGGTTCTCCCTCTGGCATATGCATTTTGATTTTGTTGGAATCGCATATTATTTTACCAGAGATTTTGAGAGAGAGCTAGATGTAAAAATATGGAAATAGTCGAATTTAGAGTTAGTTTTACTTACAGTTGAAGCGGCTGTGTTTGGAACCCCGCGCGGTATTCCTTTTACCGCGCGGTACCGCGCGGTGCTTTAATCTTCTCAAAATTTAAAAAAAATTACACGTTGGCGAACTCACACTGGCTGCTGGGAGAGGTCGGGTGTGAGTTGTGGGTTTGGTGGGCTAGGGTGTCAGAACTCACACCCAAACCCACACTCGCTGCTAGAGATGCTCTCAATAAAAAAAACATAGACCAATCTATATGTGATCTCGGTACAATTGGATAGCAAAATGGAATATAAAATACAAAGATTTGGAACATTCAATTCGGAAACCTACCACTTCCACAATCAGTCATTTCATCCCCTTCAAAACAGACATCATTTACAGCATTGAGAATCTCATCTGCAACAATCACTTCTTTTAACTTGGTTTTAGTTGTTAAAGTTCTTTTAGTGGGAACACAAAATGGGTTGTTAAAATTTGAATGCGTAGGATCTGCACTCTCATAGTTCAACCTCTATATTACATTCTAGGGTATTTGTATCAAGAAAAACTTAGAATAATACATTTTTTGAGGTAAAAGATAAATTCAGAGGTTTAAATTTACTTTCAACAATACAAATACTAATTATAACCACCAAACGCTTTAGAATCCAATAAAACTCCTCCACATGTCCAAACATATTGACATGTGTCATTTCCTAGAAAAAAATTTGACCTCTCCTGAGCTATCAAACATTTGGTCTCTCATCCTTACCTAAACGCCACGTGGTAAGTGAGAGAAGAAAGAGTTCTAAACGGTAACTCCCTGCTAATTGATGAGAGAGAAAAGCTTTTATACAAAATAAAGAAGTTACCATTTCCTCTTCCCTCCAAAACTATACCTTTTCAAGCAACCCCACCCTTCTCCTTCTCCTTCTCCACCAATAGTAATTTACTTTATATCGTGGTCTTGACGCCTCAAAACGGGGGTTCGTTGAATTGGACAACTATGTTGCTAATGCGCTTGTTGCAATGCATGCCCAGTATAACTCGCTCTGTGATGCTCGTAAAGTATTCGATGGGATTCAGGAGGCGAATCTCGCGAACCCGTTAATTGGAATACAGTAATCTCATGTTTCTTTCGCGGTAGAGACCATAAGGGTGCATATGAACTCTTTTGTTTGATGAAATGCCCCAATGATATAACTTGGCCGGTTGTGATTGCTACTTACTAGATTTAGAGGTGATTACAGAAGTTCTAATCTTTATAATAACATAAACAACAATAAGTTTATAAATCAACAATAAGTTTATAACTCAATAGGTAAAAAAATATCCCTTCAATACAAAAAGAATTGACAAAACTTCAAAAATAAGTTACAGAAGCTCTCGACTCATATGACCGCAAGACTCATGACCACATACTCTGCAGTGCCGTTGTAATCACACCTTCGTAGATTATGGAAAATCTTCTCTCCTTTTTTATTTTTTATGTAACCAATAATAGATCCTTCATCAAATTTTAACATTAGTATGGTTCATTGCACTAAAAATGTGATTATCATTAACAATAAAAATAGCTCAGTTGAAACTATGGCTAACTTCAGTTTTCCACAAATTGCGTCAACTGGATCCAATGTCATTTGTGATGCTCAGGGCTATTCAACATATCCTTCGTCAGACTAAAAATCCATTGTCATTTGCCAGTCTCCAACCACCTAAGGCCTTGTCTTTTCGATATTCATCCTTTCTCTCATTTCGCTTATAACCTCCTCCCTTTTATCTAACATTCCAGTCTCTGAATACAAAGCTCGATAACAACTTCTGAAATCCATCTTCCTTCGGTTCAAGCTTGAGTAGAATTTTGGCTGCCCTTTTCTTCCTCTTCAACTTCTCCATGTATCTTGTAGGCACCAAGCAATGCTCCCCAAAAACTTGAACCTGGCTTCTTCAGCATTGCTACTATAAAATTTTTAGCTTCATCAAGGTGGCCAGCTCGAGCGAGCAAATCAACCACAGACTTGTAGTTCTCATCTAATGGAGTAATTCCCTACTTCTTATCCATCTCTTTAAAGTATGTAAGTCCTTCTTCTACTAAACATGCATGGTTACAAGCAGATATTAGAGCCACAGAGGTAACTTGATATGGCTTAACATCACTCTCCCTAACCATTTTCTAAAAAATTCTAATTGCACCTTCCCCATCTCCGTGTATTCCATAACCGTCAATCATTGAAGTCCATGTGATCCTGTTCTTTTTGACAATCATTTTAAACTAATTTTCTGCGACATGAAGCTTCCCACACTGGGAATACATGTCCAATAAGCTGTTCCCCACAAAAATATTTTCAGCCAAACCACTTTTAAGAGAATGGCAATGAACTTCTTTCCCATAATGGAGTGAAGAAGACAGTGCGCAATGAAATAATAATGGCCATGGTGACTGAGTTAGGGGTAGTACTACCCTCTTGATGCATAGAGCGGAAAATCTCCCAAGCTTCGTCTTGACAATCGTTCTCAGCATACCCGTATAAGTCGACAAGAGAACTTTCGACAAAGCCGTCATTCTTAACGTACGGGCTCATCTTTATAGCATACCTGTGCACTTGTTCTCCGAAGTAAATGTCTCTCAACTACCCACAAGCAGAAAAAACAATAACATTAGTGTCTGAATAGGGCGAAACACAAAACTTTGTTTCATAGAATTCCCCTCTCATTTTCTTAAAAACCTGCAAAACATCCTCCAATCTACCATTTTGAGCATAACCCGTAATCACAGCCGACCAAGTTATATCATTGGGGCATTTCATCTAACAAAAGAGTCCATATGCACTCTTATGGTCTCCACCGCGAAAGAAACATGAGATTGCCGTATTCTAATTAACGGGTTCGTGAGATTTGCCTTCCGGATCCAATCGAATACTTTACGAGCATCACAGAGCGAGTTACACTGGGCATACATTGCAACAAGCGCATTAGCAACATAGTTGTATGATTCAACGAACCCCCGTTTCGTGGCATCAAGACTGCGATATAAAGTAAATTACTGTTGGTGGAGAAGGAGAAGGAAAAGGAGAAGGGTGGGGTTGCTTGAAGAGGTATAGTTTTGGAGGGAAGAGGAAATGATCACTTCTTTATTTTGTACAAAAGATTTTCTCTCTCATCAATTAACAGGGAGTTACGCTAGAACTCTTTCTTCTCTCACTTGCTACGTGGCATTTAGGTAAGAGTAAGAGACCAAATGTTTGATGGCTCAGGAGAGGTCAAATTTTTTCCCTCATTTCCTCAACATTCAAACAAGTGCCTCTCAGAACTTCTCTTTTTTACTTTTTCTTTCAATCTAAAATTGTACAACTACAGTTTCTAAAAGGTCTCCTTCGCTTTCAATACCACGCACACAGATGAACATGCTTCTTTTCTCCATAGTAAAATCTCAGCAGGTATGTATGTCCTTCTTCGCAATCACTCTCTCCTTTTTGCTTACTCTTCTTCATTGCTTTCTCGCCATCCCCCTACCGGCATACCTAATTATTGCGAAAAACTAAATTCCATCTTAAATTGCTCTTTGTTAGGCTCTTTATCGGATTTGTGGTGATCATCGGATTGCATTGCAATTGTACATTTGCAGTAAACCCTCTCTATCTTTCTCTCTCCCATACAAAGTGCCCACTGGAAGAAAAAAAAATTCATGGCGTTACTTACTGAATTTTTCATGATGATTTAGGACTATCTTTTGTTCCTGATTGTTGAAACTTTTTTTTATCAGTTTTGACATAGGGTGGAATTACGACCAAACATTGCAATTATTTTCCCAATAATAGTGGTGAATAATGATTGTAGTTCATTATTCAACAAAGCACTAAAATGATTTATTCAAAGAATAAATGAGCGTGATTTGATGCAAAATGCACGTCATATCGAGTTTTGCTATGGTACGGTCCTCAAAATGAGAATTAACAAAGATTAGATCTATTTGCATTGTCATTTGATGAGATAAATTTGAATTTTGGTGAAAAACTTTATATGCTTTCATATTGTCACTTCAGGGAGATCTTTATATCACACTCTACATGATGTATGCGAACGCCAAATCATAGATATGGGTTTTATGAGAAAATTGGTCTCAAGCAGAATTAGTGAAATCTTTTCTGATTCCTTGATTTGAGTTGATGATTTTATGACATTGATTATTTTATGAAAAACGTAGGTTTTCTATTTGGATTGTGCATCGCTAATCTTATTCTTAATTACGAAGTGGTTAGTTTGTGACCCCGTATTATATTAAGACAATTATCATCATCATGTAAGTTGGTTTGAATGTTTAGTTGGAACCAAGTTTATCTAAATGACTCATCCTCATGCCTCTAATATGGCTTAGTATCTACTTATATAAATAAACTAGGGCTGAGCTCGGGTCGGTTTTTGACCTGAACTCAACCCGAACCAACCTAAATCGGTTCCTCAAACTGGGAATCGAAACCAAACCGATATGGTTCCGAAACCGACCCGAACATTAATAGAGCAAACCGATAATAAGCCGAAACAACCAAACCGCTGTATTTTTTCTTCTTTCTTCCCCATACCCTTTTGATGCCACTGATTTCTGAGTTTTATTATCTTTGAAGAGATTCACCATTAAACCTACATATGTGATTCTTCATTAAACCCAGAAGGAACCCATTTTCAAACAAGGAAGAACAATTTAAGTTGAGGTCAGATCTGACTGTATATTGTAATTGTATATTGTAGTGATGCTTTCCTCTACCATTTTTAAACAAGGGAAGCAAGAGACGAGAAACAAAACGACAGAGATGGGTATGGGTATGGGATTTGTGGTTGGAATCGATGGAGATGGGGTTGGAAATGTATATTGTAGTGATGCTTTCCTCTACCATTGTTGTTCAACTGAGTATATGTTAATTGGGTCAAACAAATGTGATTATAATAAGAGCAAGATCTATTGAAATTCCAAAGAGTTTCTTCACAATGGAATCAGGCTTCTTCTCCACAACGGCCATAAAAATTGGGAATGAGAGAGAGGGAGAGAGATGGTTAATGGTGGACGAGAGAGATGGTGAATGAAAGAGATGTTTAAGGGTTTGGGATCTGCAATTTGAGTCGGGTTCGGTGGATTTGATTTAAAAAACTCAAAGTCAGTTCGGTTCAGTTTTTCTAGTTTATTAACACAGGAACCAAAAACTGAACTAATCTTTATCGTTCTCTGTATTTCCCAACTGAAACTGAATCGAAAATCTCAAAAACCGAACCAAACCAAAAAAAATAGTTAGGTTTCGATTTGGTCGATTTTCTGCTCACCTCTAAAATAAGCTGTTAACATACAACTACCCTAAACTCAAACTACATAGGCTTAACGACCTTATTTAGGGCAATTTTTTTTTATGAAAACTTTAATTTTGTTAAATGTTTTTTCCAGGTTTGCTATTCCGTAATATTTAGGTTCATGGTGTTCATGCTTTGGAAAGTACGACGATTTTCAAGCTAAAATTCTATTCAAAAGCTAGTGGGGAGTTCGGTTTACCAATTTTTATGAAATTCAAGTTCATCTTAGTGTGTAATGGTGCAAAACTGTCTTATGCCAAATTTTGAAGTTGCATCGTAGTGAATCTTACTATTTTCTTTAGGAATTTTTTACTTCTGTTTTAAATGGAATGGACTATCAAAACTGGTTCTCCTCGAAAGGCACTTCTCGACTAATTGGTCCTTGTACGTCTTAACACTAATTTAAAGCCTACCAAAGCCTCACACAATTTATAGTAGCATTATTCGCATCTTTCTCTAATTGCAGCATATGTAAAATGTGTTTGTGCTAAAGTAATTGCCCCTTAAAGATGTGGTTTTTAGGAAGTCTATGATCCTATAAATATAGAAAAAAAACATTTGAAGAGAATCAATGAAATCATTTTAGTAAACTAGGGATGGATTTCTAATCCTACTTTATGGCCAAGGATGAAATAAGTTAACAATTTCATATATATGGATATAGAAGATAAAAAAAAAAGTGGTAACATGGATCATATTGTTGAAGGTTTTGTTTTACTTCAGTATAAAAAGTAGTACATACTATCATAATGAGCCCACTTCAAATGCATTTTCCCACTTTTTTTCCTGCATCTTAGCGATGTGCATAACTCTTACTAGTGACCAACTCCATATTCATTTATCTCAATTTCATATCAGTAAGGTAGAAAGAACAAGTGTTAGAATCATAGAAACATATTTTGGGCATATCTTCATCAGTAATATAGATAGCGCCAAAGGCGCATCGACGTTGTTGCCTGTGTGTAGTCACGGGTAGTTTAGAGCATCTCCTAAAGTGCTTTACTAACTTGGTTGAAAAAAAGTCAAATCCAAGTCAGTCAGACTCTATTTCCTCCAACAGTACCTGACTTGAATTTTTTAACAGGCAGCGCCTGTTTTTTTTTTTTTTTCACAAGTCCAAATTGGGCGCCCGATTTGATTTTTTTTTTTAAATAAAAATTGGGCGCCCAAGTCTTAGAAGCCCGATTTGAATTTTTGTTAAAAAAAATAATTGGGCGCCCAATCGCGACATTAAATTCTAAGGTTGAGTCTTGAAATCCAAGACTCAACCTTGGATTTGGAGGGTGAAATCCAAGTCAGTGAGGCACTGTTGGATGAGGAAAATCCTAGGTGGCACCTTGAATTCCAAGCTAGTGAAGTACTTTAGGAGATGCTCTAATATCTATACAAAAAGCAAGTTACTAACCATATTTCTCTACGGCTCTCTCATTAAACTTCCTCATAAAATATAAAGTCCAAAATTGTCGATGACCGCTCCATCAACAATAATAATATTCAGAATTCGTCAAAGGATGCTACACATTGACAATTAGTTACATATAATAGATTGTTACTATTGATAACCTCATATATCGACAATTAGTTATAATACATCCATGATATTAGTCATAACAATTGTTGATGTATGAGGTTAGTTACCTTGATAGAGATAGAGGGAAGGAAACTTCAAACCACACAACAACGATGCCCTACATAACCCTAATTTCAAACAGTAATAAGACTCAGCACACTTTCCACAAACAACTGAGAAATTAAACCCCGAATAGAAACGATGATTCACAAAACCGTAATTTTTGCAGAAGATGACGATGCTCTATAAACTGTAATTTCAAAGTGGTCCACAAATCTCCAATAGTCAAACAACCCTATTATGTCAATTTCACTCATTAACCCTAATTTCGTCACTAGAATTTAAAGAGAGGAGCTTCTTCTTAAATGGTAGATTTAGATTGATATATATATATATATAGATAGATAAGAGCATCTCCAACAGGGTTTGGGTTGGGTTTGATTTGTCAACCCAAACCCAAACTCAAACGCCTCCCAGCAGTGATTTTTTGGGTTTAAGTTCGACTATGTGGCGTTGCCAAAACCCAACCCTGTGTGAGCACCTCCAACTAAAAAAAGAGAGTTTGGCGGTCTTTTAAATACTGCGCGGTGTTCTTTTAACCGCCCGGGCAGTAATCAGAACACCACGCGGTATTTAAAAGTCCTTTTATCTATTTTTCTTGGCTGAGCTCTCCCTGACTACTTCTTTTTTCCTTAAACTAGCTGTAGAGCAGAGAAGAGAATCTCTATGCAATCCCCAAATGGTGAACTCTGGCACCAGCAGTAATAACTCAACACCGTCGACCACATCCTCCCAGAACTCACCTTCAACACCATTATCTCAACACCCATCATCATAAATCACTCCATACCTCTACCATATCCAATCTCAATTCCAATCACAGACCCCACTTTCATTTACCATGTCGCAAGTGGATACTTTCATAGGACAATATCATAATCCCATTACCCTATCTCAACCATAACCTCAAGTGTTTATCCCGTACAATCAACAGGTATGAAAACAAAGACCTACAAGAAAATCTGGTAGCGATATCCAAATAATGCTTACAGAGATGAGGTTGGAAAATATACAAGCGAAACAAGAAAATAAAAGAAGAAGAATGAAAGCAAATTAACAATGGCAAGCCAAAATGGATTTGGAACAAGCAAGGGAAGATCACAAAATTATAGATAAAGACCTGAGTAATCTTTCTAGACATGTATTGCAATACTATCAGCAAAGGCAAGCCGATGTCATGTAACGTCTAGCCAAGAATGGCAAACCAAGTACCGGTTCAGATTATTAAATGTAATTTAACTTTGCTGAAGAGAAAAGTTTTCTTCCAAGAATGTAGTTTACTTTCCAATAATGTATTCGCTTGAATAATGTACTTTACTATTGAAGAATACAATCTTTTGAAGAAATATTTATTTCTGAGAATATTGCGTTAAAACAAATACAAGATTAATACAGTATCAAAAACTTGTTCAATAAACTTGTACGATAAGAAACATTAAATTACATCAATAACACTCAGATAATACTTGATTGCAACACTAGGAATAAAGATTTCCCTTTACGACCCACAAATATTCGATTAGATCATCCTTTAGATCAAAGTGCATTTCTCGATTTCGAATGCAGTTCATTTTTGCTATAAGAGCTTATATTATTTCGCGTTTGCATACAATATTGAACTGTTCACCTTCAATAGTTGAGGGATCGTTTGGATTATAGCCTAAGTATGATGAGAATGATCCTCACTCCTCTTCGACAATCATATTGTGCATTATTACACACGCCTTTATGACACTGTTCAAAACTTTGGGTTTCCACAATTTAATCGAATTTTTGACAATATTTAACCGTGATTATAAAATCTCAAGCGCCCGTTCTATGTATTTTTGCAACTTTCTTGTTGTTGTGCAAATAATTTTTGTTTCGCTGTAACCAGATTGTATATGGTTTGAAAAAATGTTCCCCATTTGGGGTATATGCCATCCTCTAGGTTATAACCCATATCATAAGCTTTTCTGGCAATTGTATAATTGTAAGTCAGAGCGATACAATCGGCCAGATCGGTGAAAAGATGCGATTGTTGTAAGACATTGATATCATTGTTAGCCCCTGGTAACCCCAAAAAAAAAACATGCCAAAACCAAAGGTCGTGTGAAGTGACTACTTCAAAAATCATAGTCAGCTTAGAGTAATGACCAGTAAATTGACCATGCCAAGTTAAAGGACAATTTTTCCATATCCAATACATGCTTTCAAGGCTTCCTATCATGCCGAGAAAACCCTGTGACTCTCCTATCGCTTTTAACCTTTCGACGTTGGCCGCGTCTAGTGCTAGAAGATATTTCTCGCTAAAAATTTATATAACCGCAACACAAAACCTTTCCATACTTAACAAGTTTGTGCTTTCTCCTATTCTCAAATACTCGTCAAAAAGATCTGCCACGATACCGTAGCTTAGGAAACGTAGTGTCACGATTATCTTTTGGTACTGTGATAACCTTATAGTTTTTGCGTTGTTAGGTTTTTGGACAAAGTAATCATCATGTGCAACTACTGCATCGAATATGCATATAAACATTTGTCTACTCATACGAAAATGTCGTTAAAATTCTTTCGGCTCATATGTGCACCCCGTGTTGAAGTAGTCCCGCATAATACTGTAATGCCTTAATTTGTGATCTCGCTTCTTTCTCTTATCCTTACGGCCCATGACATTCCCGCGGTGACTCGAAGTTACATCATGTACTACTAGGTTCATTGCATTTTGGTGTATAACAGCCATTTCCGTTGCACAATCAAACATAAGATCGTTAGAGGAGGACAATACACATGGAGGATCATCAATAGATGAAAATGATGATGAGGAAGATATTTGATTATGTGGAGTTAAGAGAATGATGTTGAAGGTGAAGGAGGAACAAACAGAGAGAAGAGAAAAATGTAATCAAATTACCGCGCGGTAATCAAAAGACCGCCGCTAACCCACAACAGCTAGTTCATCTTGTGGGTCCTTCCCAATGACCATTTTTGTATCCCAATGACTATATATATATGTGTGTGCGCGTGTGTGTGTGTGTGTGTGTGTATGTGTGTGTGTGTATGTATGTGTGTTGGCTCCTGATGCTCTAACAACAGCCCCTTCAGTTCAACTCAATAATGCCAAGTTTTTTTTACCTCTAACATAGGATTCTTCAATTGTATTTGGCTGGAATGAAGACTGCACCCTTGCCGCGTCCTGGCAATATTTTTTTGATAATCTACATCTTCGACAACTCAACTTCAATCAATTATGGGACCGACTTCATGTTTAATTCAGGGCCCACACGGAACTTCGATACCCTCCTGTAGATTTATATAACAGATGGAATGTTCTTATGGTTAAATGTGATGAGTTTCATAAGATACAAAAGATTATTGATAGACGGGTCATGGGTGTTCCACTAGCCTATATTCTGCGCGAAGCCAGAGATGAATGGCATGAGAAATACAACCGGTCGTTCTCGTTCGAGACTCCATACGATATTTTTTACCGGAACTACGTCCCGTTTGATGAGTTTCCTGCAAATTACCAACTTTCCAACTATGGATAGGATCCGCTCCCCCTTACTGAATGGTCCGAGTTTAATCCCTACATCAGTCGTGAACGATGAATTAAGTTTAATTATATATGTTTTGAGTTTCATTTCGTACGTAGAACTACTATTTTAAAAATTATAATTGCATTTCTATTTAAATTCAAGATTAAAAAAAGAAGATTAATATTGATTTATATAAAGAAATTGGACATCAGGTCGTACAAGTACTTATATAGAGAAACAAAAGTCTACAATAAAAATAGTTCAACACTGATGCACACAATAAAAATATACGTCTGCAAGAACACTCATCTCATGCCTATATCTACTAAAATGGACCGATATCATCTCCAGTACCCCCCTACGGATACTACCGGCTCCCCTAGTTCGCGGACCATGTCCATAGGTACCCTGCCTCATCCTCGTGCGACCTCCAGGTGGTAGCGACACCACCTATACCGTCGGTGTCCTCATCAGCTGTAAGTTCTGAACGGGACAAATACAATTTATTTGGATTTAGACAAAATAAATATGGCCTTAAGAAGTAAACATAAATAAATAAATTACTTACATACTGATATAGTTGGTATTCTATAATATCATAACCCCTCGTCAGAGCAGTAACCTCATTAGTAAACTGCTGGATCGTTGGGGCATCCCGCGTAGACTCTACAAGGGTGACTCGCCACATACCATGAGTCAGGTGCCAAAGCTCCTCTAAGCCGTAGGAGACGGACATGGGTGGCGACTCTCTCAAGCAGTAGATGGGGATCACCTTACACCTCCCTGTCCACTCTCTCAAGCAGTAGATGGGGATCACCTTACATCTCCAAGTTGGCCAGAGTGAAGTCCTGGGATAAGTTATGAACCTCTGCTGACGTAACCACCACAGGTGTAATACCAGCCCTGAGTATACTGGGTCCGAACAGATCTATATTCCCCATCTTTTACGAATCTGTCAACAGATGGCCAACCTCTTGGGTTTGGAAACGCCAGTACATATTGTAACTCTGTCGCTCCTTGTCCATCACAAACTGGTCACAGTCAACAAAGCCTGATTCTCTCAAACCATGTAAATTAGCTAGACTAAGATGTGGCAACATGTTGGACGGAGGATCCATCACAATACCCGCATAGCTAGTCAACTGCCTCCAACATCTATCCTCCAAGTAATACTCTCAATTTCCATTTAGGACTTGAAGTGACATCCTCTTACGGGACAGGTCCGACGTGATACGTACGTCATCTAACTTTAAAGCCGTAGATGTACCCCAAGGATGCTAGTTGATCAACTTAATAGTCTGGTGGTTAATGAGGTATCTGTCTATAGTAAACAAGTTCCCTACCTGGTCATTTGTTTTCTTCCTGTTCCCTTTCTCCCATGCTTTGAGGCAAGGATACGATGTTATCTTCAGCAGTTCAACGCATTATTGACAATAGGGTGACCAACCCCACAATACTCATAAAACCAATACTATATTTTGGAACAACATAAAAAATAATTATAAATTCTATTTAAGACGTTTATTGGAAGATATTTGATTTGTATCTTTAGAAAAAGTGTTAGTGCACCTCAAGAAGTTGTGAAAAATCAAGTGATGGCACCCCCGGTCGTAACTGCAGTATCCAAACCATGGTACAGAGAAGCAAGAATAACAGAACCCCAGTCATATGAGGGATCTTCGTCCAAATCGGCCACAGCCTCGAGATATCCAAGCGGGACGGTGTCGTAGGCCGTTTGGAACTATAAATATCCCATCATGAAAAGGATAAAAACACGAGCCACCGTACTGTCATTAAACCAATCATCTGTGACGGTCAAGTAAGTTCTCAAATGTGCAATGCTGACGTTCCCACTCTTTGTATTGTTAGATATAATGCGGGAGAGAAATTGCCTCAGCTCTGATATAACACTCCATCGGTCGTCATACGGTAATTGTGTAGGATATTTGTGGATTTGCAATGATGTCAGCATTGTGAAATTCAATGGAGTAATTCCTATCTCCGTGCACGGGAAGAGAAAAGTATGAGTTGTCGGCCACCAACGTTCTATTAGCGCATGAATTAGCCGATTATCAGAATTACTCAATTTGATATCCATAAACCTCTCGAATATCTTCACCACGGGATCCCTTATTGTTAGAATTATGGAAATCTTGTTCCAAACTTTTATTACCGTAGTGAATGTGCCGTGCGGATGCATCGAATTGTGATTTTGTTTATTGGAGCATTTTGTCAAACACTTGATTAACGGAAATAACAAAGTCACCATTAAACAAAAACTTACCGTGAGATCCTTGCCAGTCTGATATATATGACTAACGCCGTCAGGGAGCGTGGCAATACATCCTATGTATGGAACTTCATCTCTGATTGGGTGTGGTAGGCCTTAATTTGGTTTTACCTCTTCAAATACAACTTGTTTTTTTCCTTCCGGACCTCAACCAAGTTACGGCTTGTTATAAATTTCTTGTCCCTCTCACTATTCCAATTTATCTAATTTACCACACCCTTAGTCCGTGGCAAAGTCTATTTTGCCACGAACTTTGGTTGTGGGGGAGGTCCATAGTAAAGGGCATGACAACTTTTTTGCCAACGAGTTTATAAGTTTATTGTGGCACCATAGCTTTTGTCCATAGTATTTTTCTTTTGCCATGGAGTTTCGTTGTGTTAAATCTTTTAAATGCCACACAATTTGCCACAAATAAAGTCGGTGATAATCGTTTTTTCTATTTTCAAAAAAAGAAATTCTTTTGAAAATACAACAAATACTACACTCCTGAACTTGTAAAGTACTCTGAATCCACCAACAATTGATTTCATAATATACTAATGATACATGGACTAAAAGAATAGACATCCCAAAATAAATCCTTCATTCCATAAACATTAAAAGATTCAAATACATAATTGTTCTATAGGCTAAAAGAACACAAGCATATGACTAAAAGAGGGAAGAATATAGGGTTCAAAAGTTCGGAGATGGGATTAACAAGTTTTGGATCCATGGGTAGGAAACAACCTGCAAAAGAAAGAAAAAGTTGCAAATCAATTATAAAGCTTAAACACTTCCCATCTTGTTTAGCAAATATGCATATATTGGACTAGCAGTAAGAAATGTACTTAATGCACAAGAAAGTAAAAGAAGTTATAAGTCACTGTAATAAATATAGGCTTTTATGTCACTTAAATAATGTCATTTCTATGAAAAATGACATAATAAGTACAATATTTTGTTTCCTTCCTGTTAATTGACGTATTTGGGTAGACTACAACGTCATTTCCTAAATAACGACTTCATTTCCTTCTAATATCCCTTTAACGCCACTTTTACTAGTGACGTGAAAATATATGTGATGACATTTATGTCGTTTTTGCTTCAATTGACGTTGATTAATTTCAAATAACTCGCATTTTCAAGATGGAATAGAGTTTTTAAAGCCTTTTGGGAAAAGAAATCCTTTATTCTCTCTCCCTCTCTAATAACCCTAATTTTCTTTAGAAATCTTCAATCGATTGAAGTGAAATCTCTTCTTCCAAATCCTTGGTTACAATTTTCTCTTTAAAATTCCTTACCTCTCTCATTGGTTTGTAAAATGGAGCTGACAAACAGACGACATCGACGAGCATACCAATTCCCCCAAGTGGATCGATTTCTCCACTCTCGAAGACTCAGTCGACAAAAACGATGAAACTTTGTTCTTCTGCAAACCTGGTAATCCCCCATCACTTAATCTCAACTCCCTTTAATTCCCATCTCCCACAGTCTTTAAGTTTTAAGAATTTGAGGTCTCCTGAAATTTTGTAATTGGGGAATCGTAATTGCAAGTAATGAAGCAAACCCTTTTTTTTTCCTGCCAATTGGATCGAATTATATTCAGTAATTCACCCTGAAATTGTCTTTTTTTGTTGTTGCTTAGAGGCAAACCAATTCTCATTTCTTATAACTCTATCTTTCTCTCTCATCTCATCCTTCTATTCTACTAGTTCAAAAGATAAGGTTTTGAGACAAACCCTCTTCTCATTAGGTACAATTAGTAAACCCTAGCATCGACTTTTGGTGATTTAGTCCATTTTTTGACAACTGTATTTTTATTGAAGTTTCTGGCAATCCTGCATTGTGCCACTGCGACGACGATATTGGCAGAGATGTGTTGGGAATGTGGCGGCGAGGTCTGTCGCAGAGGGTGCGAGTAATTAAAATGTTGGGGGTTTAATTTATGCCGATAAGGTTTGTTGGTTTGTTGTATTGTGTATTGGATTGTTGTTTTTATCGATTAGTTGGGATAGAGTAAAATGTTTTTCTTTTATCTTCATTGAATGCGGGTAGTTTAAGATTTAGATTTATTCCTAGTGTGAATTATTGGAGGGTTTTATCAATGTTGTTGTCATTTCTTAGTAGGTTCTTAGGGTGTTATGATCGTGTCCCAATGAATTGGGGATCGATTAGGCAGTTGGGATTTGAATGCAAATTTATGGATTGGCAGTGTTCGAATGCAAAAAAGCTTGAATAAGATACCATATTAACTATTATATGATTCAATGGTAGTTTCATGATCTTCATATTAATTTAAGTCCTAGTTACAGTTTCTCAAGGAGTACCGCACCCTACTTTATTTGGTAGCCTAGAATGACTCTTTTGACTGCATACAAGAATTGCTCTCATGGGGAACAGATGGGATTCACCAAGATACGTCTGGTAAGACTCGATTTTGATGGAGTATAATTATTTTCTCAAACTCATACGAATTGAATGGAAGTAGTATGTCCTAGTTTGACAAATTTGAAAAAAAAAATCCCGTCTTTAGTCACTTAAATTGTTTTTAGATGAAGGACATGTTAGTAGGTGGAGGAACTCTACAAGGGTTTTGATTACCTCTAATGTCAATCAAACTAAACCCCAAATGACTTAAAAGCAAGAAGAACCTCAAGCGAGATGACCACCTCATCACTACTCCCTCATCTGATATCCCTGGAACTCAAACCATTTACATGAAGACATTTGGATGCTCTCACAATAAGAGTGACAGTGAATACATGGCTGGTCAACTTTTAACATTTGGATATGTATTGAGTGATAATCCTGAGGAGACCGACCTGTGGCTGATTAATACAAGCACAGTATAATCTCCTAGCAAGTCTACTATGGATACTATAATTGTTAAATGTAAAAGTGCAAAAAATCCACTGGTGGTCGTTGGATGTGTGCCTCAAGGTAGTTGAGTTTTAAAAGATCTGGAAGGGGTCAGTGTAGTTGGACTGTAACAAATTGACCGTGCTGTTGAAGAGACTTTAAAGGGTCACGAGGTGTGTCTTTTGAATCGCAAGACATTGCCAACACTGGACCTTACCAAGGTGAGAAAGAACAATTTTATTGAGATTCTTTTGATAAACATTGGTTGTTTAGGTGCTTGCACTTACTACAAGACAAAGCATGTCCGTGGGTATTTGGGAAGCTATACTATTAAAAGCCTTGTAGAACGTGTTAGAAATGTTGTAGCTGATGGAGTAAAGGAGATTTGGATAAGCAGTGAAGATACTAAAGCATATGGTCGTGATATTGGGGTGAATCTCCCTATTCTATTGAAGGCTATTGTTGCGGAACTTCCTTCTGATAGAAGCACGATGTTTTGAATTGGGCTGACGAACCCTCCTTTTATTCTTGAGCACTTAAAAGAGATAGTTGAAGTCTTATGTCACCCTTATGTGTATTCGTTTCTTCATGTACCTGTTTAATCAGGGAGTAATTCTGTTTTGACCGCAATGATTTAGGATTATACTATGGGTGAGTTCAGAACTGTGGTGGATACTTTGTATCAACTTGTTCCTAAGATGCAGATTGCTACCGCTATAATTTGTGGATACCCTGGTGAAATGGAGGAAGATTTTGCTCAAACACTCGACCTTATTAGGGACTATAAGTTCCCTCAAATACATATATCACAGTTCTACCCAAGACTTGGAACCTCTGCTGCCAGGATGAAGAAAGTACCAAGTAATATAGTAAAGAAGCTGTCGACTCTGGTAGGAAAAGGCTAAGGATCAGATGTGACTATTTATACACAGTTAACACTATTAATGGAATCTGGGAAACTCCATGGGCAGCTAGAAGTATGATGAGATTCATATACAGAACATTGTTGCTTTTTGATGAATGGATTGAGCATACTTTTAGAGAAGCTAATAGAGGTCCTGACCACATTGTAAAGCTTGCTCCAGCTATGGGACATTTTGACTTGGATGTTAACTCTTTTGATGTTACTCTTGTTCAAATCTGTGATGAAGATAAAAAGGGAAAGATCTACTTTAGGCCAGCAGCTGGGAGGAGTAGATGAGTTTTGTTCTGGAACATATGCATGGGCTGCAGGTTACATCTTCCTTCAAGCATCCATTTTTATCCTTTTTCATCCATTATCCAGGACTCAGTGAAATAGGATTTTTTATGGGGATTGTTCAATCTGTTTTTGCTGCCTCACTTAAACTGATTTTTAATAAGATTCTGAAGCATAATTACTTGTGTTCAGATTTCAGTAAACATCCTGTTAACAGTTTCTTTCCATCCATTTTTGTCCTTCTGTCCATTTTTGTCCTTTCATCCATTTGTTTCCTTTTTCTGGGGTTGAGAGAAACTGGCTTTCTATATAGATTTGAATCTGGAAATCTGCCATTCTATTTTAAGTTAAATCTGAAGATTGTTGGTTATTATGATCACAGAGAGGGAAAGGGTGATATTAGGTCTGATTTCTGCTTGAGCACATTCTCCTTCAAGCATCCATTTTTGTCATTTTTCATCCATTTTCTAGGACTGAGTGAAATAGGATTTTCTGTGAGGATTGTTCAATATGATATTGTTGCCTCACTTAAACTAGTTTTTAATGAGATTCTGAAGCATATTTACTTGTGTTCAAATTTCAGTAATCATCCTATTAACAGTTTCTTTCCATCCATTTTTGTCCTTGTCCTTTAATCCATTTGTATCCTTTTTCTGGGGCTGAGGAAACTGGTTTTCTGTTTAGATTTGAATCTGGAAATCTGCCATTAACATGATTATGCTTAAGTTAAAGCTAAAGATTGTAGGTCATTACGATCACAAAGAGGGAAAGGGTGATACTAGGTCTAATTTTTTACTGCACACATCAGGGTGATCTTGATTACATACCATCATCTTGCATTTAAAATCACTTAAATCATAATATTCTATTTTCTTAAGTAAGGCCAATTTTTCTCTTAAACAATGAAGACTTCCGTAATGTGTTAAGGAAACCAAAGTTTAAATATAAGCGGACACCTAAGACATTGGCACCCCTCTCATTGGCACCCTCCAACACAAAGTGAATATTTATTCCCTTTATTTTTGTTCATTGTCTTGGCGTATGTAAAAAGTTGAAGAGTTTGCATGTTGCTTTCTTTTGTTTGGACACCAATCGAATGGGAAGGATGCCCAAATGTTAGGCGCCCGAGAATAAAAAAATCTAATTTTGTTCTGCGGCTAAAAAGATTCTTCATGCATTTCATATTTTGAGTATTTATTTTTCTATATACTGATACCACGGCTGCATATGATATCATAGATATTTGGCTACAACTTGCATTTTGTTCATTGGTATTTATGCTACAAATTTACAGATTTGTAGGTACACAGAGAGTATGGCTTCAGGAAACACCTGATGAATAACCTTATCCTTTCCCTGAACAGTTCGATGGTTTTGTTCAGCTCTATCAGTTACTGATGTTTTCTTCTTCTTAGATGTTAGCAGCGTCATTAATCGTTTATTAATTGCTTTTGCAGGAGACTATTTGAAGCCAGTACTTGATCTGACGAACCCTCAAGATAAGTGAGTTACCCTAGAGTTGTTGTTTTCACTTATATATATTTTTTACTTCATCTGCCAAACACCAATAACCATGACATGTCACTTTCTCCTCATATACTATGCCTTCAAAAGCATTTAAAGAACACATACTTACTATAGAGTATAAATGACATGCTATAGTATATGACGAACACACTACTTTTTGATAGTCCGTTTTGTACTACTTTAATACAATACGCATTGTAGGTCCTATGAATTTATAAAAACTACATCATGTTGTCACATTACATCCTCACAAACTACTTACTAATTCATGATTATAGTATTACCTAAAAGCATAAATTATATTTTAAGTCTCTAGCTTGCACATGGTAACTTGAACTGTCCCCAAAATAACTTCACAAATTTTTGTATCGGCGAGAAAATGCTAGTGAAGCACTAAGTAGTTGTATTTGGTGGAATGTAGATTCAGGGAGACTCCTATTACCACCTGATTATCATAGCACATATGCTCTGAGGATCATTTTGTCTTTTACTTAAGAATTTGCTCTGTCCGCTTTTCATAATCTTGTTTCAGATACGAGTCTATAGTAATACAATAAATACTATTTTACCAAATAATAAGAACTTTGATGATCATTTAATTTTTTTGTTTTTAATATTATAATTTTATGTATTTACATGCTAATATGATATTTATATCTTTATGATGCCCTTTAGAGGTCCTTGGGGAGCTCTTTCTCCAGTTCCCGAGAACAATGCAATTGCAGTTGATTACCAGGTTAGTGGATAAGGTGTTTATATGCATTTTACTTTATATTTATACATATGTGCTTTGAAATTTCTGGCACCTAGCATGCCCTACAGGGTGGATCTCTTTATGTTGCTGTGGGTGATTCTTGTGCATATTGTTGAGATGTGGTACGTATGCTTCAGGTGAAGTCAATGCTTATCAAGATTGTTATTGTGATGAAATACAAAATTGCAATTTTATGTCGAAGTAAATAATTTCTCTCTTCTCTTTTATTCCAGAATGTATCATAGAAAGTATGTGATTCTGATCCATTTGTGACTTTGTTTTGTATTGCTGCTGCTTAGGAAATTGGTCAAATCAAAGCAGTTTTCAAGGGGCACTCAGACTACTTGCATTGTGTTGTTGCGCGAAACTCAAGAAATCAGGTAAGTTTTCTTTTTCATCTTATTTTCCACTTTCTTCTGGCTAGGGTCTTTTGTCTGTTGACTTTCAATTTCTGGTCCTTAAAAAATTACTCATGATAAAAAGTGTAAAAGCTAACTTTGTCGCTGGAAGTAATTCTTTGGTATAATAAGAAGGGTAGCGAGGAATTATTTTTATGTTATACGCCTGGAACTACGTACATATTAAGCGCTTAGGTGTGAAGGGTTCGCGCCGTAGTCTGATTTGGGGTAAAAAAAACTACGTACATATAGGAAAGATGTAAAGTTAGTGTCAAATTTATTGCGTAGAAACACTCTTTTATGGAAAGAACCACAAGGATTACCGACATGAAAATTTTTACTTGTTTGTAAATGTCCAAGAAACATAGGATGGAACTGCTCCAAATGTTGGTTAGACAGTCTAGTGTCTTAGTTTGTCAAGTATTTCTTGCATATGATGTACCAATTTTTCGTTTTCTCCAACTTCCAGACGTGTTGTGCTCCACATTCCTATTTTGGCAGCTGTGATACTACCTAGAAAATGGAAAGATGTGGAACTCTATTTTGCTAGTTATGTCAAAAAAGTGTTTTATAATCTATGAAAGTGCAAAGGATTTATCCATTTTTCCCCATGTTTACCGAGTTAATATGAAGTTGATGGATTACTATCCTGTCACACTATTTATTAACACATTTTTGTCTAGCCTTTTTTCGAACCTCATTATAGAAACCAAGTATTATTAATTAGAAAGACTATATAAGTTGGAAGTATTGTATCCAAGTACGTATAATTTGGAGTTTCTAGCTGACACTAAAGAAGTTTAGATTTACCCTTGTACCTGACACTAAAGATGTTTAATTTGTATGATTTGACAGGTTTACAAATTGATCCAAATTAGTAAAAACACACAAAGGCACTCAAAGGCTCTAAGTATTCTAGCACTGAAACATCCGAGACTTCTTTATGGTTGTTTTATTTGTTTTTTTGTGCATTGGTTAAGTTTACCAGTGATTTAGCTCTGTAATTCAAATAATGAAATGATTAAGTTCAAACACATTGTATTGAATGAAAGTAATATAATTTTTGTAGAATATGGTGGTGGTCCTGTAGAGAGGAGGACAGGGCAGTGAATTGACAATATTTGATTTTTTTTTTTTTTTTTTGTATTTTTAAGGTATTGACGTCATTTTAAAAATGTCATTATTGATATATGAAAACGATACCACGTCACTTCAAATATGACGTTAAAAGATTTTAACTACGTCATTTTTTAATGACGTTATTTAGTGACGTTAATAGAATACATTAGCCGGCCGGCCACCGAAATTTGTATCAATAACGTCATTTTTTGAAATCCCTTATACATCACTTAATTAATGACGTTAGTGCCTATCTTTCCTCGTCACTTATTTAATGACGTTGTTAGTCCCTTCCTTTCCACGTCATCGCCTTCACGTTAAATCCTTTTTACATTATTTTTTTAATAACGTAAAAACCCTTATTTGTTGTAGTGAGTATTTAACTTACCAGTCAAGAAGCAGTGGTGTCAGCTAAAATTGATATATGTACAGTGTCACTTAAGACTAAAAATGTCTCTAAATCAACTTGTATTCCTAAAAAGGCAAAATAGCATAATGCATTAGGCTATTCGATCGATATCTAAACACCTAGATTTTGGCACTTAGCTCTATGCACACACACACTTAAATAAAATAATTTAATGACATTCGTGTAGCCTAACATAAAGAACTACTTCGAGTTGATCACTTTTACAACTATGTTAAAAAATAAGAAGGGCAAAATTAACAATAACTTACTTGCTTACATCTGGTTGATGAGTCCGAGCAAGTTTCATTGAGCTTTAAGATCAAACAGAATATATTGGTAAGGTCATATAATCATTTGGACTAAGCAATAAAAGAAAGTCCTAAGAATGAATTGTATAGAAGAACACATAACACCCTTTTAAAGGGGATCTAAGTTTGAACACTACAAGAAATAGCTATCTGTCGGAGTTTGACCAAAGATGTCAACATCGCTAGCCTATAAATTGTTAGTTTAGTTAACACTTAGCTAGCCAATTTAGTCGGCAAAATATGTGTGGGACCATTGATTTTATCATGCTTGTTGGTTCTTTGTGCTTTATCGGCTATGTTTTCTAAGAAAATAATTTAAAATCTTATTCTAGCTTACATCATGTCAGTTAAGACCAATGATAGCTTGCGGTTCAGTACTTAAAATGCAATTGTGCAATCTATAACATCAATTCCTCACTACTATTTAAGGGTTCCACAAATCAGCTCTCATTTAAACATATTCATTTATCTGGTATGTGATGTTCTACTACTTAAATCCATAAGTACAATATAGATGATTAATACGGATGATAAGCACTAGTAAAGAGGACGGTTACCAAACTTCATACTAGGTAAGCATGGCCAAACTTCATACAAGGTAAGCATGACCAAACAATAAAAAAGATGGTACCTTTAAACTACCATTTAATCTATTCAATTAAGCTGAGTAATTTCAATTACTCTTTTCCCATCGGTAATGGATGAAAGATTAATTTCAATAAATCTGCAAATATTTTACGACAAGGAGACAACAAAAGGGTATGGTATTACATAAAGCAATTATAAAATGATATATTAGGGTACATACCTTATTAGCTGAAACATATATATGAAAATAAAGCACCATCAAAAAACCCAAGACAACGCCTATATTGTCATAATAACAAGCATAACACTCTTTTTCAGAACTCTACTGCAAGGCACACACAAAAAGGACAAACCATATCAATATAGATTGAAACAACTACACTATAAGAATAACTTGGTATATCTCATCCTATATCAGGATAAAATATTCTAGTAATCCCAATTCAAACTCACAATGACTTCAGATCAAACAATATTTTTTTATGAAGAAAAAACTAATTTGAGCAACTATACTATTAGAACTCACAATGACATTCAGTAACTACATTATTAAAAATGAGATGCTAATTTTTGAATTACATCCATAGATTTTAGAGTTAAGAAAACCAAATCTAAACCGGTCTGTAATTCACGTGCTAATTTCTCGATTAGGGTTTAACAACTTATAAGTTTTCAATTTGATTTAAGATTGTGGCTGAATATGCATCAGAAGAGATTGTGGCAGTGGGTACTTGCATATTTCATTTCTTCTCCCTTAACCCTCAAGATATACCGCAGTTGATTCAAGATGCAATTCTACCTATCATGCCACTTCACTTAAGCAAATATTAAATGATCATGAACTAACAGAACCCAAAACTTACTGAAATCGGCATATGATGAAACTCTGTGCACTCTGCCTGCCCCTCCTTTATCTTGTGCAGCTGCAACACCTACGCCCGCCTCGTCACAATTCCTATAAACACCACAAACATCACAAAACCAAATCAAACAAACACTCAAAACCTGAAACCAAAAAATCCCCAAATCAAACTTTAAGAAGCCTAGCCAAATCTACATAGAAGAAAATCCCCTCCAGCTATACTCTCCAAAACTGGCAATTTCCAAGAACTTTGCAATCACATATCATTCAAGCACAAAATTCAATGAAGGTGGCGAGAGAGAGAGAGAGATCAAACCACTAACAACACTGAAAGAAGGAAGACCTTCCCATAGTGGCTAAAATCGTTGTCACCACCATAATCGTTGAGCTACGTACAATCAATCTCAATTATGTTAACGAGACCGATCAAGCTCTCTATGGTTGGCATCTCTGTAAAACCCTACAAACCCTAATCAATTGTCCCTAAAATCTCACTCAGAGAGAGAGAGAGAGAGAGAGAGATTTAAAATGAAAGTAAGCTTTATGAAAAATCTAATTTAGGAACCTTGAAATCGCGAAGTTTGTATGGAACCTTGGAAACCCCAAGATTATCTTTTGAAGAGTGACTGCAGCAGTTAACTGGGTCTTGTTTTGAGTCCATTTGAGTTGAAGTCACTAGAATTATAATTACCCACTTGAATCTAAAAAATAGATGGTAATTTTACAATTTTGATGTAGAGTCTAAACCCAGGGAATATACTGGGGTGTGGGTCTCCCTCTGTCATATCCATTTGATTTTGAATATTTTGAATATTTTTTTTTAAGGTTTTTGGTTCGAATTGAAAGAGAAAGGAGGAAACAGTGTGGGAGGGAGTCGAGTTTGATGGGTTTTGTTTAATAGATGAAGCGGCTGTAATCAGAACACTGCGCGATGCTTTGATTGCAGGAAAAAAAAAAACATACGTCACTTGCTGCTGGGAGAAACCAGTTTGGGTTGGGTTTTTTGGGTTCTGATGTGTGGGCCTTTTGTCAGAACCCAAACCCGCCTGCTGGAGATGCTCTAAGAACGGCTGAGAGATTTGAAATCTAAATTCAAAATGAGAGTCACTTAGAGACACGCCTCTCAATTTCCACCTATTAATATTTGGTTTTCAATTTGCCACCTCTTTAATTATGCGGACCACCCATCTCTATAGATAAGTGGTTCTCAATGAGTGAGACTTGAGTGTCCCATTTTTTAGTGTCCACGAATCTTTCCCCTTCTTCAAAATATGAAACCCTTTGTATCTAATTAAGGGATGACTAAATAAATCTCAATGATTAAAAAGGAATTTGGAGGATGTTAATGATAGAGGTTAACTGTGGTTAACTACATGAGTTAAAATGGACACATGTCTCATGGAGAAGCGCTTAGGACGGAGTTTGGTCCGAAGCGCTTAGGATCGTAACTACATGAGTTAAAATGGACACATGTCTCATGGAGAAGCGCTTAGGACGGAGTTCGGTTCGAAGCGCTTAGGATTGAATTTTTTCTCCTCTGTTAGAGGCTTTTTGCAACAAAGTATAAAACAGGGCTGGAAGTCTGGAACTAACTTGGGCAGGTGGTGGGTGTCTAACTGAGTGCGTATGTGGGGTGTAATACGTCCGACCGACGTTTGGTTGGGTTCGGGCGAAGGGGAAAGTCTAACCTTGGGTTTAGAAAGTGTGACTCGATATGAAGCCAGGTTCGGGTTGTCGGGTCAACCAGGGAGGGAACTGAGTAGTCTATGCCTTCTTGGCGTTAAGAAGTCTTACCCAAGAAGGAGGGTGAGAGATTATCTGAGACACTCCTTTACGGTTGGGTGTTTTGGAATAACTGTTTAGCTACTCAAAATAAGCTTACAAAGACACATTCTCTCCGAATCTATTTGTCAAGTTTGTAAAGCTTACCCTGAGAGCAGTGCCCACTTGTTTATGGACTGTATTCTAAGCTTCTAGCAAATAACTTGTGGTTTGATTATTGCTAAAAGTGGTTTTAGCATACAGATCACCAACTTAGAAGGAGAGTTAGATCGGTTCAATGGGCTAACTACTAAGGATACAGTCACAAGAGTCATGAAAGTGGCTTTCTGCTGCCTCATCTATCACACCTGGAGAGCAAGGAATGAACATGTTTTCAGGAATGCCATCATCAGTCCAAGACCTATCTACAACAACATCTGCCATGACATTACTGCTAGAGCTCAACACTGCCTTGAAATAGTCCAGGATACTCCCAGAAACAGAGATATTTGCAATAAATGGAATGTCAAGCCTTTCTTTGTGTTACCTGAAGTTAAAGTTTGTAAATGGATACCTCCTAAATAAGGAACTCTGATGCTTAACACTGATCAGTTCTTGGGGACAAAGGAGGCTTTAGTTAGGAATCATAAAGTTGTGTCTGTTAACTTACAGTGGCAAAGGAGAAGCAAAGACTGTTACTTACCAGGAAATGTTCTTCATTAAAAGAGGGCTGGAGTTGTCCATAGCTAGAGGCCATTTGAACCTTCAAGTAGTGACAGACTCCCTTCAGATGGTTGCTTTCATTGGGGAAAAGAAAGAGCCCCCTTAGGATTGCAAACATATGCTCGAGACTATCCACTTCTTAATCAAACAATTGTATAATTTTTCCATCATCCATACAGAGAAGCTAATATGTGTGGACTTTCTGGCATCCTTTTGTATTTTAGGTGGTGAAATAGTTTGGTGGTGAAATAGTTTGGTTAACCTCTAGTGATGTGAATCACCTCTCATGATCGTTTCTCACATGTCAACGGACTATTTATATTTATGATGATACTTTTTTAGTTTCTAAAATGTTTTTAATTAGGGTTTTCACCCCCTTATGTTCAATAAAGAGGCTAGATTCTTTATTTTATAGAGGTTGTTGAAGTTGATGATTTGAAGTAAATTAAGTTTAGGTTTCAGTTTAAGTTTTTGTTTAATTTTGATTTGAAGTAAATTCAGTTTAGGTTTTAGTTTAAGTTTTTGTTAGTTTTGATTTGAAGTAAATTCAGTTTAGGTTTTAGTTTAAGCTTTTATTTAGTTTTGATTTGAAGTTAGTTTTGTGCTTTAGTGTTAGTTAAAACCCTAATTTTAATTAGGTTAACGTTTATTAATCCGAATTCTTGTTTTTGCGACTCAGATTTACGTTACTTAGCTTCTAGCTCCTGACCAAGTAGATTTGATTTTTTTTGTAATGGAGGATGCTAGGGGGAAGCTTTACCTTATGATGTAATTATTTTTCTCTCTCTGTATAGAAAGTCCATGGGTACCTAACCCCAAAAAACAAAAACAGGGTGAGAAAAACTTTTCTAAGAAGCACGCACATATGCATAACATCTTTAGATTTTAGCTGTGTAAAAATTCAAAGTCAGAATAGTCCATCAAACTAAAAATTTGCTGCAGATATGATCATCATTCAAAATGTAATCAACATGGACGACTTAACCATTTTTCTCCTTCTAAGATGATGCTTTGTACGATGGCCTTGAAAATTAGTCATTACAAAGAAAAGCACAAAAAAGTATATTTTTAGTCCATGGTTCCATGCATTTATAGAAACTGATCCGGCTATTAGCCTAACTAATCTCCGATTCTCCGGGAATGTGAAATCCTCGTCAGCCACACACGCCATTTAGACAGGTTTCTTCTCAATTGTGGCCCCTTTGCATGAATGTAAAATCAAGACGTCAGCATCTTGAGATGTCAATCCAGAGCATTGATCCAAATCACACAAGGGTTTTGCTAGTATTGTATCCATAAAGAGATAACAAAGATAATTGCTCAAATATGACAAAACCCTAATCAACTTTGTCTTCATTCCTACTCTACACATACAGCCTTTCTTTAGAATTCCAGATTTTTCGAGCCCGTGACTGAGACAAAAGTTGGGGCCTAACACCACACTGAAAAAAAACATGGACCACACCACCAGGTACAAAATATATACATCATCCAGTCCTACAAACTCACCAAAAATTGGTAGTCAGTAATAATGCAATACAATTGATATGAAAACGCAAGAGTTATGATAGAAACATTGGAAAATTACATGCATTTTACAAAAAAATTATAACAGTATACTTCCATAATCAAAGATGGAAGTCGAACTATTTCAAACTTCCATACGTACTTTCCTTTTTCCAGAGTCTGGTTGCGTAGGCTCACTATAAACTCACAAATACCACATCTTCAGAAGAAAAAAAACTGACCTTGGTGGTAGTAGTCAGGGTAACACGAATCAATGTGAACTCCGAGTACAAGCGAATTAAGTCTCTGAAACCCAATCATTGAGTGTGATAATGGTTAAAATTTAAATGGTGATTACCTCACATTAAATAGTACTGTACCAAGAACAGAGGAATATTTTTCCCTCTCAATTAAAGCAACAGTCAATTTCAGTTATGTAGCTAAGAAGCTAGCTAGGAGGAAGGGACCAGTGGCTGAAATCATCACAAGCTACTGTTCCAATCTATGCTTCCCCGTCCACCTTCAACCCCATGCAGCAACATCTCTATCACTCTCTCTGTCTCTCCTCTTTCGAATCTTTCTCTTATCTCATCCATCTTCCCTTCTCATGAAAGCTAACCACTTCAAAACTCAATGGCTTCCAGTTCTACGTCCAATGACCGAGAGAGGTTAACTCTTGAAACTGTACAGATACTAATACTTTCAGTAAATCAATATATCCGCAAATTCCTCGAAGACGAAGCAATACGTAAATCGCTAAAGTTCAAATGTATTTCCAAGCTCAAGATTCAAAAACAAGAGTCGTTTGAATTTTCAGACCACTCGGTACTCTCTAATCTTTACTGGGGTATTGAGAGTGTGGAAGCTGCAGTTCAGGCCAAATGGTCTGAGGAGAGGATCTTACAATTGAAAAATGCAGAACAAAAGCTTCAAGTTCCAGCATCACTCGACGAATATGGAAGGACAGGTGGGATCAAAAATAAATATTTGGTTTGCTCTTCATACTTTTACTTGTGCCTCGTAAGAAAACTCGAGAGAGATGAGTGGCAAGTTACACTTCACTTCCTCCAAGCTTTGTTGGTATACCCACGGCTCATTAGAAAGAAATTCACACCTGAACTTTGGAAAAAGATATTTCTTTCTCAGATATTGGAGTCAGGGATTCTTGTTGCTTTAGCGGATGATGAAATTGACGAAGAGACGAAGAAACTGGCGAGGAGATACAAGGGCTGGTTAATGTATTATCAGGTCATGTTATATGGAGAGACTGCTACTCAATTGCAATGTGAAAACAGAGTTAATTCTATGCTGGATGAAGGATCATCAAGTGTCACCTCGTAAGCTCTTCCCTTCTTTTTTATTGGAGGCCTGGTTCAATCTTGTCATAAGAAGTTTGATGTGTAATTAGGATAATGGAAGATCTCAATTCCAGAAACTAAGACTTAGAGAAAACTGGAATTGTTAATGTTGATCGTCAAAATTACACCAAGTAGAACAGCCAATGAAAATAACACTATATTGTTACTTGAATCACAATGCGATCTCCCATAAAATAAGTACAATGCAAACTCATTACCTAGAATTCTTGACTTATATAAAAAAGAAATCTATAAAGTATAGAGAAAAGTTTTTAAGTAGTCTTCCTAAATTTTTAGATAGTGCTTTAATATTTATTCAGCACCTGATTAGCAATCACTTCTCATGGACAGGTATGGGAAATCCATCAGCAGGAAGTATTTGAACTCACTTGAATGGGGAAATAGCGGGGAAATGTTTAAAGGCGTAAGATTTGGGTTATTGTTCCTTCTTGAGTACTAATATGATATTGATAGTTTACGTTTACACTACAAAACAGGCTTATTAATTTCTATAGGATCAAAACCCATGCAGGGGGAGAAGGTGCACCCACTTGGCCTTCAAGAACATGCAAGTGATGATATGGAAGATAGAAAGGCTTCTAAAGTCATTTTAAAGCCAAAAAAGACTCCGTCCACAGTTGATATTCTGAAGGAATTTTATTTTGGGGGTAATAAAGCGAACTTAGAGGTCAAATGCCTTCAGGATATTCTGAAGGAGTCTCAGTCAGATACGACAATTTCTGTTTCTTCGTATAATGTGTCCACAGAAGGAAGTGATTCGGAGGTAACAATTCTTAATAAGCGACTTACTTTTCATATCTAAGAACACTACCTAAGACTAATAAGCTAATAGATTCTATTCATGAGACATTAGCATAGTGTTTTCCGATGATTATGCCCGAGATAGACCACTTAGATCTATTGACTCGTCACCTACCCGTGTGCTTTGAAACACTTCTACCAATGTCAAGCAATACGATAATCACAGCGACACCAAGAATTTGAGAGTAGTTCTAGGATATACTTCTACTTGCAACTATCTGATTCCGTTGAAGAACATTTCTCATTTTGCTAGTTCATATATTTCATCGACAATTTATGTCAGAATTTCATTAAGAATATACCATCAAAAGTATAATAAATTTTTAGCGCACTTGGTTTGAATTGCAGACATATGATTCTCAAACTACTGAAAACTACACACTTTGGGTGAAAGGACAAGATACTAGTATCCAAATCCGCATCTTAGATTTTTGGGAGATGAAGAGTCATATCCCTGTAAGTGTATAGAAATCCATTTCAGACCACATCTGGTCGTCGTAGGTTTATGTAAATGCGGCTAGAAATTAGTGGAGCGACTTTACGACGGTATTTTATTTATTTATCTATTTTACTCACCAATGTAAACATAATTAGACATTTACAGTTGTGACTCTTGTAAGTAGTTGAGATTCATTGACACTCAGTTGTTTTTCACATTCTCTAGACTCAGGAGAAGATAGACTATAGTAATAGTTCAGTGAGAATCGCGACAATAGAGCCACAAGATACTCAACAGGAAATTCGTAATGGGTAATGCTATTATATTTCCGTACTTCAAAGGGGGTGTCTCGGAAAATTTTCATTTTTACTATAAACCTCTGATTGTTATTTTGTACACATCTACAGCTACATCCCTAATTTAACCAAATTAACTTATACAGGAAGCTGCACTCTACTTGCTCAGAACCGAACCAGAAGCATACCAAGATAACGTCACCACAAAGTTCTCAATATCTAATACACAACGAACAGTATGAAGTGAATAGAAGTAATTTATTTTCAAGCAGATTCTATAACTCCATCCTAAATTTACCTATTCCGAAAGTAAGAGATGTAAATTCAAATACCTGTTACAACTGGCATATAGAACAAGAGAAGATTCTGAAATCAGAGCTGGGTGATGTAAAAGTCTCCAATCATATACCACCAACATCATCAAAGCAGTATAACTTTAACCGGGCGGATCATCAAAGCATTTCTCTAAATTTTGATAGTGATATCCATCTGGAAATGATGAGAACATTTGAGAAGGCAATTTCAACATTATATTTCAGAGAATGTGTTGAGACGTATGATGAAGATAAACATGTAGAAGTTTCAATCATGTGGGAAATTCTAACAAATACGACAGAAGAAAAATATTGTATGTTAAAGGATGTAATTCTTGATAAATTGCTGAATGCAATTTCAACTTCCAAAGAAGAGAGAGTGATAAGAGCATCAGTGTCTATACTCTCAACAATAATATCGAAGAACGATATGGTTATAGAAGACATCAAGAAAAGGGGCTTAAGTCTGTGCGATTTGGCTAGTGCTCTCAAAAGAAATGTTCATGAGGCAGCCATTTTGATTTATTTGATAAATCCGTCGCCTGGAGAAATGAAATCCTTAGAACTCTTACCAGCGTTGTTGGAGGTTGCTTGCAACTCAAACAAGGAAAAGCCTAAATCATTTTGGTTAACACCTCCTGCAGCGTCTTTAATGATGATTGAAGTATTGATAACAGCATCTGATTACACAACAAACAATGTGCATCTGGACGCAATTAGTTCTCCTCCAGTTCTTTCAAGACTCGTGAATACTGCGATAGACAGAGATTTGGAAGAAGTTATCACCTTGGTTGATATTTTCATAAAATGTATGAAGTATGACGGAAAATGTAGAAACTTCATATCTCAATTCGCTTCCATAGCTCCATTTGTTCATCTCCTGGCAAGTAAAAAGAACCGTGCAAAGTTCATTGGACTCCAGTTTTTTCATGAATTACTTTGCATGCCAAGGTATGAGAAAATTTTCAATTTATTTCTTTAAATGTTTATTGCGGATTGAGCATGTATTAGTAAGAATTAAAGATAATGAAAATAAAACAAAACTTTTGTAGAAAGCTAGATATGGACATACAACCTAAGATGTAAAGAAGAAATATAGGCCTATAAGAGCATCTCCACTCTCAAGCTTGAATATAAGCTAGATAAAACTGAAGATTAAGCATAGCAATCTACCATGTGGTTAAAAACTTGTAAGTTTAAATATGAGGCCAAAACAAGTCTTTTTGACGAAAAGAGGAAATACCATAGGCTTTTGACACTCAGTAACGTTATTTTATCGTTGACGATGTTTACGGTGATTTAGAACTTTCTAGAAGTGTGGTTACTATAATGCTAACTTGTATGAACTGAAACATATTAAAAAAAATATTATGTGCCAGGTCATCAGCAATTACTATATTGCATCAGATGCGGAAAACAGACAGCATTGATATTATGCACACGTTGATGTCATTCATCCAACATTCACAACCGGAGTTTCGACTTTTCGCAGCAAACCTTTTGCTTCAACTAGATATACTGGTAAGCTCAGAACTCGGCTAAAAGCTTAATATTGTAGGTGAGCCTGTTTTTATGAGATCGGTAACAGAAGATGCTATTATTGGAAATCTATCTCGTCCCTGGTAACCAAGGGCGGAGCCAGGATTTCATCTTTGTGGTGGGGGGGGGGGGGGGGGGGGGGGGGGGAAGGTAATGTGATGAATTATATTAGGGTATTGGGGGGTTCCAATTTTTTAATTTTTTTTGCCATTTAACGGTATTTTAAACTTAAAAATCAATCAAATATAACATTATATTTGACTATCAAATTATCCGGATTCACTTCTCATTTCGTAAAAAAAATCAAAGCTTTTTGCGACAATGACATGATCAACTTAAGGTGAAAAAAATTGTTAAAATAAGGTTCTTATTTGATATCATCAAGAATTGAACCTTAGACTCTTGGATTAGGAGCTCCACAATTTACCAATTGAGTTAACTTTCCTTGATGTCATTAGGACAAAGAAAAATGTGCATATATTGTTTAATTTTTTTTTTTATATACCTATATAGGCATTTTTTAACAAAATTCTTGGGGGGGCGACCGTCCCCCCGCGCCCCCCTCTAAATCTGCCTCTGCTGGTAACAACTCTTGGGATTTTTACCCTAACTAATACCTATGTATTTCAAAAAGTTCTATAGGAAATTGCTCTGTGTTATCTTAAATAGCCAAAAACAGATAAAACGATTTAAGTGGGCATCCTCTTATAAGATAGAACTGATAACATTAACAAAAGTGCATTTGCAGGAAGACTCATCTTATAGTAAGAGTAAATTCAGAGAAGAGGCTATGAAGGTTCTTCTAGAAGCAATAGCATCTGATGAAAGTTCTGAAGAGCTAATGTTATCTGCATTTATTCTATCGAATCTCGGTGGAACTTATGCCTGGACAGGAGAACCATATACAGCAGCGTGGCTGGTAAAAAAAACAGGCTTAACATCACCATTTCACAGGAATGTGATAAGAAACTACGACTGGTCAGACCAAAGCCTTCAGGTGAGCACCCAAACGAACGATTTGTTTCAGTGCAATATATGAAAAATATCTGCCTGCAGGAAATAAAATCCTGTACAAGCACTAAAAGAAGTGAGAAAGAAGAACGGTCCCATAACCTAAGTCGGTGCAATCATTTACAATTATATAGAACTCCTCATAAAAGTAGGGTCCATTCAAACATACATCAGATTATAAAAGAATCACTAGGTATCCCAGAAAAAAAATGGACCTACACACTGAGCCCGGAATAGGGGTCTTGCTGGTGCCTACCTCAATGAAAAGTCTGAGCCAATTCACTGCTGAGTTGGACTAGCAAAAATTTGGAGACAGTACCTCTCTAATGTACATAACACTTCCAATAACTGACACTTCCAGGTACAATAAGCACATAATGTAGATAACACTAAACAATAATGGCACCAATAAGTACAGATAAATGATTTTGCAGGATGATGGAGTAGATGCATGGTGCAGCAGGATTGCGAAAAGCGTTATGAAGATTGGAGATCCTATCTTCCATGCTCTGGAAAGGGGATTACATAGCAAGATAAAGAGTGTTTCACGAGACTGTCTCATAGCTACCTCATGGATTGGATATGAAATTGCAAAAAGTCCAAGTAACCTCAGATATTCTGCCTGTGAGATTATACTAAGTGGAATCGAGCGCTTTTTGCATCCGGGATCAGAGCTGGATGAGAGACTTTTAGCATGTCTCACCATATATAATTATGCTTCTGGAAAAGGTACTGTGCATATCATAAAAGGTTACTCGGTGATCATCTTCTTAATAGGAATATATAACGATACTCTAATCACTAATCAGCTCCATAGGTGAAGCCAGCCTAGTATATCGTATTTAGAATTAAATAACAACCTCAGTTCGTCCGTAAAGTTATCTGCACAATATGCGACACAAAGTAAAGAAGTAACGAGTTGACACAAACCATGACACAAAGGATTGGAAACCCCCAAAAGAAGGCTGAAAAGCCAAGGGTGAAGAATAGCTAGGATTGACTATGAAGAAGCATAAATAGGGTATTAAAGTACTCCCATCCTTTATCTAAAAAGAACAGGTACTTATTGCATACCAAGAACCTTAAGTCTAGTTGTGTGGGGGTTCTCGAACCGTCAGTGACTATTACAAGAGTACACCAATCAGAAGTAGAACAATACCTACTGATTTGAACATTAACTCTTCATTCAACCATATTTTAAGCTATGTCTCATTGAAGCTAGTTTTTTGTCAAATACTTTTCCTCTTCTTCTTTTTCTTTCCTCTAAAATCCTTCAACCTGGTACTTTCCTCCTTAACCATGTTATATCGAGAGTCTTATTTGCACATGACTAAACCATCTTAGTTTACTTACCTAAGTAATCAACTACTAAGACTATGCTACATTTAACTGATGTATTCTACTTCTGATTTTACCTATCTTTGTCTCTCCAACTGTCCATCTCATCTAGGGTCATCAAACTCTTCACAATATCCCCCTTATGTCTATGTCTATGAAGGGTTAATACTCCCGTATTAGAGTGTAACTTACCATGCACCAAGAAACTTCCACAGACCAACACTAACATTAAGTTCTGCGAATATAATTTAATAGGTATATTAGTAAAACAAGATTACCCCACCTTGGTGTTCGATTTGATTAAAAACTTCAATGATTTATAGGTTAAGGAGAATGGCTTCTGTGCATTACCATAGTATTTATTTGTTTTTTCATGTAGGAATGCAGAAATTAATGCATTTTTCAGAAGGAGTAAGGGAGTCACTGAGACGCCTTTCAAGTGTCACCTGGATGGCTGAAGAATTACTAAGAGTAACTGACTATTTCCTTCCGACTAAGGCGGTGAGTCTCGTTGCACATCCATTTTATTCATATTGAGCTTCCTAATCATTCTCACCTGAGGGTCGTGAGAGCTACCTAATAGTCAATCTTTACAAAACTGCAACATGTCAATCTGGTTTGACTCACTAGTAGTAACAATACTTTTAAACTCAGTTACATATGTAGAATCACCTATATATCACTATGGTGTCATATGAAGGGCAGCCAGCAATGAACTTACCTGAGTTCTATTTTATTATCAGGTGCGGGTGTTGGTGCTGGTGTTTGATGTAGTTACAAGTTGATTAAGATTTGATTATCAGAGTAGCCTAATAATCATTGAATACAGCAATGCACTAAATATATCAAAAAAATATGCTATATTTTAAACTAAACATCAGAAGTACATTTATAATTGTATGGCCATTTATTATTAATACCTCCAGCAGTATTTAAATTAAGACTGATATCTTCCTTTAATTTAGTAAGACTTTAGAAGTTGAGATGTTTCAATTAGTGGAAATTGATCTTTTTGGTTGTCTAACTATCTCTATAATTTCGATAACTGTGTGCATTTTTACATATATATCCATACTATGTATCCCTATCGCAATTTTTTTAGCCAGAACATCTCTATAGTTATGAGTATCAAGAAATAAAGGACATCCTGTCGCAAATAGGTCTACTGAAAGACAGTCAGGCATGAGTTCCATAACAAAAATTCAAGATAAAGAGAAAAAATATATATAAAGGGCAAACGACTAAGTGGATCGATACCTAAGAACTAACGTCCCTTTCTTACCAGGACTGGAGTATGAATCATGATAAAATTCCTATTAGTAACTTTGTGATAAATATACTAGTCAGTCTATAAATGAAACTAATGATCAGTCAAAGCTAGCTAACTAATTGACTCTCCTTAATACAATGGTAAGCATAGCGTGTTTCTTGTGTCCATACACAAACTCTAGAGGTTGGCCGCAACTGTTGTGGAGCTGCAACTGCTCTCACTATCTACAAAGGACAACTTTACAGTGGATACTCAGATGGCTCTATTAAGGTATCTTCTTAAACTCGTGTAGCTCTTATAACTCAACTTATGATTTGGGCCCTGGACCAATGGGCCCACACCGGAGAAAGGGTATATAGATAGATCATACAATCCTGATACCATATTAAATTCTGAAAAAACTTTATACTGGAATAGGTATGGGATATCAAAGGGCAAACATCCACGCTTGTATGGGATGTCAAGGAGCATAAGAAGGCAGTGACAAGTTTTGCTCTTTATGAACCACGAGACACCCTTTTAAGCGGTTCTACTGACAGAACCATCAAGGTAATACTCAATTTCATTAATCACTGTTGAGAATTTAGATAATGATTGAATGGAATCATGAGTTACAAATTCGCCTGAAATCTGCACAGTACGATGTGAAAAAAAGAAAGAGGTATCTTCATTAAAATGTGATTAGTCTTAGAAATGACAAATAGGGAGGAGTACGTCGGATCTGAAACAAATAAATGGCTTGATGACTACAAATAACCCAATACCTGATATGAAGACTAGAGCAAAGTTCCTTACACATATTTATTCCCTCTACAGGTTTGGCAAATGGTTCAAAAGAAACTGGAATGCGTAGAAGTAATTGAAGCTAAGGATCCAGTTCACACACTAGATACATATGACAATTTAATATTTGCAATTACTAAGTGCCGCGGGATAAAGGTAATAAGTGGCAGGATGAAATGCCTTTATCGCGATAATTTTTTCAAGAAATTCATTTCAAACTGAAAAATTTACTTGTTTTAGGTGTTTGATGCCTCGAGAAAAGTCAAAATTATTTTCAAGAGTAAGAATGTGAAGTGCATGGCTGTTGTTCAGGGAAAGCTTTACCTAGGCTGTAAAGACTCAAGTATACAGGTAGGTCTATCATTCTAGTTTAAGAGAAATTTAACCAAAAACCAAATTTTGATATTACTAGTATACTGTTAACGGTGCTAAATGACTGGGGATGATGAAGGCGACAGAGATTCTGTGCCAATCATTGTTATCTTTAGCAAATAGTAGATAGATTTGCTCGAATGAAATTATAAATAGATCTTTTAGAAGAAAATTCCCATAAACTTTTCTACTTGTGCACTTTAGGAGGTAGATATAGAAAATAAACGAGAGCGAGAGATTAAAGCGCCAGCAAAATTCTGGAGGATGCAAACAAGGCCTATAAATTCAGTCCTTGCATACAGAGATTGGCTTTATAGTGCAAGTAACAAAGTTGAAGGTTCAAATCTCAAGGTACGTATAGGATATTGCAATCTCATAGTGGTAATGTGATAATCGCAGTTTAGACTTATTCAATTGGAGCAATAATGCAGGAATGGAGAAGGCGCAAAGACCCGCAAATATCAATAAGTTTGGGGAAAGGAGAAAATATAAAGGCAACTGCGATAGTGGAAGATTTCATATATTTGACCTGCAGCTCATCACCAAGCATCCTGGAGGTGATTAGTAATTCTATTCCAACAGGAAACATCCCTGCCCTTACAAAATGATAACTCATTGGGTTTGCAATGAGACATTTTAGTCAAAAAGGGGGTACTTCAGTTAAAGGGCTTATGCTTATTTTGAAATCAACAAGTGCCCTTAGTTGGATAATTTATTACTTGCTAGGTGTGTTTTTCTAAGTAAAGATAGTTTATAACCAGGTATGGTTGAGGGGAATGCAGAAGAAAGTAGGAACACTATCAGCAGGTAGCCGCATAACAAGCTTACTCACCGCAAATGACATTGTTATTTGCGGCACAGAGACTGGACTGATCAAGGTATACATATATTCATGTCTAAACAACCTCATTATAAACGCAAGAAGTAAACTTGTAGCCTCTTTCCGCTTAGATTTCTCTTTCTAATCTTAGTGCATTTTAATCACAGGGATGGATATCTCTATAGAAGGCAGCCATAACGGGAAGGGAAAAAAAAAAAGGGAAGCAAATGAACTACGGAAATAACCCAAATTAGATTTCTTTTTCTAGTCCTTATTGTTTCCTCTTTATCAAATTCTACAGTATTGTAGCCATTAAAGGGTTAAGTCCTGCTTGGTAGGGAAGGGGTGAAATTGATCCTGATTCCCCAGTGATTTCCACTGCTTACAACCTATTTACAATGCTACCAAACAAGGTCTTAGATTATATACCCTAAACGCCAACTTCATAACTAGCATTTGCAACATTGGGTTTCACTCAACCTGAGCAACAAGTCATCATTCTTAATTGATACATAAATTGATCAAAACAAATCACAAATATTGTTAGATTAAGAGATGAAAGAAAGAGATTACCTGTAATTGAGATTCTTTATTTTCTAGGGCACCCCAAAGTTGCAATCTTTCTTATTTTCTAACTTTGGCGCCAAAATTAAAATATTGAGGTTGATAACGCCATATGGAATGGCTTTGTTAGACATTTACAGCTACTCTATTATTATTTTCTTTCTTATGAACAAAAGAGAGATAAAAGAGGATTTCTTATTGATTATGAATTGTGTTCTCCAAATGTAATAGAGTGATATGAGGATAACCCAACAAAGGTTACCTAACCTACTAAAACTCTCCCCATAACCCTATCGGGCCTATGGGCTTGTTAGGAGTACTAATAGAACATCCCAACCCTGTTGGGTTCCTAGCTTGAGCTTGGACCTAACTCCTAGCACTCCCCCTTGGAGTTGGGTCATTAAAACCTCTGCCTAGCAAAACCCTCTTGGGCAAAAAGTTGTGCAGGAAAAGAGTACAATCATATGCCCTGTATGGGTTGTGGACGCATATACGTTGCCTCATCAAAACCTTCAGCCAGTAAAACCTCCTAGGATAAAAACTGCGCTATCAAGAAAAAGAGTACAACACGCATGTGTCTACGTTAGGCTGGACAACTCCCCCTGACGTCGATCTCCCTGAGATATTGATAAATAAATCTTCTGCATGCCAATTCTGTGTACTAGCTGTTTGAACGTAAGTGGTGCAAGGGTCTTCGTGAATAGGTTGCAAAGATGTATTTTGAAATATCTTCGACAACGCCAATCTCATTCGCCTTTTATAATTCATAAGGTTGGAATGGCTTCTGTGAAATGCGTTTCGTTCTATCGTAATTGATAAATCGCCATTAACTTGAATGATGCAAGCTGAATTGTCTTCATACATAGTCGATGCTTTATCTTAGATAGAACATGCCACAACTTTGGTTGATGAGATGTGTCTTGGAGCGCAACCATCATTCTCTGCCATCTTCATAAAGTACAAGAATCTTCGTGGTTCGAGGTGTAGCTATCGCCGTCTGCTTCATCGATCTCCAAGAATCTTTATGTATCCCCGTACATAAACACATAATCCATTTGACAATGACCTATATGTGGGTCTGAGAAGTATTCTGTATCGGTGTACTCTATACTTTTATGTTTACCATTTCGAGTAGAGTAGACCCAGTCTTTCATACCGATAAGATACCTTAGAATGTGCCTGATCTTAATCCAGTGCCTTTGGGTAGGAACAGAACTATGGCAAGCCAAACAGTTCACTGCGAATGAGTCATTGAGTCTAGTATATCTAGCTAACTATAGTAAAACACCTTCTAGCTTTGGCATCATAGCCTTAGGAGTTTCCCCCCCGTTAGGATGGTGGAAGATATCGTTATCTATACCCAAGTGTTGGACGCGCAATAAGTGACTTAACACACCGTGTGTTACATCCATATATGTAATAGGTTATTTCGTATCTCGGACTCAAGCTTCATCCTCGACCTCATCAGTATACAGAAAGCACTACTAAAGACATGTTCAACATTCCTTAGTTCGAGTCATCACTTTCGACCTCCACATACATAGTTCAATTTATGTAAGTGTACAACCATCAATAGAGCCATTGTACAACCATAGAGATCAGAACGTTATGCAATCTGGTCAAAGAGTATCTTACATATACTCCGTAACGTCATCATTAAGAATTTTAATGGTCGTCAAACTGTCATATTATAAGACTTATAAATAGGACCAGATAACTACAGATTAGGACAGACAATTCTACACAGAAGAATCCTTACTCTAAAATTCTACATACTCAGAGCACTCATTGTAATAAGTTAGCAGTCTCAATAAGATCATCTTCTCTTTCTCAAAATCCTTAAGAGAGGTCGTGGTTTTTAACCTATTTAAAAGTTTTATACGCTAAATTGTCTTGTTGAGTATTGTTCACTGTTCTTGAGCATTTTAAACTTGTCTAGTGTAAAGGCTAAGTCTGAATCCTGGAATTAGGCCATTACATTTGGTGTCGTCTGTGGAAACCGAAGTTCTCAAACCCATTGTCTCAAAAATTGCTAATCATCCTCTTTTTAGAATGTCGCCTCCAGATCAGAGTACACCGGTCGTTCAAGCAGGACAGAATGTAGCGTTAGCTGATCTCCAGGCCACTTTAAATTATGAAATAGAGAGACGTGCTGCTTTGGAGCAACAGTTAGCGAGTGTACAAGATGCGATAAAGATTCTACAGGGTCAGTAGCTCGCCACCCAGAAGAACAAAGCCGTGCAACCAGAAGGCTCACAAATCTCCATTCATGACATAATAGGACCTCCACCAAAAGGCAATCACCTAGGGGGAACACTTCGATCTAACCATCACCAACAGGAAATGGAGCCCATCCCGATCCAGGAGGTTCACTAAGAAGTAGTTGGCGACCTGGCAGGAGTTAAACAGACTGAAAATCTACCTCGAAGAGTTCGAGTTACAGCAAAAGAGTGCCTAAGTGAAGGGAGTGGCAACCATAATCCTGGAGAAGGACGCATCACACGCCCAACCACTGCAGCTCGATAATATGTGACTCAGGAACATGTTGATAGACGAATAAAAGAATTGCTCGAAGCCCAGACTCTGACCAAATGAATCCATAATAGATTATAGAAAAGCCCGATCGCACATGAGTTGTTGGATGGCGAGGTCCCCACCAGTTTCCATACTTCGAAGATCTGAAAGTACAAATGAACTGATCCAGTGGAACACGTTCAAGAGTTCCAGGATGCTTTAGGCCTACATTCTACGTCCAACCATATTCTATGCCGACTCTTTCCTACCAGCTTATCAGCCAAACCCCTACGATGGTTCCACACACTACCTGAAGGATCCATCACAACTTTTGAATAGTTATGAGAACTCTTCGTTAAGAATTACTCGCACAACAGAGACAAAGAGGAGAATCTATACTATCTTTTCAGCCTTAAGCAGATGCTAGGAGAGAAGCTCGAGACATTCACCAAAAAGTTTTTGGAGTTAGCTAGAAAGGTAGATCGGCTTGACCAGAAGATTACTATTTCAGCTTTTACCAATGCTTTACTCGTCGATGGAAGGGCGAATGAGTACCTCATCCTCAACAAGCCAACAATTCTGGAGGACATGATCGAAAAAGTCAACGGGTATATCGGTCTGGAAAGAATGGTGTCCGACAGACAAAAGCCTCAAAAGTCAACTTTGACAGCTCGAGATCAATCCACAGGCCAAGATTTCAACCGTGTTGCTGATCAGGGAAGAGACAGGAAACTGACAAAATCTAATGATAAACGACCTCAGAAGGGCAGTAACTTGCCAAAACCCTGTCTTCCCAAGATGAACATCACTATAGCCAACATTTATCCTATACTTCAGCAAGATGAATTCTTTCAAAATGCACAGTATCTCCAACCTATTGAGAACAAACCTTATTGCATCCACCACAAGGTCCACCGTCATGAGACCAAACACTATTTTTCTCTACAACGACTATTGGAGTACATCTTTGTGGATAGACGAATGCATGAATACCTTATGGACGTTGCGAGTTACAAAAATGGGAGTTACAAACGTCCTACATAAACAATACAAACTGAAGAACTAGCAAAAGAGAAACATTTATACCAAATATCCCTCTGCCACTTTGTTGAGACTCAGATCGTCAACCAATCGAACATGAGCAAAAGATGACGTGTCGGCCAATGTCACGACCTGCCCATGAAAGATAAAGAAGCTTGTTTAATTCCTATATCCAGCTCTCAATGAACAGGAATTTCTTTCGATGACTGTGATGCTAGTCATGTCAACTATCCTCACCATGATGCTTTGGTGATTATGTTAAAAATGAGGAATATGGTGCTTCACATGATGATGATAGATACCAGTAGTACTATCGAACTACTCTTTCAAAGCACAATTGATCATATGGGACTAGCCGACTAGGTACAACCCAGTGACATTGATATCTGTGGATTCAACGGGTCTGGGGAAGAACGTGTAGGAAAGATCATACTTCCTATCACGGCAGGGCCAGTAACAATTGATGTTGTCTTCTATGTTATCAATACAAAATCTCGTTATCTGGGGATAATGCGACGTTACTGGTTACACAATATGCGAGCTATTCTGTCCACCTATCATTTGGCATTACAATTTGAATAGAATAGCAACATATATGAAATTAGAAGCTAGCTCAAGCATGTGAAAATTCTGTCGTCATCATTCTAGAACCTTCAGAGCCACAGCTCGCATAACAATTACAGAGAACAACAGGAAATATTACAGAAATCTATACAGTGAACTCTACAGAAAACCATCTGCCAAGTACAGAAACAACAGAGTACGTCGAAATCAGTGGAGAAAAGCAAGGAATATACATTGGCACCCTGCTGCCAACGGCAGAACATGATACTCGCATCTAGTCCCTTAAAGTCAATAGTGACGTCTTCGCTTGGACCTTTCACAAAATGTCGGGCATTGATCAAAAACTAGCCTGCCACAAGCTCAATTTAAAAGATAAAGCCGAAGATATCAAACAAAAGCAGAGGACTTTAGCACCAAGACTCCAGGAAGAAGTCAATAAAGAGATCAATAAACTCATCGAAGTTGGTTTTATCAGAAAAACTAATTACCCAGAATGGATCTCGAACATTGTAGCAGTCTCAAAGAAGAACGGAAAGATCAAAATGTGCATAGATTTCATGGACCTCAATAAACATACTCCAAAGGATAGTGTAGGGACTTATCCTTCGAGCTATGGACACTCGATCTCATCTATACCTCGAGCCCCGGAAGACTCGATCTTATCCAGTACCAGACTCACGCATAAACAAACACATTACATACACGTCAACAGTTACACATCGACCACGAAGTCAAGCAGAATGTGGGTCGTCCATAACAGATATAAACAGAATGAGTCCACATACACCTGTCTCCCACGAGCTAGCAGTTACACACTCAACTACCCATGACTCCCACTTTCAAAAGAACGTGTTCAAGCACGATGTCAAGTTGAGAGCAGGGTCTATAAAAGGGTGAGCTCCTAAGGAAATAGGACGGTCAACAAATAATTCAATACATGCAATTATCTGGTCTCTAGCTATTTTTTCTTAGATTAACTTTTGTAATCAGATTCTCCCTCTCTCTCAAGCAATAATACTACTTTAACAAAATTCTCCACTCGAGGTCGTGGTTTTTACCTATTTACAGGTTTTCCACGATAAATCCCCTGCGTCAAGTGTTATCCCTTATTTAATTCTTGTTATAGTAGTTCTTGGTGTAAGGATCGATTTCAAGTTATTTTGAGCTTTGCAAAATCTGGTCCCTACATTTGGCACCGTCTGTGGGAATCAAACCCACGACCACGTGGTTAAAAGCCACGATAAATACTCATCAGTCAAGCAGTATTCAATTATGGTTCAAACATGTCAATCTTCAGAAGCTCAGCCTGAAAGTTCAAGGGGGCCTGATCGGGTTGTAGAACTTCAGGCGAACTTAATTGCCGAAGCCGAGAAGCGGAGTCAGCTCGAGCGTCTGCTATTGGCAGATCGAGAGCTCTGCGAGAAGGAGTCAGAACGAGAGCGTTAAGCTCGAGTTCTGGAGACAAAGAAACAAGAAGCTCAGATGTTAGCTTTTCAAACACCTCTGAAGGCATTACAGAGCAGCCAACCACCACCAGCCCTGAGAGAACGCGAGACAGTACCAACAACCTCAAGGGTTTTCGTTCACGAGAGATTAGGGCCACATGGGGTACGCAGTACATACATTTCCAGGATTCATTTTGAGTATCCACAAGCGCCGATAGTCTCAATTCATTTGGAACAATGGGACAAGAGGCGCAGACAAATATCAGCAGAGATCGCAGGCCTTCCAAGCAACCCGAGGAAGTCCTGCGACCTCCTTACTAAGCTCCGCTTCCTGAACATATGAGCAAGGAGACAGGTAACCACGTTCCCAAACTCATACGTCAAGCGGTTCCAACAGTTCTGACAGTTCCAGCAGTTCTGGTAGATCCAGCAATTCCAGCAGCTACTATCCCTCAACATTATATTTCTTAGGAACTCATGGACCAGCGTATCATGGAGATCATCGAAGCAACGGCTTTAGACGCGAAGGATAACTCGCATAAATTACAAGGTAGTCCAATTGCTAAAGAATTATTTGATATGAATGTCCCAACAGGTTTTCATACACCCAAGATCATCAAATACAAATGAACCGATCCTGGCCAGCACGTTCAACAATTCCGCGATTCATTGGGTTTGTTTTCTAATCTAAATCACATCCTTTGCCGGCTCTTCGCTACCAGTCTCCAGGACGAACCTCTCCGTTGGTTCCACTTTTTACCGGAAGGTTTGATTCATACCTTCGAGCAGTTACAAAAATTCTTCATCAAGGCTTATGCCTACAACAAAGTCAAAGAAGAGAATTTATATTCTCTTATAAGTCTCAAGCAAGCTCAAGGGGAAAAGCTCGAGGAGTTCTCCAAGAAGTTTCTCGAACTGGCTTGGAAGGCTGACAATCTAGATCAAAAGACAGTCGTGTCCGCATTAACAAATGCTCTGCAGTTCAGTTGCAAAGCTAAAGAGTATCTCTTCCTGAAGAAGCCTAAGACTCTCGAAGATATGATCGAGAAAGTCAACAATTACATCGATCTGGAGTGGATAATGCCCAAACTGAATAAACCCATAAAGGCACTCCACAACACCAAGGTTCCTTCTACAGATTCTAGCAACAACCGCAGTTCAAGCGATCAAGGCAATCCTAAACGAGCAATGACAGAACCTGGAAGAGAGAACAATCAGAGGTCGCAAAAACCATCCAGAACAGTCATACCAAAGTTGAATGCCAAGCTTTCCGTGATCTATCCTGTTCTCCAGAAAGATAAATGTTTCTGTCCAGCTCGGCCTCTTGATCTAATAACAGGTCGACCTTATTGCGGATATCACAAGATTAAGAACCACAACACTGACAATTGCTATGGTTTGAAGAAGCTCCTGGATATCATTTTTAAGGAAGGGAGGAAGCTCGAATACATCATCGATCTTCCCAGCTATAAAGATGGGAGCAATCTGAAACAAGGTGACGTGACTCAAGCAACAGAACAAGCAGAGGAGAAGCATCTATATCATCTCTACTGCAGCAATATGAGCGAGATCAATCAGGTTTCAAATTCCAACAGAATCAAGCAGAGGAAGTTGGGCGAGTGTTGTAACCTTGCCGTCCAGGACAAGGAAGCCAAGCTCCTCCCAGAGTCAAGCAGTCATCGAAAGGGAATCTCCTTCGAAGACTGCGATACAAGACATGTGAAGTATCCTCATCATGACGCACTAGTAATTATGCTCAAAATGAGGAACTTCGTAATGCACACCATGATGGTGGACACAGGAAGTGGGATTGAGATCCTTTTCCAGAGCACGATTGGCCAGATGGGACTCTCAGATCAGGTCGTTAAAAGCGAGACAGACATCAGTGGGTTTAATAGGTCCAAAGAAGTACGAGTTAGGAAGATTACTCTCCCGATCACAACAGGGCTTACCACAATCGACGTTATTTTTTACGTCATCAATGCCAAATCAAGGTATTTGGGGATACTAGGACATTGTTGGCTGCACAATATGGAGGCCATCCCGTCCACGTTCCGCCAAGCACTCCGTTTCAAACATAACAACGGTATTTATGAAATCAAAGGAAGTCAAAAACTCTCTCGAGCTTGCGAGAATACAGTCTCGCCAGTTCTCGACCAGATTGTTGTATAGCAATCACAGAAGGCTGATCACCTTGATGATCAGTCTTCTCCAGCCGATCCCGTAGAATACGTCCAGATCGATGGAGTTAAACGAGGTACTTATATTGGTACAAAATTATTTCAAACAGAGAAAGAAGCTCTTATTTCTTTCCTCCAATCCAACAAAGATGTTTTCCCATGGAACTTCCAAGAAATGCCAGGCGTAGACCCCTCAAAGTCTTGCAACATTTTAAATATCCGCGAAGGTGCCACAGTAGTTAAGCCGAAGCAACGCAGGTTATCTCCATGACTTAGAGACGAGGTGAACAAGGAGATCGACAAACTTATCGCGGTCGTTTTCATTCGAGAAGCCAAGTACCCAGACTAGATTTCTAATATCGTTGTTGTTCCAAAGATGAATGGGAAGGTTCGGGTCTGCGTGGATTTTACAGATCTTAACAAACACACGCCAAAAGATAGTTTCCCTCTTCCGATCATTTATCAGATCCTCGACTCTACAGCAGGTCATGAACTCTTGTCCATGATGGACGCCGCTTCGGGGTACAATCAGATTTCACTCTTAGAAGCAGATCAAGAATAGACTACATTTATTACAAAAAGAGGTTTCTACTGTTACAAGGTCATGCCATTCGGCCTTAAGAACGCTGGAGCCACTTACCAAAGGCTGGTCACAAGTATGTTCAAAAACACTTGGGAGAAGCAGTCGAAGTCTATATTGACGACATTCTTTGCAAGAGCCTAAAGAAATAAGATCACATCTCTCATCTCTCTGCAGTATTCAGTAAATTATGATCCTACAGAATGAAGCTTAATCCCGAAAAATGCCAGTTCGGTGTTCACTCGGGCAAGTTCTTGGGTCATCTTATCAGCAAGAAAGGGATTGAAGCAGATCCAGATCAAATTCGAGCTCTTCGGGACATGCCTTCACCATCAACAAAGAAGGATGTACAAAAGCTCACAGGAAAGATTGCAGTAATCAAAAGATTCGTATTCAAATCCTCAGACCGATGCAGATGATTATTTATGCTACTCAGAGGTTCCACTCAACTAGGCAAAGGGTCAAAGAATGAAGATATCAATTAGACACCAGAATGCGAAGCAGCTATTCAGGAACTCAAAACTTACCTAGGGAGGGCTCTAATCATGAGCACTATGATAGGCAATGAGGAACTGACTATCCACCTCGCAGTTACAGATGCATCTCTCAGCTCGGTTCTTATTCGGCTCTGAGGAAAAATTTAGAAACCGATCTTCTTCATCAGCAAAATACTTACTCCAACAGAAATGAGGTACTCTAAAATTGAAAGATTACTTTTAACTCTCGTTTACACCGCACAAAAGCTCAAACACTATTTTCAAGCACACCCTGTCAAAGTCATGACAAACTACCCACTTCGGGAAGTATTGTCTAAGAAAGAAAAATCCAGACGAGCAGCGAATTTCTGAAAAGGGTCAAGCAGTTGCTGATTTCCTACCAACTTTCAAGTTTCAGATTCTGACTGGGAAGAACATGATCCAGATCTCGCCGAAGATGCAGCAGATAAGTTTTCACCCTCCAAATCTTTTGATGATCGAGCATTATGGATATCTCAAAAAAGGTGGAGGCTCCTCGCCGATGGTTCAGCAGGTCCCGCAGGGTCAGGAATTAGGATCGTTCTCATTACACCTTCCAACAACAAAATTGAGAAATCCATCCGTCTAGACTTCGAAGCCTCAAATAATGTTACAGAGTACGATGCACTCATTCATGGTCTGGATATGGCTCTCGAACTCGGAATCACTGAAATCTAGACCTACACAGACTCTCTTGTAATCGTTCATTACTACTCAGAACATTACAAGAAGAACGACATCATGGTTGATTATGCAGCTCTGGTTGCAGAAAAGCTAAACAAATTTCGCAAAGTTACGCTCGAATACCTCCCTCGAGGAGAGAATCGCCACGTCGACTCCTTGGCTTACTTAGCCGGAGTATTGGGTACAGAATCAAGACACCTTCAAATCAAAGTTATTTCTAACCCCAGTATTAATCGCACTACAATATATGCGATTAACACTGGGGGCGATGAGATGGCGGAAGATGATTGGAGGAAACCATTCGTTATTTATCTCGGTCTGGATAACTCATGCAACGGGCCACTACCAGATGATCCACAACAGTGCAGACACATCATCGGGAATTCAAAGCGCTACACAGTCCAACCAAATGACAATCTCTACAAACGTTCAATCACTGGTCCATACCTCAAGTGCCTCTCTAAGGAACTTGCCGACAAGATGCTTCGAGATCTACATGAAGGTACCTGCGGATCCCATACCGCAGGACGAGCTCTTGCTAACAGAGCTATTACCCAAGGAGTGTTCTGGCCAGGGATGCGGAAACAAGCTGAAGAATACTCACAGAAATGCAACGTATGTCAGCATCATGGGAATCAAATTTGGGCCCCTGCCCTCGAACTCCATGCCAGTAAGGTATACTGGCCGTTCAAGTGATGGGTACTCGATCTAGTTGGTGAATTCCCCAATACTCCTGGTAATAGGAAATTTCTCCTTGTTGCCATGGATTACTTCGCTAAATGGGTCGAAGCAGTTCCTCTATGCAGAACTCGAGAAGAAGAGGTCATTTCTTTCATTTGGCAGTATATCATCACAAGATTCGGTTGTCCCCATTTGATCTGTATTGATAACGGTTCTCAGTTTGTTAGAGCCAAAGTCGTAGCATTTCTCAACAAACACAACATAATCCATTCTCCATCAAACCCGTACTACCCCCAGGGAAACGGACAGAAGGAGATCACAAACATAATCATCGTGGATGGTCTCAAATAACGCCTTATGTCACAGAAGAAGGGCAACTGAATACGTGAATTTCCTCACGTCTTATGGGCTTATCGAACTACGCCCGGGAAGTCAACACAGTGCTCTTCTTTTCTACTTGCCTATGGAACTGAAGCAGTGATCCCAACAAAGTACCACCATCCTGTAAGAGACCACGAGCTCACAGACGAAGAAAATGAGTTCGAATTGGCGTGTAACCTCAATTGTCTCGATGAGACACGAGATCGAGCTATCGCAAATCTTGGTCGATATCATCAAACACTGGCAAATTCATATAACAAACAAGTTTGCACTCGAAAGTTTGCTATCAACGACTGGGTCCTTCGAGAAATCCCAGATAACAGAGAAGATCTACATGCTGGGAAACTTGCAGAAAACTGGGAAGGTCCTTTCATGGTCAAAGGTCGAATTGGTCTGGGTTCATACTATCTCATGCTGAAAGCCGATGACAAAATTCCAAATCCATGGAATACAAGAAGATTAAAGTTATTTCGACGTTGAACAGCTTCTCCGTCGCTCAGCAACGCCCAATCCACCTCGAGGTTTCACCTCCAATGTATGTACAAAATCTTTTTAATCAATGAAATCTCATTTTTATCACAAGAATCCCTGCTATACAGTTCCACTTCATCTCCATCCATCTCCACCCAAGGGTTTTAGCACAGTTTATACTAGCTCGTACCTAAGGGTAAAATCAACATCCAATATTGGTAATGACATAGATAATACTAGCCTAACTCCCGAGGATACTCATACATCCGAAGGTGGGGGCCATAACGAACCTCTTAGCCTGAAGATAACAAGCCTAAAACACGAGTGAGGAAAAAACTTGCTCGATGCCGCTAAGCCTCCCTAAAGTCCAAGGGTTGAAGCACAGATAATAATTACTTCTACACCCACAGACTTCTTCTAATTCGATGGGTCAAACCAGAGAATAACATCTACTGCAGGCGAATAAAATGTTAGTTTCCAATATCAACATTTCAAATTACAACACTCCTCTCAAGGGCCTACATCGAACACTGATCAATTCAATCAGTCACTGAAGCATCAACATCTGCTAATTACAAAAGGTGCTTGTTATCAGAATTCAAGTCTATTTCTTTTTAATTTTGCTGGATTTTCTTGATGGGAGAGCAGTCGACCTTCCTCCCACAACAGGAGTAGGTGAGACTGCACTTGAGCTTTCCCCTATTTCTGTCCTGGATGCCATGTATTCTAGAGCTCGCTCAACAACAATTTCTCTCCCTCGAGCTATCTGTTCAGCCATCGTGGTCCCAATACCATGATCCATCTATTCTCGAGATATCGAGTTTACATACACAAGTCCTCCCAAAGAAGCAATCTTGCATAAAATCCCTCTCAACTTGCAGAAATTTTATTTCCTCAACAAATAATGCAACCAATGCGCTTAATTGCCGTTGATACAAAGCTTCACCGTCACATTTTTCTTGCTCATGAAATACTAGTTCCTTAAAGGATTGGTGAGTAACAGCAGCGCGCTTGTTATCCCTCAAACGACGGGCTTTCGATTCAGCCAATTCGGTTGTTAATTGATCAATACGTTCACTCATCTGCCTCGTAAGATCTATCGACTTCTGCCGAGAATTTGTCAGATCAATACGCATATTCTCCACTAACTCTTCTTTTCGACGAAGAAATTTCTTCATCTCTCGACTCCCCTCGCCAGAAGCAATTTCACTATCCCTTTTATCCAATTTCAATTTGAGATCCTTCTCATACTTCATTTCCTGTGTACGTAATTCCCGCTCCAATTCGGAAATTCGAGCACAGAGTTGATTAATTCTTTCATTCATCTCCTTATTACGTTGCACCGCCCTCCTCACATTTCTGCGGACGTGGGCCAAATCGTCCACCAAACTTTTGTTCTTTGCTTGAACCTCTACTAAATCAGCCTTGCTCTGAGCCTCTCTTTCTTTTAAACGACGTAAATCAGCCTTCAAACGATCTATCGTGGCGTTCAAACTCTCACGTATTTGTGCAGAGTTACGCAATTCTAAATCTTTGCCCACAATACTACTGCCCAAATTTTCAAAATTGGCCTCAGACACAGCCAAGTTAGTTCGCGCAGTATCCAGGTCGATCTCTCTCTTTAACAACTGCTCATTCAGAGCACGAATGTTACATTTCATATCAGATATCTCATCATTTAATGCTCTAATATGGTATTCGGCTAACTCAGCATCGTGCCGAGAACCTGACGCCGCTCTTTCCTTCAATTCAGCCGGTTCGCTGATAAGTTGGTTCAAAGCCAAATCCTTGCTCAAAAGTGTTGCAGTCTTATCCTCGACTTGGCTCTTAGCTTCTTCGAGCTTTAGAGAAAGCTTCACATTATCATCCAATCGATCTTTATACTGAGAGATCAAAGCCTCATATTCTTCTGCATACTCAACATTATACAAAAGAGTCTGCTCTTCTCTCTCTCTGGCAGCATCTAGCTCCTTCTGCATAACAGTTAGCAGGGACTCACAACATCAGTACCTAATTGGGAAGCAAACCGATAGAAGCATACTGACAAACTTGCAGATCAGACACCTGCAAGCTCAAAAGAGCCACTGCCCCCTTGCCCTACCGGCCAAGAAATAAGCTTTTGTCGCAAGACAGAGTGTACATACACAAACATCCTGAACTAGAACAAACTTATAAGTTCTATTATTAAGTTCTAGGGGTTCTTCATCAGACCGCTGATGACATTCACCAGTCACCCATAAAAGGTTGTCGTTTTACACTCGTCCTGCTGAAGACAGGTCGAAGAAGCATGGTTTTGAAGAACTAGAAGAAAGATATGCACCATCAGTTGCTGTGACATACTTCACAGTGTAATACTCTAGAAAATCCTTGGCAGTAATCCTACTCTCACTACCATATACAGCCCATCTCTCATTAAGGGTTTCGCATACAAGGATAACTTCCCAAAAATTGCAATTTAGCCGCGCCGGGCAATCCCCAATCATATTCATAACACTCTTAGCCAAATTACTCAAAAACAGCGTCAACCCATAGTCGAACTGGGCTAAATAACAATAAAAACCATCAGTTCGACTCTCCTTCACCACGCCTTGAACGTACTCCAAGGACACTTCGTCCCCCAAACGCCTGCACTTCGTTTCTTTAGCCAAATCGGGCAGCAAATACATGTAATCCTTTCCTTGTTTGATATTGCAAGTCCTAAAAAAATTAACACTATATCCGAAGGCGTGCCTCCAGATCCCATCTACACTTCTTTTGGCCTTACAAAACTCCCTAAATCGAGTACAACCCATAGGGTACTCAACTCGAGAACCCTTCAAATGAGGCCATTATACCAATTCTGCTACAATATCCTCCTCGTCCCCTACTCCAATGACGGGAGATAAATGCCCTACTAGGTCTACTTCATCAGCCTTTGCACAATCGAAGGTCGAAACCATACTTATCTGCAATAAATGATCTACTATACAAGAAGCTGTTCCAACAAAACCTACAGATAGGTCGAGGATTACCCCTACAGCGTTGCTTTACAATTACAAAATCAAGTTTTTAAGAAGCTTGATATTACAGATACTTTCTCAAGCACGAGGACAGGTCTCTAGTTCTTTTATCGTTGCCAAGATAATGCTGATCTTCCAGAGAAACCTCAGCCATAGCTCGAAAAATGCAAGACTGGAATAGGTCAAACACCTCTTTCCCCTTTATTTCCCTGCAGGAAGAATTAAAAGAAAAGACGATTGTGCCGAAGGAAGCGATCCATCTTCCATACGCCACCTCCACCACCGCCGTCTCTTCCTCCTTATCCCTACCAACCCGGAGTTAGTAGAGCTTGAAGAGGACTTCTACCTTAGAAATCAGAACGTCATTAGAGGCCAGGGATTTTGCATCGCATACACCCCGGCCGCTAAATCGGATGCTACATAATACCCAAAAATATTTCAAACAACACTCTTTCAACAAAACAGCAAAGGGAGTTTCTCTACTCTGATAGCCAAAATACCGTATCCGGGGTTCCTCCATGATGAAAGAAAACTGTGTATGATCACTCGATTCCTCATCTTAACTAAGATGTCGCAAAGTAAAGATTTGTTGCAGGTTATTCGACGATCAGATCTGACCACTATTTATAGAGATACCGCATTTAGCGCACGTTGTTTCTCAAGACAGTCATCTGCTCGGGAAAACCACAAGTCTGCCCACAACACTCACGCGTCATAATAGCAACACACTCATCAATACAGACGTTCTAGTTTTTAAGCTCTCGCTTACGTCATCACAGGGTCCAAGTTTAGGGTTTTTCCAACTAAAGCCACACGTGACTTCAGTTGTGAGGGGGTGATTATAGGGACTTATCCCTCTTGCTATGGATACTTGATCTCATCTATACCTCGAGCTTCGGAAGACTTGATCTTATCCAGTACCTGACTCACGCATAAACAAACACGTTATATACACATCAGCAGTTACACATCGGTCACGAACTCAAGCAGAACGTGGGTCGTCCACAACAGATGTAAACAAAACGAGTCAACATTCACCTGTCTCCCACGAGCTAGCAGTTGCAGATTCAACTGCCCATGACTCCCACTTTCAAGAGAATGTGTTCAAGCACAATGTCAAGCTGAGAGCAGGGTCTATAAAAGGACAGAGCTCCTAAGGAAACAGGACGGTCAACAAACAATTCGATACATACAATTATCTGATCTCTAGCTATCTTTTCTTAGATTAACTATTGTAATCAGATTCTTCCTCTCTCTCAAGCAATAATACTACTTTAACAAAATCCTCCACTCGAGGTCGTGTTTTTTTTACCTATTTACAGGTTTTCCATGCTAAATCCCTTGTGTCAAGTGTTATCCCTTATTTAATTCTTGTCATAGTAGTTCTTGGTGTAATGATCAATTTCAAGCTATTTCGAGCTTTGCAAAATCTGGTCCCTACAGCTTTCACCAATGTTCTCCATCTCGATTGCAAGGCTAAAGAATACCTCTTCCTTAACAAGCCAGTGATGTTAGAGGAGATGATCACAAAAGTCAACGGTTACGTTGACTTGGAGAGGATGATGTCTGAGAAACAAAAGTCTACTAAGTCTGTCCTCTCTATCAAGGCCCCACCTGTAGAATGAACCAGCGAGCCTAAGGAAGAATAGGGAAATAAAAAACACACCATGGGAAACACTGGATATCCTCAGAGAAGCGGTCCGCATAACAAACCTGTCTTCCCAAAGCTGAACGTCCAAATCTCCATAATTTTTCTACTACTGTTGAAAGACACACTCTACCGCGTCTCTCAACCACTGGAGCCCATCAAGAATTGACCATTTTGCCTATACCATAAGGTAAATCATCATTCTATTGACAATTGCTATGCTCTACAGCGGTTACTTAAGCTCATTTTCAAGGAAGGACGGATGCTTAAATACATTGTTGACCTGAAGATGTACCAAGATGGCAACTATAAGAAGCAACTTGAAGTTGTTCAGGTCAACGAAAGAGCTGAGGAGAAGCATCTCTACTATATGCACCTAAGAAACATGACCAAAATCGATTAAATCACCAATTCTAACCGATCAAAGCGCCGGAAGCTCTCGAAATGCTGTGATCTTACGCCTTAAGACAAAGAGGCCAAACTTCTTCTCGAGTCGAGCAATCGCCGACTCAGAATCTCCTTCGAGGATTGCAATACTAGCTATGTCAAATTTCCACATCATGATGCGTTAGTCATAATGCTTAAGATGAAACAGTTTGTCATACACACAATGATGATCGATACTGGAAGCGGTATTGAAATTCTTTTTCTGAGTACGATTGACCAGATAGGTTTGGCCGACCAAGTTATTCAGGGCGACACAGACATCAATGGGTTCAATGGCTCTTGGGAGGAACAAGTAGGCAAAAGTATCTTACCTATTACCGCAGGACCAGCCACTATCGACGTAGTTTTCTACGTCATCAATGCCAAGTCTCGCTATCTTGGGATTATGGGTCACTGTTGGATACACAATATGGAAGCAATCGCTTCCACCTATCATTAAACACTCTGATTCAAACACGACAATGGTATTTATGAGATCAGAGGTAGTCAGAAACTATCTCGAGCTTGTGAAAATACTGTTTCTGCCATCCTAGATACTCCAGACAGATTGACCGCATAATAATTGCAGAAAATTGATCACCTCGACGATCACTCACCTACAGAGGAACCCATAGAATATGTCAATATTGATGGACCTAGTAGAGGTACGTTTATCGGAACCAAGCTGGTTCAAAATGAAAAAGATGTTAATTCAGTTCTTACAACTCAATCGAGATATTTTTTCATGGTATTTCAAAGAAATGCCCGGAGTCAATCCAACCATGGCTTGCCACAAGTTAGCCATCAACATCAACGCCGTAGCGGTCAAACAGAAGCAGCGATGACTTTCACCACATCTTCGAGATGAAGTTAACACCGAAATCGAGAAATTGATCAAAGTGGGATTCATTAGAGAAGCCAAGTATCCGGACTGGATATCCAACATTGTCGCTGTCCCAAAGAAAAATGGAAAAGTCTGCGTTTGCGTAAATTTCACAGATCTGAACAAACATACTCCAAAGGACAGTTTTCTTTTTCCCAATATTAATCAAATCCTTGATTCCACAGCAGGCCATGATCTCCTATCTATGATGGATGCTGCTTCAGGGTATAATCAAATCCCACTTCTGGAAGAAGATCAAGAGAAGACAACGTTCATCACCAAAAGTGGCATTTATTGTTACAAAGTCATGCCCTTTGAGCTCAAGAACGCAGGTGCCACATATCAACGATTGATGACTGCCATGTTCAAAGCACACCTGGGAAAAATTGTTAAAGTCTACATCGATGATCGCTTGTGCAAAAATGTACAGTTAGATAATCACATCTAAGATCTCAACACAATATTCAACATCCTTTGATCTTGCTGAATGCGTCTCAACCCTGATAAATGTTAACTCGCCGGCAAGATTGTCGCTATCAACCTTTTCGTCTCTAAATATTCAGACCACTGTCATTGGCTATTCCTATTACACTGCGAATGTACCAAACGAGAAATGGTTCAACCAACTGCAGAAGTCACATGGACACCAGAATGCGAAGCACCTTTTCAGGATCTCAAAATCTATTTGGGGAGGTCTCCTATAATGAGCACCCCAATAGGTAATGACGAACTGATAATCTACCTAGCAGTCACAGATACTTCTTTCATCTTAGTTCTCATTCGCCTGGAAGGGAAAATAGAGAAACCAATCCTCTTCATCAGCAAAATATTCACACCAACAAAAACAAGGTACTCTAAAATTGAGAAACTTTTTCTCACCCTTGTTTACACTTCGCAGAAACTCGAGCACTACTTCCAAGCACATTCCGTCAAAGTTATGACGAACTACCCACTTTGGGAAGTTCTATCCAAAAAAGAGAAGTCACGAAGAGTGCAACAATGGTCAGTCAGTTTGGAAGAACATGATATCAAGTTTGAACAACGTCATTCCAAAAAAGGTTAGGCCATTACCAATTTTCTCGTGGATTTTCTAGTGGAGGATCCCGAGTGGGAGGAGCACGACCTGGACCTTACCAAAAACACGTCGGAGAATCCAACCCCCAAGCTATTCGACGAAAAAGCTGACTAGATCACTACGTTAGGGTGGAGGCTTCTTACAGATGGATCAGCAGAACCTGCAGGGTCAGGGATCGGGATCGTTTTGATTACCCCTTCTAATGACAGAATTGAGAAATCAACCCGCTTAGATTTTGAGGCCTCAAATAATGTCACCGAGTATGAAGCTCTCATTCACGGACTCGACCTCGCACTTGAGCTCGATGTCCCCAAACTCTCAGTTTACGCAGATTCATTACTCATCGTTCATCATTATTCCGAGTAATACAAAAAAACGTGAAGATGATCGAATGCGCAACCCTTATTACAGATAGGATGAGTAAGTTCGCGAAAACAACTCTCGATTATCTTCCTCGAGGTAAAAATAGACATACAGATTCCTTGACTTATCTAGCCGGGGTCTTAGGAACGGAAGCTCAATATCTCTAGATCAAAATCATTTCAACCCCCGGTATTGATCGGATATTTGTATGCATGATCAACACTGGGGGCAATAAAGGGGGAGACGATGATTGGCAAAAGCCTTTCTTAGCCTACCTCGGTGTCGACAACAAGTGCAATAGACCACTCCCAGTAGATCTAAAAGAACGTCGACAGCTGGTCAATAACTCAAAGCGTTACATTACTCAAAATGGTATGCTTTACCGTCTTTCCGTTATAGGGTCTTACCTCAAGTGCCTCTCGAAGTTAAAAGCAGATGAACTGCTCCCCGAATTACATGAAGAAACTTGTGGCTCCCATGTCGCAGGTAGATCATTAGCAAACTGAGCTATAACTCAAGGAGTATTTTGGCCTGGCATGCGCAAGCAAGCAGAAGAGTATTCCCGTAGGTGCCACACCTGCCAGAGACATGGAAATATGATACGTACCCCTGCGCTCAAACTCTATTTAAGCAAGGTTTGTTGGCCATTCAAAACATGGGCACTAGACCTCGTCGGTGAATTCCCTAACTCTCCAGGTAATCTCCATCACCTACTCATAGTTACCGATTACTTTACAAAATGTGTAGAAGCAATTCCACTATGTCGAACCAGAGAAGAAGAGGTCATCTCTTTTTTCTGGAACCACATAATCACTCGATTCGGGTACCCCCACCTAATTTGTATTGATAATGGGCCCCAATTTATGGGAGATAAGGCCGTAACATTCCTAAATTACCATAATATCATCCACTCACCATCAAATCCATACTACTCTCAAGGCAATGGCCAAGCTGAAATTACCAATAAAACCATCGTAGATGGACTCAAAAAATGGCTTTACTCGCAAGAAAAAAGATTATTGGGTTCGCGAACTACCTCACGTCCTGTGGGCGTATCGAACCACTCCCCGACAATCTACTGGGTATACCCCGTTCCACCTTGCTTATGGAACTGAGGCTGTCATTCCTTCTGAATATCATCATCTAGTTTGTGATCATGAGCTGACTAACGAGGAGAATGAGTTCGAATTGGCTTGTAACCTCAAAATGATAGATGATACCAGGGAATGTGCCATCGCTAACCTAGGTCAATATCATCATATGATTGCCAGATCGTATAATAACCGAGTTAGAAGCCGTACTTTCCAAATCAGAGATCTCGTCCTCAGAGAAATTCCTCAACATCGCAAAAAGCCTCACGCTAGAAAGTTAGCCGATAATTGGGAGGGTCCATTCATTATCACAGGTCTCTCAGGCCTGAGATCATACTATATCATGACAGAAGAGGGAATCCCCATTTTAAATCTTTGGAACACTAGGCGGCTGAAATGGTACTATCGTTAGGTGTCTTACTACTCCATTTCCATATTTCACTTTTTATTTTACAATTCCAAAAAGTGAAATTTTAATCTCCATCCAATGTAAAATTTGAGCTTATCAATGATTTTTTTTGTGGAAATATTATTCTCTTCACGAACATTCGTCCGCATTCTGCAGATTAAACATAGTTAATACTAGCTTACAATTAATCTTATCCAAGTTAGATCAAGAATGTTACTTGATTTGGCTTCTGTTACTACATCTCTGCGATTGTAGCATGTGTAGAAACTTGTTTCATATCAAAGACTTAGCCAAACAAGAGATAAGACAAAGGTAATACTAGTTTTCATATTTTTCAACTTGTTTGGATCATTCCCGTAGGCTGGATTAAGGATAACACTTGGTTTAGCTGACTTTTTACATCTCTACGATTGTAGCAAGTGTAGAAACTTGTTTCATATCAAAGACTCGACCAAAGAAGAGATAAGACAAAGGTAATACTAGTCTTTGTCTTTTTCAACTTGTTTGGATAATTTTGGTAGGCTGGATCAAGGATAACACTTGGTTTAGCTGACTCTTTACATCTCTGTAATTTTAGCAAGTGTAAAAATGTATTTCATATCAAAGACTCAGCCATGCATAAGATAAGGCAAAAGTCATACTAAACTTTCATCTTTTATAACTTGTTTGGATCATTTCTGTAGGCTGGATCAAGGATAACACTTGGTTTAGCTGACTCTTTACATCTCTGCAATTGTAGCAAGTGTAGAAACTTGTTTTATATCAAAGACTCAACCAGGCATAAGATAAGGCAAAGGTCATACTAAGCTTTCATCTCTTTCAATATGTCCGTGACATTTTAATAGTTCAAATCAAGTTTCAACTTGGTTTAACTCAACCCATATCTGCGATTAAAACGAATGTACAAAAATTGTTTTATATCAAAGGCCCCACCAGACACAAGATAAGGCAATGGTCATACTAGCTTTCATCTATTTCAATGTGTCTGCGATAAATACTATTTATTTTAGGACAAATTCATATTACAAAGGATTCTTTTTTGCTGAGGGAGTATCAACAGCGATTCCCCACACATCAAGAGGTCGAGCTTTCAGTTCGCGGGCCATAACAACTCTACATTATTCTATTAATTCAGCAGTTCGAGGGCCTAGTTGGGTCTCCATGGCGCCCAGACAGTTCCCTCGATCTATCTTACCTCCACAGATGCATCCCTTATCTGACAGAGTTTTGAACAAGGTATCTCGTTCTGACTCAAGTTTTTTTACTTCCTCTACAAAATATGCAACGATCACCCTTAACAGGTCAGATCGAGACACATCAGGTACTACCATTGTTGTAAATCTCGCCTTCAACCTCTCGAGGTGTGACTCTAACCTAGCGTACTCATTCTTTCGTTCAATTATTTATGCATCGACCTTATCGTGATAAATGACATCTTCTTCCAACTTGGCAATATACTTCCCTGACTCAGTTAGGCTCATGGCTTATAAGTGTACTACCCGAACACGAAGTCTCCCAATTTTTATGTTCAACACTTTCCTAGCCGGCAAATCTTTCAATATTTCTTCTTTCCTCTTCACCAGTGATTCCTTTGCTTTGATCTCCCCTTCCAGAACCTTCTCCCTGATAAGAGCAACATCTAACTTATGCTGGCATTCCATCAAATTCGCATTTCCCTTCTGAACATGCCCCTGTATACGAGATAGGTCACTCTCTAGCTCTCTAATTAGACCTGAGAGACTAACTACATCCCCTCGAACTAAAGGAGCCTTAACCTCAGTTCTACTTCCCCCTGAACGCTCTCTAGCCTTGGCTTTCTTGGCACGAGCAATGGCTTGCGCCAATTCGTCTTTAAGTCGTGTAACCCTCTCGTTTAGATCGATGCACCTTCGTTGCATTTCTCAGAATCCCATATCCTTGGCGGGGAGGGTTGTTTGCAAATGTTCAGCTACGACTTCCAAAGCCGATAGATTTTCTCTAGCTAACCTTAGCTCGTCATCCTTTTCGACAAATTTTTGTCCCATTCACTCCAGCTCGTTCCTACAGTTATGAAGATCAGACCGAAATCGTTCCTCTGATTGTTCCAGTGCCTGAATACGGTATTGAGTCGTGTCGGCTTGCATGGCCTTCATAGCCAACGCGTCAACTTGCCGTTAAAGCTTCTCGGCACATTCTGTTACCTCAGCTAGCTCTTTTAATCCCTTATTTATCTCAACATCTTTTTCTTTGACCTGAAGAGTCAGGTCGGAAATGGCCTGGGTCAACTTTACAAGTCTGAATGCGTCTTTACGTATTGATCTTCACTGTTCTCGTTCGCCTCCTTCATCCTATCGAACTGCTCTGCAAATTCCCAATTATACATGAGTAGATTGTCCTCACGTGAGCGAGATGAATCCAACTCAGCCTGGGAAATATAACAAGTTTAAGTATAGTTCGAGTCAGGAAAGCCTTTGAAAATATACATACTACATTTCTAACAGACTATGTGATTTCTAAACATCTACTTCCAAGTACTTTTTGACTAAAAGTTTGGAGTCCATTCTCAGATGAACACTTCATGAGTCTTCTTTCAGCATACAAGGTACATACTTTCGATATATCACTCTGTATTAATAGCGTTGGGTTTTGACCATGCATTTCTATCATATTTAGTTGATAACTAAACGTTGGTGTAACATGTAAGTTGAAAAACCTATTCCGATCTAACCTGTAACTCCGATTGTGCAGACAGCAAGTAGAGGTTTCTCTTTCCCTGGCAAGTTTAGACTCTAGGTCATTTATTCTGAGACTCATCTCTCTAACTACTTACAAAAGGTTTATAAAACAAAGTCAATCTACAAAAGTTTCTTCCCTACACATAATTCAAACAACTTACAAGTACTTATACAAACATAAATGTCTACCCTACCTTCTCACTACCACCTTTTAGGAGCTCGACGCCATCCCCTTAATCATCGAGCACCTTCTGGCGAAAAACACTATCCAGACCATCCACTATCCCCACCGCTTCTGCTTCCTCCTCATCTTCTTCCTAAATATAGGTGTCTGCCTTAATGACATCCACCTCATCCTCAAAATAGACTTTCAGCATCAAATAACGCCTTAGTCTGTCATGCTCCTCGACCATCTCGTCAAGATTGGCCTTTGTCTCCACCTGCAGCTGACCAATCGCCACCGCATGAGAAGCCTTCAGCTGCTTGACTTCCTTCAGAGCGTCTGTCCTGGACCGAGCTAATTCTTTTTCCAGCTTGACATTTACCTTTTTTAGCTCATTTTTTTCTTCCTCTATACCGAGCCATATCCCCTTGACAAGATGAGCAACCTGCAAAAATTATATCGATCTTAACGATTAGCTCAAAGTATATTAAGCATTTCTTTATAATATTATAAACTTACCATCTTGTTCGTATCTTCCTCTCCTTAGAGAATCGCCAACCCGACCCTTTCCTCGACCTTTTTGAGATCGTCCACTGAAGCAGATCGCCCCTCGGCGACCTTCTCTCCTGAATCCCCAAGGGTTTGACCCTCCCTCCTTCTCTTATCTTTCGCGACCACACCGCTGCCAGTTGTACCAAAGGCCGGCAGAACCTTTAACATCCATTTCTTCAGATATTTTAGGGCTACTTTGCTTGGCTTGACAGGATTTAGCTGAGCCGAACTGCCAGTTCCAGGAGTCTTGGAAAGATTAGTTCAAACCTCTTTACCACTCACTTGCCTTTTTCCTTCATTAACCCCCGCCATCGATCTGGTAGACTGAGCCTTTCTAACCTTGTTCGACCTACTATCAACCCTCTTATTCCTACTCAGGCCGAGTCCCTCCAACATAAGTTTGTGTTCAGTCTCCACCTCCGCAACTTTGTCCAACAGGGATTCCTTCCTTTCCACTGTAGATTTTACACCTGTAATAACGCATTTTTACTATCAACTGCAGTTATCAACAAAACGTAACAATAATTCTATCTATGCATGTCTATACTTACTTTGCTTTACAGATCTAAACTGAAGGTCCAAAGGTTCTTCATCATCTCTTTGAAGGCAATTACCCTTCACCCATATAATGCTATCATTCCAGGTTCGACCTGCTGAATTCAGATCGAAAAAATGATGCTGAGTTGTGCTTGCACAAAAATAAGACCCCCCACTAGCCTTATAATTCTTCACCCCATAAAACTGCAAAACGTCCTCAGAGGTTATCCTCCTCACTTTTTCTTCCCTTTCCCATTTTTTATTCAGATCGTTACACATGGTTATCACCTCCCACATGTTCCCGTTCAATTGAACAGAACATGCCCCAATTGTATTCAAAATCCATTTCGCCAAATTGGTGAGGGGCAGGCTCAACCCATACTCTAATTGAGATAGGTAACACAAAAAACCCTCGAAAAGATCACTCCGAATATCCCCATCAAAATATTCTAACGAGATCGATTAATCTATACCCCCATCACGTTTTTCTACTTCCAAATCTGCCTTCAGATCAAAATACATTTCCCCCTCCGCTACCATACAACCCCTAAATTGCCTACCGACAAACTCTACACAATTGTCCCACTTCCCTCATACAGCCGTCTTGGCTTTATAAAACTCTCTAAAGGCATCAGACCCGGAGGATAAGATACCAATTGACCAGGGAAACCCATAAATTGTTCCAATCCTATTTCCCCTTCATTATCAGACTCACTCGTCCGACCAGAGGTCGATACCTCATTAACAGACAAACTACCCATCTTAAAACAATTTCTACAGGCACGCTTTTGACCTACAGAGATGCTTTTCACGCTCGACCTACATACAAGTTAAAGTATTTATCATTCTTCCATCTATGTATATATATATATATATATATATATTCAACATGTATCTCTAATCAGTCGTTTACGTATAACAATATATCTTTAACATGTATGTACGTCAACATATATTTGCGTACATCTCTACTAATCTTCAGTATCTGAATGAAAATCGGCAGTAGAGTCAAGCTTTCCCCTTACAACGCTGCTGTATTGCCACCTACGAGATCCAAAATCTTTTGCCCTCTTCAATCGTTTATCACCTTCGGATAACTTTTTATCAAATCCCCTGATCTTTCGTCTCTCTCTTTGAATGCTTTTCAAATTTGTGAAGTTGTAAAACGTTTGATTGGAGACGAAGAAGCACTATTTATCCTTTCACTCTTCAGCTGTTGGCATTTATTGCTCCTTGCATGAACCGTCCTCGATTCTGGAACTGAGGCATCCTTTCCACTGTCCATGTCAGACGCCTTGTACCTTTTTGATAAAACCACATTTTCATCATTACAACTCCCCACATTTTTTAACATATTTTTTCTTCTTATTTCTATATCTTTTCCTGACCTTCCCGCACTCATGATGACTCACACTGTACGATGTCAGAGTTTAATTTCTTTTTGTATACAAAACAAGACTAGAAGCTTCTGCATTTTCATATTTTTGTTTTTCTGTCCTTGTTTATCATATTTATAGTGATTAATGTCATTTTCTAAACTGTACAAATGTTCAAAATTATTCAAAATATTTGTTAGAATAGTCTCAAAATAGATTCGCCCCTATAGATGATCCGATTGACTTATATTATTTATGTTACATTCAAAACAATCATATTATTCATGGAACACACTTTACGCAACATCCATCACAGCCTTGGTAACCTAAACAAACTTTACTAATTTGTTGATCCTCAGATCTTTAAATTCGATCTCAACTTCAGCAATCAAACCATCCAACTTCTCTCGATCTACTGAATCCCTCACCAATTTACGGGAGAACACCTCATTAAAATAACGAGAATACTCATGAGGTCTCCTTACATCTAACCTTCGAGCTCACATTCTCTCCATAATAGTTCGGCATTATAACCAAGCGAACTCAAAGGTCCACTCACGTACTTCAGCAATCTTTAAAGGCAATCGTCCTTCAACGGTTAGGCGAATCCTCTAAGATTGAGCCATACCATCCTAGTCTCTCTACCATTTATATGTTTCTTCTTTGAGCCTACCCATATTTATAAATTTCTCTCATACTTTCCCCTCGAATAAGTGCTTTTTACCTTGCATCTCATAAAAGAAACCCAAAATCTTGAAATCAATTATTTGAACTTATCCCCTCACTAGTACACGTATTAGTTACTACGCTCGACCTTACGCTACCACGAGTATTACCCTTTTCGACCTGTAACAGCTCGAGTTTTTACAATTACATATTCTTATAATTTTTATCCCTCACCTGTTAAACATAAATCATTTATATCAGCACGACATTGTCGGTACATATTCATCTCAATTCGAACAACATTGCATAATTGTTTCATCACTTATAAGCAGTTATTCAGTCAATACCCTACACAATTCAATTCAAAGAAATTTTTTGGTACACAGTTTAGTAAATATTAACTTTTATTCATGTCAAAGATATTACATACGATTTATAGATAACAAGTTTTTACAACATCGACCTCAGAGGTATAACAAAATCTTATCTATCCAACACCAAACTCCAGGTACTTTACAGATAACAAGTTTTCCCTATTTGTTAAAATTCACAGGTCATTCAGGCACGCCAAGGTATCATGTCTTCCAGTTCTTTTTACTTTAGTAATTCTTCACCCTGATGCAAAGAAGACATTAGACACAACCAAAAGTCTCCTCCTGCAAAGTCGCAGGTGGTGTTAGAGGAAAACGTTAAGATCGCTGAGGAGGCTGACTTGAGGCCGCGTTTTAAGGTTAAAGATGGTCTCATGGCAGAACAATGTCGAGCTAAAGCTCGAGAGGAGGGGGTTACTGTTGTTGAAGATGAGATTAAGAAGGTTAGTAAATATTTGGTTTTTTCGTATTGTTTTATCGTCTCGGGCTGACTTATTTCTTATTGTAGTTTGCTCGCGCTCGGAGGGGGGTTCAGCTTGATCTCCAGGATAGGTCTATTGAGCTGGAAAGGAGGATCTCCTAGCTCGAGGGAGAGAAAAACCAGTTTGAAGAGTACTTGACTCGGGAGAGGGAAACTTTTCAGTTGGAGCTGGAGAAAGAAAGGGAAGCTGCTGCCCTAAGGCTTAAGGAAGTTAGGGCCGAAAGTGTAGCTGAAGCGGAGTGATTGGTTTTTGCGTCTGCTACATCTTAGAACAACCTTGCAGGGAAGCTCTACCAGCTAAGGTATACAAAGGTGGAGATTTTAGCATTTAGCGAAGGAAATTATGAGGAGAAGGAAATTGTGGATGAAGATGAGGTTGAGGAAATGGAGGATGGTCTGAATGTTACTGAAAAGACCGTTGCCGATAATCAAGAAACTATTGATCAGGTAGGATGATCGTGTAATGTAACATCGGCTGTGAAACATTAAATCGAGTTTGTAATATTATACTGCTGTTTGATGCCAATAACGTTTTTCTTATGAAACCCCGTATTGTAGGAGATAGATAGCTTGCGCCTCAGAGTTGTGGACTTAGAGGGCCTGCTTGAAGTGAAGAAAAACTCCTCTGCCGATTTGCAGGTTAGATAATTCAGATAAATTAATAACTAGATGAACATGAATTTAATAGAAGAAGGGATATGTACCTTGTAAGTTTGTTCTAGTTTAGGATGTTTGTGTATGTACACTCTGTCTTGCGACCAAAGCTTATTTCTTGGCCTGTAGGTCAAGGGGGCACTGGCTTTCTTGAGCTTGCAGGTGTTTGTTCTGCAAGTTTGTCAGTATGCTTTTGTTAATTTGTTTCCCAATTAGGAACTGATGCTGCGAGTCCCTGTTAACTGTTATACAGAAGGAGCTAGATGCCGATAGAGAGAGAGAAGAACAGACTCTTTTGTATAATGTTGAGTATGCAGAAGAATATGAGGCTTTGATCTCTCTGTATGAAGATCGATTTGATGATATATGAAGCTTTCTCTAAAGCTCAAAGAAGCTTAGACCAAGTCGAGGATAAGACTGCAACACTTTTGAGCAAGGATTTGGCTTTGAACCAACTTATCAGCGAACTGGCTGAATTAAAGGAATGAGCGACGTCAGGTTCTCGGCACGATGCTGAGTTAGCCGAATACCATATTATAACATTAAATGACGAGATATCTGATATGTAATGTAACATTCGTGCTCTGAACGAGTAGTTGTTAAAAAGAGAGATCGACCTGGATACTACGTTAACTAACTTTGGCTGTGCCTGAGGCCGATTTTGAAAAATTGGGCAGTAGTATTGTGGGTAAAGATTTAGAATTGCGTAACTCTGCATAAATAAGTGATAGTTTGATCGCCAGGTTAGATCGTTTGAAGGCTGATTTACATCGTTTAAAAGAGAGAGAGGCTCAAAATAGAGCTAATTTAGCAGAGGATCAAGCCAAGATCAAAAGTTTGGTGGACGATTTGGCCCGCGTCCATGGAAATGTGAGGAGGGCGGTGCAATGTGATAAAGAGATGAATGAAAGAATTAATCAACTCTGTGCTAGAATTACCGAATTGGAGCGGGAATTACGTGCACGGGAAATGAAGTATGAGAAGGATCTCAAATTGGAATTGGATAAAAGGGACAGTGAAATTGCTTCTAGCGAGGGGAGTCGAGAGATGAAGGAATTTCTTCGTCGAAAAGAAAAGTTAGTGGAGAATATGCGTATTGATCTCCCAAATTCTCGGCAGAAGTTGATAGATCTTATGAGGCAGATGAGTGAACGTATTGATCAATTAACAGCCGGATTGGCTGAATCGAAAGCCCGTTGTTTGAGGGATAATAAGCGCGCTGCTATTACTCACCAATCCTTTAAGGAACTAGTAGTTCATGAGCAAGAAAAATGTGGTAGTAAAGCTTTGTATCAACGACAATTAAGCGCATTGGTTGCATTTTTTGGTCAAGGAAATAAAATTTCTGCAGGTTGAGAGGGATTTGATGTAAGATTGCTTCTTTGGGAGGACTTGTATATGTAAACTCAATATCTCGAGCATAGATCCGATTGGGGTTATGGATCGTGGTATTGAGACCACGACGGCTGAATAGATAGTTCGAGGGAGAGAAATTGTTGCTGAACGAGCTCCAGAATATATGGCATCCAGGACTGAAATAGGGGGAAGCTCGAGTGCAGTCTCACCTACTCCTGCTGAGGGAGGAAGGTCGACTACTCTCCCATCAAGAAAATCTATCATAATTAAAAAAAAATGGACTTGAATTCTGATAACGAGTACCTTTTGTAATTAGCAGATGTTGATGCTTCAGTGACTGATTGAATTGATCAGTGTTCGATGTAGACCCTTGAGAGGAGCGTTGTAATTTAAAATGTTGATATTGGAAGCTAACATTTTCTTCGCCTGCAATAGATGTTATTCTCTGGTTTGACCCATCAAATTAGAAGAAGTCCGTGGGTGTAGAAGTAAGTATTATCTGTGCTTCAACCCTTGGACTTTAGGGAGGCTTAGCGGCATCAATCAAGTTTTTTCCTTACTCGTGCTTTAGGCTTGTTATCTTCAGGCTAAAAGATTCTTTATGGCCCTCGCCTTTGGATGTTTGAGTATCCTCAGGAGTTAGGCTAATATTATCTATGCCATTACCAATATTGGATGTTGGAGCTTATCGGCAGCGAGCAAGTTTTTTCCTCACTCATACTTTAGGCTTGTTATCTTCAGGCTAAGAGGTTCGTTATGGCCCTCCGCCTTCGGATCTATGAGTATCCTCAGGAGTTAGGCTAGTATTATCTATGCCATTACCAATATTGGATGCTGGTTTTACCCTTAGGTACGAGTTAGTATAAACTGTGCTTTAACCCTTAGGTGGAGATGGATGGAGATGAAGTGGAACTGTATAGCAGGGATTCTTGTGATAAAAATAAGATTTCATTGATTGAAAAGAGTTTGTACATACATTGGTGGTGAAACCTCGAGGGAGATTGGGCGTTGCTGAACGACGGAGGAGCTGTTCTGCGTCGATAGAACTTTAATCTTCTTGTATTCCATGGATTTAGAATTTTATCACCGGCTTCCGTCATGAGATAGTATGAACCCAGACCAGTTCGATCTATGACCATGAAAGGACTTTCCCAGTTTTTTACTAGTTTTCCAGCCTGTGGATCTTTTATGTTATCTAGGATTTCTCGAAGGATCCAGTCATTGATAGCAAACTCCCGAGTGCGAACTCGTTTATTATATTAATTTGCCAGTGTTAGATGATATCGACCAAGATTTGCGATAGCTCGATCTCGTGTCTCATCGATCAAATTGAAATTGTACGCCAATTCAAACATATTTTCTTCTTCTGTGAGCCCGTGGTCTCTTACAGGATGGTGGTACTTTGTTGGGATCACTGCTTCAGTTCCATAAGCAAGTAGAAAAGGAGAGCACTGTGTTGACTTCCTGGGCGTAGTTCGATAAGCCCATAAGACGTGAGGTAATTCACGTATCCAATTGCCCTTCTTATGTGACATTAGGCACTTTTTGAGACCATCCACGATGATTTTGTTTCTGATCTCCACCTGTTCGTTTCCCTGGGGGTAGTACGGGTTTGATGAAGAATAGATTATGTTGTGCTTGTTGAGAAATGCTACGACCTTGGCTCCAACGAACTGAGGACCATTTTTGATACGGATCAAATGGGGACAACCGAATCTTATGATGATATGCTGCCAAATAAAAGAAATGACCTCTTCTTCTTGAGTTCTGCATAGAGGAACTGCTTCCACCCATTTAGTGAAGTAATCCATGACAACAAGGAGAAATTTCCTGTTACCAGAATATTAGGGAATTCACCAACTAGATCGAGTGCCCATCGCTTAAACGACCAGTACACCTTACTGGGATGGAGTTTGCGGGCAGGGCCCCGAATTTGATTCCCATGACGCTGACATGTGTCGCATTTCTATGAGTATTCTTCATCTTGCTTCCGCATCCCTGGCCAGAACACTCCTTGGGTAATAGCTCTGTTAGCAAGAGCCCGTCCTTCGGTATGGGATCTGCAGGTACCTTCATGTAGATCTCGAAGCATCTTATCGGCAAGTTCCTTAGAGAGGCACTTGAGGTATGGACCAGTGGCTGAACATTTGTAGAGATTGACGTTTGATTGGACTGTGTAGCGCTTTGAATTCTCGATGATGTGTCTGTGCTACTGTGGATCATTTGGCAGTGGCCCATTGCATGAGTTATTCAGACCGAGATAAATAACGAATGGTTTCCTTCAATCATCTTCCGCCATCTCATCGCCCCTTGTGCTAATCGCATATATTGTTGTACGATTAATACTGTGGCTAGAATAACTTTGATTTGAAGGTGTCTTGATTCTGTACCCAATACTCCGGCTAAGTAAGCCAAGGAGTCGGCGTGGTAATTCTCTCCTCGAGGGAGGTATTCGAGCGTAACTTTATAATATTTGTTTAGATTTTTTACAACCAGAGCTGCATAATCGACCATGATGCCGTTCTTCTTGTAATGTTCTGAGTAGTGATGAACGATTATAAGAGATTCTGTGTAGGCCGAGATTTTAGTGATTTCGAGTTCGAGAGCCATATACAGACCATGAATGAGTGCATCGTACTCGTTAACATTGTTCGAGGCTTTGAAGTCGATATGTATGGATTTCTCAATTCTATTGTTGGAAGGTGTAATGAGAGCAATCCCAATTCCTGACCCTGTGGGTCTTGTTGAACCATTGGTGAGGAGCCTCCACCCTTATTGAGATATCCATGATGCTCGATCATCAAAAGATTTGGAGGGTGAAAACTCATCTGCTGCATATTCGGCGATATCTGGATCATGTTCTTCCCAGTCAAGATCTGAAACTTAAAAGTCCGCTAGGAAATCAACAACTGCTTGACCCTTTTCTGAAATTTGCTGCTCGAATTTGATTTTGTGCTCCCCCAAACTGACGGACCACTGCTGTATTCATCTGGATTTCTCTTTCTTAGACAATACTTCCTGAAGTGGGTAGTTTGTCATGACTTTGACAGGGTATGCTTGAAAATAGTGTTTGAGCTTTTGTGCGGTGTAAACGAGAGTTAAAAGTAATCTTTCAATTTTAGAGTACCTCGTTTCCGCTGGAGTAAGTGTTTTGCTGATTAAGAAGATCAGTTTCTCAATTTTTCCTTCGAGCCGAATGAGAATCGAGCTGAGTGATGCATCTCTAACTGTAAGGTAGATAATCAGTTCCTCATTGACTATCATAGTGCTCATGATTGGAGCCCTCCCTTGGTAAGTTTTGAGTTCGTGAATAGCTGCTTCGCATTCTGGTGTCTAATTGATATCTTCGTTCTTTGACCCTTTACCTCGTTGAGTGGAACCTCTGAGTAGCATAAATAACCATATGCATCGGTCTGAGGATTTGGATACGAATCTATTGATTGCAACAATCTTTCCTGCGAGCTTTTGTACATCCTTCTTTGTTGACGGTGAAGGCATGTCCCGAAGAGCTCAAATTTGATCTGGATTTGCTTCAATCCCTTTCTTGCTGATAAGATAACCCAAGAACTTTCCCGTGTGAACACTGAACTGGCATTTTTAGGGATTAAACTTCATTCTGTAGGATTGTAATATACTGAATGCTATAGAGAGATGAGAGATGTGATCTTCTTTCTTTAGGCTCTTGCAAAGCATGTCGACAATATAAACTTCAACTGCTTCTCCCAAGTACTCTTTGAACATACTTGTGACCAGCCTTTGGTAAGTGGTTCCAGCGTTATTAAGGCCAAATGGCATGACCTTGTAATAGTAGAGACCTCTTTCTATAATAAATATAGTCTTTTCTTGATCTGCTTCCAAGAGTGGAATCTGATTGTACCCCGAAGCGGCGTCCATCATGGACAAGAGTTCATGACCTGCTTTAGAGTCAAGGATCTGATGAATGATTGGAAGAGGGAAGCTGTCTTTTGGCGTGTGTTTGTTAAGATCTGTAAAATCCACGTAGACCCAAACCTTCCCATACATCTTTGGAACAACAACGATATTAGAAATCTAGTTTGGGTACTTGGCTTCTCGAATGAAACCGACCGCGATAAGTTTGTCGATCTCCTTGTTCACCTCGCCTCTAAGTTATGGAGATAACCTGCATTGCTTCTGCTTAACTGCTGTGGCAACTTCGCGGATAATTAAAATGTGGCAAGACTTTGAGGGGTCTACGCCTGACATTTCTTGGAAGTTTCATGCATAAACGTCTTTGTTGGATTGGAGGAAAAAAATATGGGCTTCTTTCTCTGTTTGAATTAATTTCGTACCAATATAAGTACCTCGGTTAACTCCATCGATCTTGACGTATTCCACGGGCTCGGCTGGAGAAGGCTGATCATCGAGGTGATCAACCTTCTGTGATTGCTATGCAGCAATCTGGTCGAGAACTGGCGAGACTGTATTCTCGCAAGCTTGAGAGAGTTTTTGACTTCCTTTAATTTCATAAATATCGTTGTTATGTTTGAAACGGAGTGCTTGGCAGAACGTGGACGGGATGGCCTCCATATTGTGCAGCCAACAACGTCCTAGTAGCCCCAAATACCTTAATTTGGCATTGATGACGTAAAAAATAACGTCGATAGTGGTAGGCCATGCTGTGATCAGGAGAGTAATCTTCCCAACTCGTACTTCTTTGGACCTATTAAACCCACTGATGTCTGTCTCGCTTTGAACGACCTGATCTGAGAGTCCCCTCTGGTCAATCGTGCCCTGGAAAAGGATCTTAATCTTACTTCCTGTGTCCACCATCATGGTGTGCATTACGAAGTTCCTCATTTTGAGCATAATTACTAGTGCATCATGATGAGGATACTTCACATGTCTTGTGTCACAGTCTTTGAAGGAGATTCCCTTTCGACGACTGCTTGACTCTGGGAGGAGCTTAGTTTCCTTGTCCTGGATGGAATGGTCACAACACTCGCCCAATTTCCTCCGCTTGATTTTGTTGGAATTCTAAACCTGATTGATCTCGATCATATTGATGCAGTATAGATGATATAAATGCTTCTCCTCTGCATGTTCTGTTGCTTGAGTCACGTCACCTTATTTCAGATAGCTCCCATCTTTGTAGCTGGGAAGATTGATGATGTATTCTAGCATCCTCCCTTCCTTAAAAATGATTTCTAGGAGCTTCTTGAAACCATAGCAATTGTCAGTGCTGTGGTGCTTAATATTGTGATATTCACAATAAGGTCGACCTGCTATTAGATCAAGAGGTCGAGCTGGACGGAAACATTTATCTTTCTGGAGAACAGGATAGATCACAGAAAAATTGGCATTCAACTTTGGTACGACTGTTCTGGATGGTTTCTGCGACCTCTGATTGTTGTCTCTTCTTGGTTCTGTCTTTGCTCGTTTAGGATCGCCTTGATCGCTCGAGCTGCAGTTGCTGCTGGAATCTGTAGAAGGAACCTTGGTATTGTGGACTGCATCTACGAGTTTATTCAGTTCGGGCATCATCCGCTCTAGATCGATGTAATTGTTGACTTTCTCGATCATATTTTCGTGAGTCTTGGGCTTCTTCAGGAAGATATACTCTCGAGCTTTGCAATTGAACTGCAGAGCATTTGTGAATGCGGACACGGCTGCCTTCTGATCTTGATTGTCGGCCTTCTGAGCCAGTTCGAGAAACTTCTAGGAGAACTTTTTGAGCTTTTACCCTTGTGCTTGTTTAAGACTTATAAGAGAATATAAGTTCTCTTCTTTGTCTTTGTTGTGGGCATAAGCCTTGATGAAGATTTTCTGTAACTGCTCGAAGGTATGAATCGAACCTTCCGGTAAAGAGTGAAACCAACGGAGAGGTTTGTCCAGGAGACTGGTAGCGAAGAGTCGGCAAAGGATGTGATTTAGATTAGAATACAAGTCCAATGAATCACGGAATTGTTGAACGTGCTGGCCAGGATCGGTTCCTTTGTATTTGATGATCTTGGGTGCATAAAAACCTGTTAGGACATTCATATCAAATAATTCTTTAGCAATTGGACTACCTTATAATTTTTGCGAGTCATCCTTCGCGTCTAAAGCCGTTGCTTGGATGATCTCCCTGATACGCTGGTCCATGAGCTCCTGAGAAATATAATGCTAAGAGATAGGAGTTACTGAAACTATCAAAACTGCTAGAATTGTCAGAACTGTTGGAACCGCTTGACGTATGAGTCTGGGAACGTGGTTACCTGTTTCCTCGCTCATATGTTTAGGAAGCAGAACTCTGTAAGGAGGTCGCAGGACTTCCTCGGGTTGCTTGGAAGGCCTGCGATCTCTGCTGATATCTTTCTACGCCTCCTGTCCCAAATGAATTGAGACTATCAGTGCTTGTGGATCCTCGCAATAAATCCTAGAAATATCTGTACTGCGTACCTTATGTGGCCCTAACCTCTCGTGAATGAAAACCCTTGAGGTCGTTGGTACTGTCTCGCGTTCTCTCGGGGCTGGTGGTGGTTGGCTGCTCTGTAATGCTTTCAGAGCTATTTTAAAAGCTAATATCTGAGCTTCTTGTTTCTTTGTCTCCGGAACTCGAGCTTGACATTTTCGTTCTGACTCCTTATCGTGGAGCTCTCGATCTGCCAATAGCAGACGCTCGGGCTAACTCTGCTTCTCGGCTTCGGCAATTATGCCCGCCTGAAGTTCGGCAACCCGATCAGTCCCCCTTTAACTTTTAGGCTGAGCACCCGAAGATTGACGTGTTTGAACCATAATTGAATACTGCTTGACTGATGAGTATTTATCGTGGCTCTTAAGTACGTGGAAAACCGTGTATTCCCACAGACGACGCCAAATGTAGGGACCAGATTTTGCAAAGCTCGAAATAGCTTGAAATTGATCCTTAAACTAAGAACTACTATGACAAGAATTAAATAAGGGATAACACTTGACACAGGGGATTTAGCATGAAAAACCTGTAAATAGGTAAAAAACCACGATCTCGAGTGGAAGATTTTGCTAAAGTATAATTATTGCTTGAGAGAGGGGGAGAATCTGATTACAAGAGTTAATCTAAGAAAATATAGCTAGAGATCAGATAATTGTATATATCGAATTGTCTGTTGACTGTCCTATTTCCATAGGAGCTCTGCCCTTTTATAGGCCCTGTTCTCATCTTGACATCGTGCTTGATCACGTTCTCTTGAAAGTGCGAGTCATGGGCAGTTGAGTATATAACTGCTAGCTCATGGGAGACAGGTGTATGTTAACTTATTTTGTTTACATCTGTTATGGATGACCTACATTCTGCTTGAGTTCGTGGTCGATGTGTAACTATTGACGTGTATGTAACGTGTTTGTTTATGACTGAGTCTGGTACTGGATAAGATCAAGTCTTCCGGAGCTCGAGGTATAGATGAGATCGAGTGTCCATAGCTCAAGAGATAAGTCCTTACAAAAGCGGCGACGACTATTTTTTGGTCGAGGTTATCCACCTTTCTTGCGAGCTCAAGGAGTTTCTTTAAGAAGTCTTTAAGGTTTTCCCCATGACTGCTTAAGACCGATAAGGGAATACAAGTTCTCCTCTTTGTCTCTGTTATGAGCATATGTCTTGATAAACTATTTCTGCATCTGATCAAACGTGCAGATAGATTCCTCAGGAAGAGAATGGAACCATCGGAGTGGCTCCTCCTATAAACTTGTAGCGAACAGGCGACAGAGGATGTGGTTGAGATTGGAGTACAACCCCAGTGAATTGTGGTATTGCTGAATATGCTCCTTCTGGTCAGTACCTTTGTACTTGTAAATTTTGGGAGTATGGAAACCTTTCGGTATTTCTATATCGAATAGTTCTTTGGCAATCAGACTTTCGTGTAACTTCGTGGCATCGCCGGTAGTACCCAGAACTTGTGCCTTGATCAACTCCTTAATTTGTTGGTCCATGTGTTCTTTTATGACGTAATAATGTGTTAGTTGAATCGTTGGACGTGCTGGCAGGGGATGATGAGTTCCCGTACCTTCACTCAAGTGATCTCGTGCTGGAACTTGATATAGAGGTCATTGGTCTTCCTCCTGATGGATGGGAATCTGGTGACCTCGACTGACTTTTGATTAGACTTCTCCCCCCAAATAGATGGAGGGCTGTAGTCCGTGTGGTAGATTTCTAGAAATGGCTTTACTGGTGGCTCCCCGAGGTCCCAATCTTTTCCTTGCTAAAATGCGCGAGGTCTCTGGAAGTTGATCGTGACCTCTGGCTGGATGAGCTTGCTGAGTATTTTGCAGAGCCTCGAGTACAGTCTGCATCATCGTCATCTGATCTTCGTGTCATTTGAGCGCTGCCAAACGAGCTTGTCTTCCTGCATCGATCTCTTTCTCTCGAAGCTCGCGATCCTTTATCAATTGAAGTTCGAGTTCAGCATGTTTTTCTGTCTCGGCATGGAGATTCGCCCGTAACTCGCTGAGCTGTCCCGAATCTACAAATTTTTTGGGATGAGTACCTGCGGCCTGTCGTCGGGAATAAATCATAATTGAAGATTGTAATGAAAGACTGCCTTAGGGCATTGTGGAAATGTAATCTTTCCCACAGACGGTGCCAAATGTAATAGCCAAATTCCGTAAGCTCGATAAGATTAGCAATTAGCTATCATACCAATGAACCTGTATCAATGCTCTAATATAAAGTAAGAAATGGACACAAGTGTTTTTAGCGTGGAAAACCTCTGAATAGGTAAACAACCATGACCTCGTATAGAAGATTTTTGTAAAAGTATCCTTATTGCTTGGAGTGGATATTTTTATTACAGGTGATCTCTAGAATATAAAAATGCTTTTAATCTCGTAAATAAGAAGTTTGTGTAATTTTTTTGGTCCCTGTCTCTTCTGGAACTTCTCCTTTATATAGGCTTTTCTACAGCTCTTCATCATGCTAGAACACATTTTCCGAATAATGTGGTTAGTGGCGGTTGACTGAATAATTAACAAGTTCGTGGGAGACAGGTATCTTTGACTGGATAATATTTTCCGGGTTTAGCTCTACCCACGTTCTTGAGTAGTTCGTCTAACTGACGAATGTTAAGTGTTAAAAATGCGTGAGCCTAAGATGGAGGTAAATTGAGCTGCGTGAGCTCCATTATAAGTAAAATCGAGGGATAATTCCCTACAATGTTCGATTATGAGTGAGATCGAGTGATAAGTCCCTACAAGAAGTACTCTACGGAGCTGACTTCCCCGACCTCCAAGTATTCTGTTTGGTGGTCTGAGGTGCAGGAGGTAGAAGACTAAGAACATTGTCCACAGTCATGCGAGCTTTTCCTTTAGCCATAGCTAGTTTCTCCTGAGCTCATTGGACTTTGGGTACTACAGAATCTACCCTTTTCTCCCTACAAATACTGAGCTCATAAAGTACCTGATTTAGCTTATCCTGATCTCGAGCAGCGTAGTCGAACAGACTGGACTTATCAGGTATAGACGAAGGCTTGGGTTCTGCCAAAACAAGGAACAAAACATTAGTTAACAAGATCGAAGATGAGTTATTGGTTATTTGATGAATGGTCAACATTACTTACTCGAATGATAATATCTATGGTTCAGCTCGAGCGCTGGTTCATCTGGAACCTGTATACAGTTACCCTCTTCCCACACAAGGTGGTCGTTCCATGGTCTATCCGCAGATTCAAAATCAAAAATTTCAACCTAGATGAATCACAATCCAGGTAGCCAGTACTTCGACCTTCGACATATATCTATTTATAAAATTTCATCACATCTTCAGCTTCGAACTGCTTCGCAGTCCCTTCCTTCCTCCATTTTTCATTCAGTACCTTACATACCCTCATCATCTCATAAACATTCCCATTCAACTGGGCAGGGCAATACTGTAACACATTCATAACCCCTTTATGAAAGTAGGTAAGAAGAATTCTAAGGCCATATGCGACCTGATTCAAAAAGCATATAAGCCCATCACTCAGGCCTAATAGCCCGAGACCATTATAGTAAGAGAGATTTACCTTCTCACTAATCCCTCTTCCACTTATCCAAACATGGGACTTGGTAGTATACCGCCTGCTCCCCTTTCCCAGGGATATAGGCTCTGAACAAGAGACCTTGATCCATCAGGTAACTCCCCCATTCCCCTTATAATTTCCGTTTATATTTCAAGTATTCATTTCCTACATCTACCCCCTCTAGGTATATAATAACAACTTTATTATTCTCTTTTCTATCTTCCCTCTCTACAACTTCGACAATATTACTCGGCCCCCAACCTCTACGATCCTCTTTACACTATTCACAGTTTCTTCCATGGTACTGGAATCGTCCTCCCTTCCCGAAAACGATGTTTTATCTGAACTCGAAGAGACTATAAATCTACTAGTGGGAATGCTAGCTTTAGAATGCATACTGGACCTACAGATGTAAAACATATTTTATCATTATTTCTATACTACATACAATAACCACAACCCCACCTTTTACCCAGTTTACGTGTTTTACTTTATAATTTCCCAAAAAACAAAACACAATCATTTCAAGTTTTCCCTCTTTTTCCCCAAACAAGCATTTGCTCTCTCTAGTCTGTTCATATAAAAAAATAAGAAATTCTCTAACTCCAAAACCCTCTCATATTTATTCACAAATCCCGAAACCCCTACATTATTAGATACAGATTACTATGTATTACTACACATATCAAACAGATTACTATGACTACACATATCATCCAGATGACTTAATAAACCAAACGGACAGAGGCTTTACCAACCTACACTTGAAGAACAACAATCTTCTGCTTTGCCCGAACATCTTACCACGAATGAGCGCTCCCGTCACTTCCCCGACAGTTTTCTATTGCCTGATAAAGATTTCCTTCTCAAATCACACTCAGTATTCAAACGTTTCCTCTCTGTGGAAATAAGATTAACACCACTTTTTTCTTTCTCTGAAACTATAGGTAATTTATGAGAGAGAGAGAGACGAGTTTTTATACTCTCCCTTAGTTTATGAAATGATGGCTCCTTTGGACACGTGTCAGCCATTCCTATTGTCTCTGTAAGCACGTCTTTTTGAGTAATAGCGTTATCATAATTTTTGTGATAATATTTACTGTCATCACATCTGTCTCTATTGTCTGCCATTACAAATTCTGCACTTCTTGCTCAACACAGTATAAACAGCCGATCAACATACTTTCATACTTCACTAAGGCCGTACAACTTTCCTAAAATAGATTAATATTCAAAATTTGAAGATATCTATACAGTTGTTAAAATCCTACAACTGTCTTCCACAATATCTGTACACAAACAGTAAAATAGAATACTTTATTCTCATTTAATCAGATTGAGGCATCAACTATGCCTCACCTTACATTTATTTGGGTTCCCACACAGAATACTAAAAACATAATACTTATTACGATCTCTCATACTTCGAGCTTACCGAGCTCACCAATTACATCTAAAGCAACCTCGATAGTTTGCCCTCTCACACAGAATACTAAAAACAAATACTTATTACGAGCTCTCATACTTCGAGCATACCTATCTCACCAGTTACATCTAAAGCAGCCCCGATGGTTTGCCCCCCCCCCCCACAAAATTATCTCATCTCTTACTGCTCTTGCATCCTCTTTTATAATCTTGTCACACGCGAACTGTCGAACAGTTAGTTCTTTTACCGTGACACTCAACAGTGACCTATGGAACATATCGCACCAAAAAAAGTGGTCATACTGTAAGGGAAAATCTATACTATGTTACCTCTGCAACAATTTTTGTAAGCAAAGATTAATTAAATTAGACCAGCAATAGTAGCAAGATGAACTGGAGGAACCGAAGTGATGATCAGGAGATGCTGAGTCGAGGACTAGGTCTCTATCTTTAAGACATTTTTCCGCACTTCCCTTTGCAAATAGTTGATTACTGTGTCACCTCCAGGATAAAACAGCAGAGTGGGAATTTCTCTTACAAGGAAGAAGTACAGTCGAATGATTTGTATTTTCAACAACTTTACTTGGATTCTAGATTTATGATTTGAAGAAAAGAGAAGAACTGTGTATATGATGGATTGATAAAATTGAGGCACAACTTCTCTATATATAAAGCAAGTTCGAAACTGTAACAAGAGTTAATGGTGGGATACGCCATCAAAAATGTTCGAAACGGAAAAGAAACGTTTAAAACTTAATTACGAAACAGTTACGTTTGAGAAATTCAAAACTGAAAAGTTCAGTTCGAAATAGACTAGGTTCGAATTTGGTTTTTTGGGAACTCCAGGTCAAAATAGACTTTGTTCAAATTTGGTCTCCTGAGAACTCCAGGTCGAAAGGACTTGTCTCGAAATGATCCAGGTCGAGATCGAATGGACTCAGTTCGTATTGGTCCAGGTCGAATAGAATTGGTTTTGACAAAATCAATTCATTCATAGAAGCCCAAGTTCGAGGCCCAAGCCCATGAGCCAAACAAAATTTTAAACCCATTTTTTCGGCCTGCCCCCGCCCAACATAGAGAATAAATGATATAGGTTATATCAAGGAAACAAACTACTCTTCCAAGCAATGTGGGACTAACAAGCCACATAAAGTTTTGGAGATATAAAAGCCAACACATACTCTGCGAGCTTACCTTCTTCATCTAGTCCAATCAGATTTAACGGCCATTCCGGCAACACGGTACCGTAAGGGAGTTGGCAAAAATACCACTCACGAAGTTCAATAACCTTGATATGAAAGTGGCCATCTGCTGCCTGATGAGCACACTGAGAACGAGTCCTCACCATGGTTAATCGCACTTACCTCCACAATAAAATTAGCCCTGTAGAAGATACAAGTCATAACAGCCAAGAATCACTACTTTATAGCCTCCAGAAAGATCTTGCAAATCTAGATCACCCCATCAATTTTGCTGAAGAAGATCTCTCCTAAGAAAATTTTTGGAACAGCAGAATATCACAATCAAATACAAAATATTATGACAAGTCATTTTTTCCATATTATGAAATATCTCCTCAAATTTTATACGAGCAAATATAAAGATGGCAACATACAAGATCAAGCAAGTCCAGCAGTAGCACCTACAAATCAATATCAATCCCTTTTTCACAGTTTGATACACTTTGTCATACAGTTCGAGTACACAGATAACAGAAAATAACATATATTTACTTCTACCAAGTCATCTCATAAAAATTGTCTACTTCCTATCACCACATTTTTCAAACTCTTCTAAATTTTTAAACTTCACCCATCACTACCACTTACTATCATACACACAGAAATTCTTACAGTTCAATTTTCCTCAGTATACCTTGTAATCAACTACATCTTATTTATAGACTCCTATTTTACAACAGAAATAAGTTCGATACAAAGAGTCAACATACCAGAATGGGGACATTTTCATTAGTTCGAAGATTTCTCTTACAAAATACTTTATAGATAACAAAATGTTACAAATAACTACAATAGATTACTTCACAAAGTTATAGTTTAAATCATTTTTCAGCAGTCCACTGAGAAGATGATGAAAAACTGAAACACTTTCCAAACTCTGATCCTATGCTGCAAGGTCCAGGAAATAGTTAGAACTGGAAATCACAGATGAAAGATCTTCTTCATGGCCAATATCTATGGTTCATAGAAAAAATGATCTCATCCATCATCACCACCTCTTCCACCATAACCCGCATGCCAGAGACAGACGAAAGGTCCTATTTTTTAGAAAGAACCCATTCACTAGCGGATACCTGCGAGACTCCCTCAAACGAATGCCTACCGCTTTGTCTTCAATTGTAACAGCCTCCTCCACCAGCAACTGAAGCCCATTACGGTGCTCTGCCTCAAATTTCAACAGATAGTGAAACCGCGCCATCTGATAATAATCATCCCCCGCCTCCATCACCTCTTCATATGATATGCGATGATAGGTAGGCAACACAGGAATTGGAGTCGGCAGATGTAGAGGCTGGTACCCAAAGCACCGAATACGCAACTCCTCTATTTTTTTTATGAATCTTAGACTCCTGAGACTGGTTCTTGGTAGTTACCATACTCTCAACAGACACGGTTTTTAGATACAAAAACAAGAATATAGAAGAAGAGGATCAGAGATGAAGACTTGGCTCATCACACTCACCTAAGGATGTTTTATATACTATGATGAACATTTAAGCAGGCCCTTCAAATTCCCAACGTCAAAGGGATTCCCCATGCAAACAACATTGACTAAAGCCATTGGTTCTAGAAATCCCAAAAGACACCAACATATATTTATGAATATGCATTGGGAATGATTCCCAGATTTTAACTACAGTATTAAAGACACTTCTCAACCAACACTACTCGCCCGTATGATTTCCTGTACTATTGGCTGAGAGGGGGTGGTTGTGGTGGCTTATTGCGTATTTCGAACTCATGCGTCATCTTTGACCAATATATGAACTTTCGACCTCACTAACAAAGTATGTGACACAGTAAAAAATAAGACAATAACATCAGGAAGTACTTACAACACTAGTGCCTCAACCAACACCACTCATCCATGATGCTACTCGTGCTCTTTGTTGAGAGCCATCTTGTAATAGCTTATTTCGTATCTCAGACTCAAGTTTCATCCTTGACCTCATTAACATATAGGAAGCACTACTAAAGACATGTTCAACATTCCTTAGTTCGAGTCATAACTTTTGATCTCCACATACACAGTTCGATTTATACAAGTGTACAGTCATAAATAGAGCCGTTGTACAGCCACAAAGATCAGAACGTTACGCAATCTGGTCAAAAAGTATCTTACATATACTCTGTAACGTCCATCATTAAGAATCTTAATGGTCGTCAAACAGTCATATTGTAAGGCCTATAAATAGGACCAAAGAACTGCAGATTAGGACATGCAATTCTACATAGAAGATCCTTACTTTGAATTTCTACATACTCAGAGCACTTATTATAATAAGTTAGCAGTCTCAATAAGATCATCTTCTCCTTCTCAAAATCCTCAAAAGAGGTTGTGGTTTTTATCCTATTTAAAAGTTTTCTATGCTAAATCGTCTTGTTGTGTATTGTTCACTGTTCTTGATCATTATAAACTTATCTGATGTAAATGCTAAGTCCGAATCCTGAAATTAGGCCATTATAATATCGAAGTGTTAGATAACTTTTCTGATATATATTACTTGGTGTATGAGTGCCACTATCATGATGCTCGATCTACAAATCGAGATACTCTTGAATTCCCAAGGTCTTGTATTTCGAATTCCTTCCCAATGTATTCGGCGGCTCTCGCGATCTCTCCCGGAGGTCTAATGATTTCCAAATCATTTAGTATACTGTTATGATGATACTAAAGTTAATTAATGCATTCTAAATAAGAATGCATGGACAGATAATGATATTTGCAAAGTCCCCGATCTTTAAATACTCAGTCAATACTTACTAAGTCACATGGGCCCATTGCTTCAAGTCAATAATAACTTTTCCAGTTTTATTACGTACACATCTCGTGTGTCGGGCTTTATTGTTTCCTGAAGCTTATACCTTCCAAGATAGCTTCATGCAGATATCCATATCTAGTTTCCCATATAAATACGCGGTATTTACATCAAACGCATGTCTAGCTTGTCCTTGACAATTTGACAGACTAATTAGTGCTGAAACGTTATAGCGTCCATAACCGGGTAATAGGTCACACTACAATCGATACTAGATCTCTTAAAGATTTCCTGGGCAACTAGTCTTGCCTTGACCAAATTATTTCTATGAGTTAATCGTGCTTTCGTACCTTTCCCATTTATAACCGATAAGCTCAATGGAATCATTTCGCATTATGCATAAGCTGAGCTCCACTTGAATTCCAGATGCCCACTTTTGCTAATGTACAACAATACACATTCGTTTACAATAAGGGGTTCTAAATCCTCATCCTTGATGGCGAGCACAACAACAAATATGAATACCTTGGCAATGGGTGGTTCCATCCTCGATGAACCGATTACACCATTAGTCATATTTGTCCCTTATTTTGCAGCTCCCCGACTCAGAATACTTTATTCCAATGGCGCTCCGTACTAAGTGCGTGCCTCAGATTCATGTGTGGTACTAATTCCCCTAGAACGTTCTGCTGCGATACTAGTTCCCCCAGAACGTTCTGCTTTCTTGGTGCATTACTTGCAAGTACATACACTTATGGTACTTCAATAGTGTCTATGAACGTGTCTAGCAATTCATTTATGAACTATTAGAGATTTATAATCCGTTGAACCTTATTGTCATCTAGTTTATGTATAAGGATCTAGATGAGATAACGATAGTGTTTTCTAGGACCCCTTGGAAACATCCTCAGCATTGACTGTCATATCTCCCCCCAATACTAAGAATATCGTCTCATCAAAGTGATAATTATCTGCCCTGCAGTATATACGCCGCCAGTGGGTCCAAATATCCAGTGACAAATACGAATCATAACCCACATAATACCAGCTCAACGTTGAGGGTCCCATCTTCATACATTATGGTACGATTGGCACTTGTACAGAACATCCAAATGTTTGTCGATGGGCGACATCGGGCTCCGACCCAGTTACTAGTTGCTTTTGGAAAGATTTAATAATTGCTAAGGGACGAACCCTAATCAGTGATGTGGAAGCAAGAATGCATATCCCACACACTAGCCGGAAGCTGTAATTGCAATAACAGTGGCCTAGCGATTATCCTAAATCGCTATATTAAGTTCTCTGCCAATCTCAAGTTGGATATGGTATGGGGTACTCACGATGCTCAATCTTCTATCCCATTTAGCGGTAAAATAATCATCAAAAGCCCAAGAGTCCAACTCCCAAGCCTCTGTTAAGTCATATCGATCAACTTTGGTCGGTTAATCCAGGAACTGAGCCTGTAATCGATTGATCTAAGTGAGAAGTCGTACCAGTGTTGCATTCCTAGATTTTATGAGTAGACAAACGTAAGACCACTTCCTAGATGCATTTTTATGACCATAAATATTTAAGTGGGCCATTATGTGGATGGAAAGGTCTACATGTGTTTCTATGGATGCATTTAGAGCAAAGGCAGGAGATCCCACTCCATCTTGGTCATACAATGATGAAATAATAGACTTTTCTTAAAAGCAATCATTATACGTTCACTTTCTGGATCTTCTCTCCTTTTAAGGAAAGTTGATATGTAATCTTGATAATCCTCATCATTATCCGAGCTCTGAGGAGTATATTGGAAACCGTTCCAATAGCGTGTTTTGACTTTTTGACATAGAGTGAATGCACAAAACCTTATTTGTTATTTTCTCTGATAGTCATTACGTGATAAGTATTATCATGTATCTCCCTAAACTCAGTAAAATCTGGCTGGATTTACTAGTTTATAAAGTGGACTAGATACCCTGTATCATACCGTTAGAGAGTAATAGTATGACGTACTCAGTGTATTCTATCATGTTGGTCGTACCAATGATATTCGTGTCATCCCTGAGGCACAAGGTTAGACAATAAATATATTTATATCTCAAAAGAATCGAGTGTGTGGTACTAATGTCTCTTAGACATGTGTCGTTACTCATCCGATTATCGGTCATACTCAATAAGCATATAGATCCATAGGCGGGTTGTATATAGTAGATCAACTATCATACATAGAATTGAACTACTTTCCAAGCAATAAATTTGAATAATCACAATTTAGAACAAATTAGAAATCACATGCATGTCACGAGCACTTTATTGAAATATAAACGATATGTTCCCAACAAAATAAAAAAATTGACAACAGAAAGAATAGTAAATCAAGTCTATACTAGAAAAGAAACTACTAGTACTCTCTCTAATGTGATATCACATGACTATTGGAGAATCGTTACAGATTACTCTGTATGTTGATCCATGCTGGCATCAGTGTCGCCAAAGGAGTCTGACACTACTAACTTCATAGTGATAGAAGTTATGTCAGTGGTGATGTCGTTAGCCTAGACTTTGACTCTAGGTACCCATGGTGTCTTGCAGTCGCAAAACCAGTGTTCAGCTGCCCCACATCTTAAACAAGAAGATTCAGAATCTGGCTTCTTGATCTTCTTTGGTATTTGTGGTGTTCCAACCTTTTTAAACCTATTATTCTTCTGAGAGCCTAAGAATCTCTGATTCCCGCCTTCAGTCGCCTTCCTACTCTCAGAACCCCATTCATGGTTGTCTTTGTCATGAGATAAGATCTTTCGTGCATCTTGTTTCATCCTCCAAGGAGGAAACCTCTTGCTTTTCCCAAAAACAAATGTGCCATCTTGTTCCGCAGCGAGCAAGAGTTGGATCAGATCTCTAGGACAGCTAAATTCCATTTTTGTATACTGGTCCCTAAGGGTAGTCTGTAAATATGGAAATGTAGAAATAGTCTTTTGCGAAGCCTCTTTATCGAAGACATAATCGTTATTGAGCCTCCTGGTTGTAATAATTTTTTGTAGTGCTGAATTATAGGCAAGTACAATCTTAAAGTCACATAGCCTCAAGTTCTTCTAGTGCTTACGATTCTTATAATTCGCTAGGGCCTGCTGCAGACCAAAGCGTTCTCTTAAAATTGTCCATAACTCATATGGATTTCCGCAACGGAGGTGCTGAAACTTTAGCTCCAGCTCAAGGTGGGTGCACATAGCCAACATAGTATGTGCCCTGAGTGGTTTAGAGACGGTATTATCTGTAACAATTGACTTTGAGACATTTATTGTGTGCAGAATGTAGATAGAGTTTTATGTCCGTACACTAAGACAGGTAGTTGGAACCATCAAGTCGCAATGGTTCGTAGTCGTAACGTGGACTAGCAGACATCCACATCTGTTATGCAAAATGTATATCGTAATTAGTAACGATTCTTGATAAACATATTAATTGCATTAAAGACAGATCATAATACTTAGATTAAAAATAAATGATTCCTAATCATCTTATAGTTGAACCCTGTTCATATTCTAAAACTCATAAAATTATTTTCTAATGATTAAATCCCAAATTTACCCTGTAAAATGACGATCTTAATCTTAGATGTGCGGTTTAATAGAATCTTAGTCAAGACTGATATTCAAAACTACTAGATGTGTGCGTTCCTTATAAATCCTTTTTAAGTACATGATTTCCAATCATTACTAAAGACAATTCATACTATACAAGTCAGTGATTCTCAAACATTACTTATAGGTGAACCTTGTTCATATCCTATTAACCGTCAAATCCTAAATTTACTCTGTAAAATGGTGATCTTAATCTTAAAGTGCGCTTTAATATAGTCTTAGTCAAGACAGCTATTCAAAACCACTTGATATTATGTTCTTTATTCTGAGAACTAGGATGTTCTATGCCCTCTAGTTCTATAAATGTAGGTATATTCTAGCCAAATGATCCTATTTGCTATAAATATGAGGGGCATTAGATGTTTAGCTGACAAGTGGTCCCATTCTGAAGTCTGCTGGGTTCACAAGATATGGTTGATTATGCCTGTCTTTGAACTAACATTCTAGGGTACTATAGGTTACTATTATTACCTAAATATCATCTAAATGGTATTATGTAACATCTAATTGTACCTAGATACAAAAAATTAGTTCCTCAAATACCAAGTATTTAGAAATAAAATTAAATAAATTCCCAATTGAGCTCTAGTTATTTATCCATGATAATTAACTGTGATTTAGATATGACTCCTAGTCGTATTCTAAATTAGTCTTGGTTTCGTATTATCAGTAATCCCTGATCGTGATAATAAATATCCTAGGGGCATACCAATAATATCTTATTAGCTATCGCAAGATACTTAAATAGATATTATACCATGTACTTATATCACATATAATAAGTGAACCAACTTTCCTATACAAGGCACCTCTTCCCAAAATTTAAAAAAAAAATTCAAAATGGGTCCCCCACGGGGTAGGTCTAGTCAATAGATTTTTTTTTTAAAAAAATTGGGCTCAATTTGACCAAAAAATGGGTTATATATAGCCGTTTTAGTATCTAGACCGGTCTGACTCGGTCTGGGTCAAGGCCTAGACCGGGTTGACCAGTCTGAACTGGTCTGACCCAGTCTGCCAAGTGCCATGCACGTACAGGTCATACGTGCTATACGCATGGGCTGCACACGCGTCTGCCACAGGTGCCACACGCACGGGCTGTACATGTGCCACGCACGTGTGTGCCAAACATGACACACATGCACACGCGCCTCGCACGTGTCTGCGATATCACTGCTTCAGTTACCGTCCGCGCGACAGCTCCGATGACAGTTCTGGTGACAGTTCTACGCACGTGCCACACCACATTATCATGCCACGTGTCCTCGACACATGTCACTACTAACATTACAGTGGATAATGATGACGTCACATCAGATAATTATTAAAAATAAAAATATAAGAAAATATTTTATTATCTTGCTGACGCCATCGACAAAAAAAATGTCGTTTTTGACCGTGAAATTGCCTTGTTTCAACATGCTATTCCCGACGATTGAGACATCTCCCTGAGACGTACCATATGCTGTTGGAAAGCTCTTGGATTAGGCTATCCAACCGAAGTAGTATCTCCTCTATCAAATGTCCACCAAAAAAGATATATAAGTTTAAATACAACCATTTTTCAAGGGTAAAAAATATCAAAAACCCTAATTTTTAATCTGAAAAAAATAGGGAAAATATGATTTTGAACTATGATAATCTATCATATAGTACAGATTAGAAAGAGATTGAATATGTATTCAAAAAAACTGTAAAATACCTCTTGATCGTAAGGTTTCCCTAAAAACTCTGATTAGAAGGTAATTTTCTGCTCTCCTCATTCCTAGAGCTTACGTGCGGATAACGTGTTGAGAGATAATCGATATAGAGCAATATAACTATATCTTATGAACAAAAGAGAGAGAGAAGAGTCGATTTCTTATTGATTCTGAATTGTGTTCTCTGTACGTAATACAATGATATAAGGATAACCCTACAACAAAGGTTCCCCAACCTACTCAAACTCTCCCCATAACCCTATCGGGCCTATGGGCTTGTTAGGAGTCCTAATAGGATACCCCTGTTGGGTTTCTAGTTTGGGCTTGGACCTAACTCCTAACACTTTCTTTCTTTTGGACTCTGATAGAGGACTGCAGGATTTAGCCTGAGATATACGTCGGAGGCTTCCGTAGTTAAATTTTTTTGACAGATTTCCAGTGCCGAGAGGACGTCGTGAGCTTTGTTCCCTTTGGCGCCATGTCTATTGCTCCAATTATATCCTACATGATGCCAATTTTTTTGACGAGTTTTGTTCCGAGTGTAATGGCTTACAATATAGATCCATCGTTCATTATGCCATGTTTAGTTCACGGGATTATGTTCCCGTAGACTTTTTTGTCTGAAATGTAAGAAAAATAGCCTTATTCAGCTTCATGAACAGTACTACGTAAATGCTAGAACATTGCATGTTCTGTTGCATCCTGCAGAAGCCATTTAACCTCATGCGCGACTTCAAAACAAATGCGAATAGGGGGTACGCCAATTTATTTTCACTCGCAAATTAAAATAGCAAAAATGTAGAGACCGTCGACAACTTAAACCCATTTTGCATCTTGACCATCAGACGAGGTCTATGGTTCAAAATAATAATATAGGCATTTTTATGCCTTCTAAAGCGATCATAGTTGGAACTGCCACAATCATAGTGTTTCTTCTCAATCTACTTGTTTTAACTCGCAATCTAATATTTACTTACCCCATTTATACTCGCAAATTTTACAGCCTTACGTGTTGAGGGGAACTGAGTGGAATACATTCCCAGTCGACGTTTGGCTTTATCCGATTAAACATGACATACAATCACAACAAGAAATAGTAAATAAACAAACACACACAAACAAAAGATTTACCGTGGTTCACCCCGAAGGACCACCGAGCCAATGAATCCACTATGTATCGTAGAAACCGTTACAAGCTCTCAAGAGATCTTATCACATGAGATCTCCAACCTCACAACAAAACTCACACAGATTTTTCAAGGTTACAAGATATCAAGAGAACCATCAAGAACTGAAGTTACCTCAACCTCACTAGAAACCGCTACGACCCAACTTGAACGAATCTTCTACGCAAACCATCATCTTTCCCATCGTTGATTTTTTTCTTCTTGAACAAATCTATACTCTCTTCCCTTCGATTCACATCATAACTTAGCATCCGAGAGGCCCTACCCCTCTCTTCATCAAACCCCCAAGAGATTTCTCCAACTTCTGCAACTGCAATTAAGACCCATCTCTCTACAAAGCTTAGCCATGAAGGCTACAACTCTCCTAGGTTAGAGTTAAGTCTCTCTAGACCCTCTAGGTCTCTTTTATATCATAAGAGACCTAGAATACAAGACACCATTGAATTATGTATCATGAGGCATTTTCAACAGCTAAACATAAGTTACTCCCGAACTCTATGGATATCCTGTTCGAATAGACTCAATCCGAGTCTTCTGTTCGAACAGGAACAAAAAATTCCCAAATAAGGACTTCTTTTTTTGTTCCTTGTCCCTTTTTCAGCCACAAAACCTGACATTACATCCCTCACACTTGTAACCAAGTACCCCACTTATTTCTTCAGGCTTGCCAACAAAGTTTCGTACGATCCATGGGTGTACTCAGTTAGTCATCTTCATGCATCTTGCTATCTCTGATCATTGTTAGCGGACTTGCTTCTGGATAATTTTTTTCTTTCTCCCCCCTATATTTGACCCACTAGGCAACATTTTGACATGTTGGTTGCATCTTCTTTTGGTATTTTCCTTGCAAATATCTTGAGGTTGATTTACCCTAACCGGAGAGTCAAGATTGGAGGGCCTGTTCTCCCACTTCCTACACCAAATATGCGAACATCTTGAAGTTGTACTAACTAGAGGACCATGATTAAAGGGCATCTTTTTCCACTTCCTGCACCAAATATGCAAATTTTGGATGTTACGAGAAGCTTATTATTAAACTATATATCAAATATGCAGAATTGCCAATCTATCAGGATAGGATTTGCCAAATTTTCAATAATACATCTCTTATTTCATCAATTATCACGAAAGAAGACAAAAGAAACAATATGCTATGAAGGAGATACCTTTCTTGGAGGGGATGACCGGTGAATATTTATCCAGACGTAGTAGACCGATTGGATGTGAATTTACTAGATTCCTTTATGAATCCATTGCCCTCCACTGAAATGTATCGGTTATATTGTGAGAATTCTAGTTATAATTCTTCATTTATCTTAATTACTGAAATGGATACAGTACATCCACAAATCAAAAACAGCTAGCTCAACTCCATTTCTTTTATGACTTTTCCATATAAGCATATGGCCAGACCCCTAAGTAAGCTTAAATACTATACTTTAGTTCCTGTACAAAATTGGCATCCCTTAAAGCGAGTTAAACATCCGAGTTTCTAATTACAATGCATAGTGTTAAAGACGTGAGTAGAGAAAGACATAAGGCATTGCTAATATAAGTGGATGCTTGGAACAATTAGACTTGTACCTAAATTAAGAGATTATGCCTACACATAAGTTCCATGTGCATCTAGGTATGCACCTACAGGTATATGTGCCTAAATATGAATGTATATGGTATTTCAAAATAAAGTTTGGAGTTGGGTTTTTTATTTTAGTTTTATCTTTTAGTAAGAGTTTCAAGATATAGTAGAGGCTTATAATTTACTTTGTATCTAGGTGTGCACACTTCTGAGTCTATAAGTATAATATTTACTATGTTGTGTAAATAGCATTAGCTTTTCTCTCAGACATTCAAGGTATAATAGTAGCATATAGTATTTTTACAATTCTACTTAGTATAGGTGAAAGTGTGAGGATATATTACATTAATTTCTCTCTCAATCATTCAAGGTATAATACATTTATATAATACTAGCCTAGTATTGTACATGATATAGACTATCTACTTATAATTTACGCTATTCGTACTTGTAAAGTAAATAACATAAGGGCAATATATTACACAATATCTTTGTGCAACATGAAATAAAACAAAACCAGAGTGTAAATAAAGGGCAAAGATAGTATAAAAAATTGGGATGTAATTTACCTATTCCATAATTGTTAAACATATCTTGAGAGAATTGATTATTATGCTGAAATTTGCTGCAAGTTAACACCTTCATCAAATAGGGAGAAATAATAAACGATAAACGAACAATACTAAATTTTGTAAGAATAAAAGAAGGGCTACGTGATTACATTGCTAGACTGCTAAAGAAAAGGCGTTCTTTTCATCATCATCCTCTCTTAACCATAATTTGAAATTAAACTTTCTTCCACTGAGCGAGTAGGGAGGGAGGGGACTCAAAGAAACAATAAAATCAAAATACCTCTTACTAGTCTGGAGCCGCTTCAGATCCCAAAAAAGAGAAGAGCTTCTGTTCATCCAAGTAAGAATTTATCAAGTATGTGAACATTTTCTTGCATGTCAAGAAAATTCTTCCTAAATATCTTCTTACTGCACAGTACTATGTATAGTGGTTTCATGTCCAGGCTCTGAAGTGACAGCTTTATCACCCAAACACTGATGACTGCCAGTAACTTTGTATGCGATATCTGCATGAAGGGTTTACAAAGAGATCAAAATCTTGAACTTCAAAACAGAGGTCATAACCTCTGGAAGCTAAATCTGATAGACAAAAATGATCAACAAGTCAGAAATTTTATGCTATACTCAGAAATTCAATCAGATTTCAGCAACCATCGCTTAAATAGCAAACCATAGTTTATCGTGTAAATAAAATAACAACTAGAACAAAAGTTTCACTCCCTAAAGTTTATATGTTTAGTTGATATGGTAAAACTCATAAATAATGAACTAGTACAGCTAACATTCCTGTATAAAGCAATGCAAGAGTTAATAATGTTTTACTTGTTAAGTGTTGCTTGCTTTTGCTTAAAAAGTTTTCCTTGTTAACTAATTATTATTCACATGGTGAATTGGGCAGAAATGAAAAACTAAGGAATCTAAAAATTACCTAAATACTAAGATAGGACAAAGTAGCGTTGATTTAAGGTAAGACAAACATGTCTTTTTTGTTAAATTTTAAGCACTACGATGTTTACTTTTGCTCTTTCATTTTCTAAACTAAAAGATTGCTATTTTTCTAGGTTAGCTAATGCACAACTGATATCCACTGAGAACAACAAGTATATTGGAGGTGTTGGGAAAACCGAGGGGGCAAATCGCACGCGGAAGCACAATACGATTAGCAAGAACTCAATGAACCAACCCTAACCAAAGAGAATTCGAATAAAAGCAATAAAAACACAACACAAGGTTTAATTAGGTGGAAACCCTAAACAGGATAAAAACCACTCCCCCGACAAACACGACGAATTTATTATCACACTAAGGGTTACAAAAGGTTACAGAGATCACTCAAACCTCACCTCTACCCTTACAGATAATCCCAGCAAGAAACCCTAGAAAGAAAACTCAAGAAACCTCTCTAGAGCTAAACCCTAGATTTCTCCATTTTCTCTCTCTATCTCTTTCTCACAGTACAGAGGCCTTTAACATACAATCTCTATTTATAGACTTTCCATTAGGTCATCTCCGAAATACGCATCACGAGATAATCCATCGCTTCGGATCAAATTCTCTTCAAAACGAATTTAGAAACAAACAAACAAAGCCAAAGTCGTTCGAACGAGTCATGAGGTCGTTCGAACGAGTCATGACAATCCCTTGAAATTTTGGCCCAAGCGCTATTTTCGTTCGAACGACTTCCCACTCGTTCGAACGACTTCAACAGTTTTTGAGCCGTATTCCTAACAGGAGGGTTAAAAAAAAAACAAAATCATTATACCTTGGAAATGGCTCCTCATGTATCTCGGGCAATGACAACATTTGCTTTTGGTCAAATGGCCCATTTCTTATCAACTAATGGAGCTTTTTGTAGCATTTAAAAGTTTTAATATATTTACCACATGTCTTAAGAAAACTTTAATATCTGCACACCAATGAAGTTTCCACACTTTATATCATATTCGCATATAGTAAAGAGGTTAAGGAGGGAGATACAGCTGTGAAGGAAGTGGGATACGAGGCGAAAAACTTCTTTTGAGCAGAAAAATTTAAGCAATAAATATTTGGCGGAGTTTTTCTTTTCAGAATCAACATAGCAATGTAATAAGCCCATCCATTATCAAATCCATTAATAGCTTTTATCAAGTTAAACATAGCACTTCCGACAATGCGATTAACTTTTTTTGAGTGTGAGACGTGTCTGCAAGATTACATAATAATATAATCTATAGCAATGTTGGTCGAATGCTAAGTCTACATTTTATGGCATTAATCTAAACACACTACTATATCAGTGCTATTAAATGAAATTATGTTGTAGTAATAAACCAATTTTTGTGTGTTAAAAATAGAAAATTACTTGTTTCGGACTTTCAATCGATTCAATTTAAATTCCATCCATTGAGAGGGTGAGTGAGATACTGAGCGATTAGAAATTGATTTTTATGTTTGAGGAGTTGGGCACTGAGGTCCTAGAGTGAGAGAGAAGTAGAACTCCGTCACTATGTCATACAGTCGAGCCCAAATGTGAAAAGGAGAGAATAAGAGGTAATTTACCTTTAGGTTTAAGATACAAGGGAATGACAGAAGAGCACTCAACATACTAGCGGGTTGAACTGGGGTGAAGAAATGCAAACCCAAAACCGATCTGTTCATGAAAACAAGTATGTGGATTGACCAATTCGAGCCGATTCCTCAAATGGAGCCTGAAGTGTATATTCCTATGTCAGTTTGGCAGGTTGTAGATCACTTTCCAGCTCTACTAGTTGTATTTTTCTTAAAGAATTTCTTTTCATCACAATTCCCCTCTAAAAACTCCAAAACGAAAACCAAATACAAGCTACTACCTAAATACAAGTGTATATTATAAAGATGCATCTAAAAACTCCAAAACAGGAAAAGAAAAAAAAACAAACGAAAACCAAATGCAAGCTACTACCTAAATACAAGCTAAATGAAGAAATATCAAACATAAGAAAAAGAAACATATATCTTTATAATATGTATTGCCTCTTCCAGATCCGATTGACCTCTTCCAGAGTTGTTGTACATCTCTTTTGAGAGAATTGATTATTATGTCGTAATGCACTGCAAATCAACGATTTCATTAAATAGGGAGAAATAATAAAAGTAAAAAACGAATAATATGAAACTTCACAAGATAAATAAAAAACCCAATGTACATTGCTAGACTACTACAGAAATTGCCTTTTTTAGAGTAATGATATTTTGAGAAAAACTCTCCACCCTTAACATTTAACATTAAAATCCCTTCTAAGTGTTTCCGCTATACATGTATACAAAGCAATTCAAAAACTAAACCTAGATAAGCAATCCCTAGTTTTAATTAGTGAAATGATCATCAGTTTAGAGCCATAAATTAGTACATCGGGGTGAGTTGAGAAATCCCTTTAGTTTAGCCACAGGAAGATGCATAAACCTTAATTAACTAAGTACTCACTTACATTCTCTCTTTCCTTATAAGTTGCTTAACTTCAGCCTTCCCTATTGCTGATTACCTTGTAACCTTTTTCATCCAACACATTTCTGAAAAAGAAACAATTAGAAGATATAATTTAACGAAAAAGAAAATTACATAAAATTAAAGACAAGTAGACATGAAATGATTACGTCTTTTACCAGGGCTTAGAGAAAAAAAAAAGACAGATTCACCCACAAATTAAACAAACCCTAACAACAATAAACAGGTTTCCAGTTCTCTATGTAAACTCACAGATTAACATTTATCTGCACAATACTACTTTCAAACCCTAAAAATTGGTCTAATAAAATATGCAGATTACCTGAAGGCAAAAAACTGTGTCTGATGAAACTTGAGGAAAAAATTTCAAACAACACCAATAAAAAGACTATTCAATGAAATCCCTTAAATTTCCAAATTTCAACAATTTGCATGGCAATAAAAGAGACTAACTACTACTAATAAACTTTATCTAGTTTGCAAATAAATCTTATTAGCGTCTAAAAACTCCAAATTTTCTAGGTTGTCCCCCAGATTTGAAGAGAGATCAACGATTACTCTGCTCTGTAACTTCAAAGTTGAGATTAAACTTGAAGAGAATTGGATGATTGAAGGATTCTATAGAAGAAGAGAAGAGTTTTTAGGGGTTATTTATTTTAGTATTTTTACTGGTTAGAGTACCACGTAGTGATCCAGCAGATGTTGGGCGCCGCGGAAACGCGTCATACATTTTCTATTGCTTTATTAGGAAATTGTTTCAGCCCACAGATTTGATTGGATTCATTAGATAACGCATGCTCTTTTCTTAGTTTTCTACCCCTACTTTTGAAATGATATGGGCTATGCGTGTAAATTCGCTCTTGAAGATTCCTATAAAAATGTTATCGTGAGTCCACTTAGTGCTCGAGCATAGTTTCAACATACACATATATCAAATTTTTTATCTTGTTTTCTTAGAATTGATTTCACCCATAGAGTGGTTTCTTTAGGTTTAGCAAGCTCTTTTTTACCCATAGTTTTAAAACTCTATGGCTGCAAGCCTGTATGTAAATACGTGAAGATCCAATGAATTTTTTTTACCTTAAGTCCCACATATTTTTTACCTTAAGTCCCACATAGTGCTCTAGCAGAGTTTAAATATAAATGTGTCAAACTCTTCATATACGTTTTTTGAAAGAAAAATAAGATTCAGTAGAGTGGCTTCTTAAGCTCACGCATTCTCATTTTAACCCCTAGTTTTTGAAATCTACGATTTACACGAGTACATAGGTCCTGAAAGATCCCATTCAACAAGGTTATCTTTATTTTATGCTACTCTTACACTTTTGATGTGCAAAATAAGGTGAACTACACTAGAAAGTGCGCAAATTAGACATCCCGACTAAATTGGCACCCCTCAAAACCTCCCCCACAAAGGACCAAAACAACATTAATCAAAATGAAAAATAGTATCTATGGGGGTCCTTAATTTCATACAAGAATTGAGGCCTATCAACAAAATTTTCCCTAAAGACTCTTAGTCAATAAACACCCCTTTGTGGGATTGCTGCAGAAAATACCGACCACTTATTTATAGGGTGTACTATGGCTATTCTTATGTGGAGAATGTTGGGTATGAACTCAAATAGAAGGATTGTTGAAGATTGGGAAATTGTCGAAGTCGTTCGAACGAAGAAGGAAGTCGTTCGAACGAACTTTTTTGTACTCACTGGAATTTTGGCCCAGGAGTCAATCTCGTTCGAACGAGCTTAGATGTCATTCGAACGAGATATTATATTTCTAGGGCTGGAGACCAACTATTGCAAAGTCGTTTGAACGAGCTAGGAGTCGTTCGAACGAGCTTGACGTAGGTTTGCCTTAGATGTTATGTTTTTGCCTCGAGATCCGTTTCACTTGTATTTTAAGTCCTCTAGTATATAAAGAGGACTTAGGTTATTATGTTAACCTATCTTTTGGTGAGTTTAATCTTAGAGAGGCTAAGGTTTGAAGAGACTCCATTAAAGCTTGAGAAGCTTGAGAGATCATTGTAACCTATTTGATATTATAGTGAATTGTTCGTGGGGAGTAGTTTTTTATCCGTAAGGGTTTTCCACTTCCTTCCTCTGGGAAACCTTTCTTGTGTTCTTTATTGTTCTTGCTTGGTTAATTCTTTTGTTAAAGCTTATTCCACGTATCGTTCTTGTTAGGGAGGAGAGAGTAGCTACCTTGATTATCAACAATTAGTGTCAGAGTGAGTATTAGGGCTTGTGTGGTGAAGAGTGATGGCCGATCAGAAGAAGTTGAAGATCACGAAGTTCAATGGATCAAACTTTGGAGTGTGGAAGATGTAGATAGAAGATGACCTCTATCAGAAGGATCTTGATCTACCACTAGGTGGAGTTGAGATGATGCCAGCAGAATACGATGCTGCTAAGTGGGCAGGATTGGATCGCAAAGCGCTTGGAACCGTTAGGTTAGCGCTGTCATCTCAAATTCTACACATGATATCCAAAGTTACGACGACGAAGGGTTTAATGGAGACGTTGTCCGCTATGTACTCGGACCCGTCCGGGGCAAATAAGTTACACCTTTTACGGCGCTTGATTACTTTGAAGATGAAGGATAATGGTAGCGTGCAAGCTCACATCAGTGAGTTCAATACCATACATGCTCAACTGGAATCCGTTAAAAATTACTTTTACCAAGGAGGTGAAAGTGTGGGCTCTTCTGGGGCAGATATTAGAAAGCTGGAAAGGATTCATTACAGCTATGAGAAACTCATCGGGGAAGGAAGGCATTAAATTTTATACTATAGTCTCGTTGATTAGGAGTGAAGATAATAGGCGTAAAACATCTGAACCCTCTTCGAGTTCAAACGACAGTATGTAGAACGTTGAGGAAAGAGGGAGGTCTTACAGAAAAGGGTCGAAATTTGGAAGCGGTCGATCACAGTTAAGAGGAAAGTCTAAGCCACCCGGTGCGTGTTAGACTTGTGGAAAAAAGGGTCACTTCAGACGAGATTGCAACTCTTCTTCTTCAAAGAAGATTGATGATGAAGAGAAAGATACAATAAACCTTACAGAAGAGGTTAGTGCTGATGAGGTTCTACTATTATCGTGTGACGATGTTAACGAATCTTGGATTGTTAATTCGGGTTCTTCCTTCCATGTTGTTGCGAACGTAGGTTTTCTTACTAATATTGTCAAAGGTAACTTCAGTATGGTCTTACTTGCAGATGAGAGTGCACGTAATATTACTGAAAAGGGAAACGCTAGGTTGTTGTTGCCTTCAGAGGGAATATTGGTTTTACAGAATGTGTGACTTGTACCTAAACTGGGGCATAACCTTATATCGGTTAGCAAATTGGCGGATGATGACGGATATGTGAGTACCTTTGGTACGACCTTCTGGAAGGTTATAAAGGGAGCTATGTTGGTAGCTCGAGGCTTGCGACAAGGAATGTTGTATACAATGCAAAATATAATTTCTACTATTTATGCGGTTATTCTGGGAATTGATACAAGTACGTGGCATAAACAGTTTGGTCACATGTGTGAAAATGGAATGAAGATAATAGTATCAAAGGGAAAGCTAAATGGTCTTTCTGAGGTTGATCTCAAGTTTTGTGAAGAGTGTGTTCTTACGAAGCAGAAGAAGGTTAGTTTTAAATTATCTGGAAGATCAAGGAAATCTGGAAAGCTGGATATTTGAGGGCCAACCAAGGTGTCTTCTCTTGGTGGTTCTCATTACGACGTTACTTTTATCGATGATGCTACTCGTAAACTGTGGGTCTACTTCATGAAGAACAAGTCAGATATGTTCGATAAATTCAAGAGGTGGAGGGCTCTAGTTAAAAATGTGTCACTCCTCAAAATCCATATTATGAGACTTGTCAGAGTATGCCCCTCGAGGACGTGAATAGGTCAGACATCCCCAAAAGGATGACCCCAACGATGTAGTAAATAAATAACATTTAATAATACTACATCCACACAGATATACGTAGCGGAAAGAATTAATAGAAATAAGCGTCTGACCAACAACTCCTACAGTTCTGCCATGAACATGGCTACAATCAACTATAATAAAGAGTCTTACATAAATAGAATAAAATGAAAGAAACTAGAGGGACGCCTCAGCAACACGCTCCCAGCTACTATTCGTAATCTTGAACGCTGGCTAATGACCTAGTCTTGAAATGTTATCGCGCGAGGCGTCAGCAAGCCACAGTCAAGCAAGTACAGTAACTCTCTAAGCATTTATAATATGTTCCAAGTAAAATAGGAGAACTAACTCTATAAAATACTAGCCATTAATCAATAAGGAACATATATCTAATAATTACAAATTTTAAGGCATTAAGAGATATACGAGTTTAATATGCAAGATGATATGATGTAAGTGCATAAGATGTTGGTACCCACAATAATTGTTACAAGAGTCGGGTAGTATTCTAGAAGTATCGTGTACACATAAAGTTCCATGTTATTGTGTTCTTTCGTCCTCTGTATGAAATAATAATCCAACAGCTCTTTGGATGTCTCTTTTAGGGTTAAATGCCATGGAGATGCCTAAGGTGGAACTCTTCAACCTGACCAATATCTTTTAGGGATTAGTACCCATGGAAATGCCATAGAATCTGCCAATTCTTATGACCTGACCAATGCTCCTTCAGGGATTTATACCCATGGAGATGTTGATGGTTTACCACTAGACCTGATCGATAAGAAACCCATATTATGTACAATCACTTCTAATTTTTGTTCAAAAGGATTTTTATATAAATTTATATCTCTTGTTACGTCACACATTGTGTTTTACTTTATTAGTCAAGATATACCCTAACACTAACTCTAGTGTGTAACCAATGTTCATAAATGGTACATTAGTCGAGTAGCTCTACTCAACTCAAGGTTTCCAAGTACTAGCCTCAGACAAAATAATAGCTAATCTAATTCTCAGATGCAATAGTCTGAACTTCATGTCATTATCGTTCAATTATTCGATCATAGATTGTTCTTTAAAATACTATATGAGTTATTATCTTACTATATGTCAACATAAGCTTGTCAAAATCAACACAAGTAAGTGGTCTACCATCTAGTACAATAACCTTATTTTAAACCAAGCTACAGTAATTGTGGGAGTTATAAAATCTTAAGCTATATTATATGAAATATTGGTCCCTGATCCAGAATATATGTTGGGTTGTTACGCAAGCATTAAACAGTCCCATCTCTAATAAGTTGTAGTATGATATTCAAATATAACGAGTATAAGTAGCTTCCACTAACCCTAAATATCTTCATGGTCTGATAACCTAGATCTACAGCATAGCGTAATCTTCGTCTATTCTAATTGTAGACAATCATGAATGAGAAGAAAGTAGTTGTACTTGGCTTAGTTGATGTACGTGGAAAAAATACAACGACGAACCAACTCAGAATAGGGCGTGAAACCGCTCGATCAACTCGCCGCGAACGAAGGTGAAAACAAAAGCCTTTATTCTCCTAGCGCAGTTGCTTCTCCTCCCAATCCACTTTGATGTTGGCCTCTTCTCTATGATCTTCCCAATCTAATACTTAATGTGGTGGTAGAGTTTGGTGGATGCTCTCACAAGTTCTCTCTTTCTCCCCATTATTTTAGGTAGTGCAATGTTATATCTCTTTGTTTATAAGGTGGAGGCTAGGGTTTAATAGGTCTTCCACAAGTAGGTACGATTCAACAACCTCCTTCACTTATCCTGACCCTCTAAGGTTTAAACAACACAAGTCTTAAAATACCAAACTCCTAAGGATAGATTTCATACTATGGCTGTTAACTACTAAAAAAGCTACCACTAATGTATGATCATATAACTCCTAATATAAATTAAAGAAATCACTCTAATGACCAAAATATAATCCAAAATTATCGAGGCGTTACATTCTACCCAACTAAAATAAAAATTCGTCCCCGAAATGAGCGTACCTGATTTTGCAAACAAAGAAGGGTAAAGCTCTCGGATCTCATCCTCTCGCTCCCAAGAAGCCTCACCACCACTGTGATTGCTCCACTGAACTTTAACTAAGGGAATAGTCTTAGTCCTAAGGAGTTGTTCCTTGCGATCCATAATAGCAATAGTAAACTCATCATAAGAGGCATCCTCTTGAATCTCGAGCGGTTGCCAATCAATAACGTGGGATGGGTCACGCTCATACTTACGTAACATCGACACATGAAAAATGTTGTAAATCTGATCCATTACTGGTGGTAAAGCTAAACAATAAGCAATACTCCCAATCCGGTCCAGAATCTGAAAAGGCCCGACAAACCTAGGTGCCTACTTACCCTTTCTACTAAAGCGCATAATCCCTTTCATAGGTGAAACTTTCAGAAATACATGGTCTCCAACATTGAATTTCCAATGGTCTCCGACGAACGTATGCATTTATTTTCTATCGACTCTGCATTGTACGCAGTCTATCTCTGATCAGGCTTATACTCTTGGTAGTCTAAAGAAAAATCTCTGGTCCAAGCAAACTCTAATCACCGATTTCTGCCAAACAGATAGGAGATCTACAAGGCCTACCATACAATGCCTTGAAAGGTTCCATGCCAATGCTAGACTGATAACTATTGTTGTATGCAAACTCTACTAATGGTAAATGACCAACCCAACTCCCTTTAAAATCTACCACACAAGCTCGGAGCATGTCCTCCAAAATTTAATTAACCCGCTCGGTCTGGCCATCAGTTTGTGGGTGAAAAGCAGTACTAAAATCTAACAATGAACCATATGCTAACTGGAAGCTCTTCCAAAACTTAAAAGTAAACTTAGAATCCCTGTCTGAAACAATTGATTTAGGTACTCCATGAAGTCTCACAATCTCCTTGACATACAACCGTGCTAAGTCATCAAAAGACGATGTACTTCGAATAGCTAAGAAATGAGCCGACTTCGTCAAGCGGTCTGCAATAACCCAAATAGAGTTAAAACCCTACTTTGATCTTGGTAACTCTATGATAAAATCCATCGAAATGTTCTCCCACTTCCACTCTACTATAGGTAAAGGCTGATGCGGCCCTGCTGGCCTTTGATGCTCGGCCTTCACCTGCTGACATGTCAGAAACTTGGATACATAATCAGTGACCTTTCACTTCATATTGTTCCACCAATAGTGCCTAAGCAACTCACGATACATTTTAGTACTTCCCGGATGAATGGTGAACCTAGATCGATGAGCCTCGTCTAGAATCTCGCGTCGTAACTTTGCATTTTATGGTATACATAATCTACCACAAAAATGAATACCCCCATCAGAACTAATAACCCAGTCAGGCTGACTGCCATCTGCAACTCTAACATGTAACTCCCCACCGTCCTGTTGAGACTAAACGATCCTACTAATCCATGAAGGCTGAACTGAAATCCCAAGCATGAATATCCCTGTAGACTGGGAACCTAACTGTGAAGCAAATTCCGAGATGGTCCCTAACATCTCCCACTCTTTAATCATTAGCTGCGCCACAATGCCACGTGGCTTGCAACTTAAGGCATTCGCTACAACATTAGCTTTGCCCGGGTGATACACAAACTCGTAGTCGTAGTCCTTAAGGAACTCCATCCATTTACGCTGCCTCATATTAAGCTTGGGCCGAGTGGAAAGGTACTTCAAACTTTTATGATCTGAGAAAAGCTCAATTATCTTCCCATACAAATAGTGCCTCTAAATCTTCAATGCATAGACAATCGCCGCCAACTCTAAATCATGAGTTGGGTAATTCTTCTCGTGGATCTTCAGCTGTCTAGACGCATAAGCAATAACCTTACCATCCTGCATCAGTACGCAACCCAGCCCACGTATTGTAGCATCAGAATAAACCACAAACTTCCCTCCCTCAGACGGAATAGCTAACACTAGAGCTGAAGTAAGTCGCCTCTTGAGTTCAGCAAAAGCTTGCTCATATTGGTCATCCCAGACAAACTTGACCTCATTCCTAGTCAGTTTGGTCAAAGATGTAGAAATCCTGGCAAAGTTTAATATAAATCTACGATAATAACCTGTCAACCCCAGAAAGCTACGTATTTCCGCAACCGTAGACAGCCCCTGCCAATCAAGAACTGCCTCAACCTTGGAAGGGTTGACAACTACCCCATTCCTTGATATGACATGCCCAAGGAACTTGACTTCCTGCTGCCAGAAGTCACACTTCTCGAGTTTCGCATACAACTTGTGCTCTCTAAGTGTCTTCAAAATAATGCATAGGTGTGTGGCATGTTCTTCCCTCGAAGGAGGATATATCAATATATCATCTACAAATACTACAACGAACTTATCCAGATACGGTTTGAAAACCTGGTTCATAAGATCCATAAATATAGCTGGAGCATTAGTGAGTCCAAAAGGCATAACTCTGAACTTGTAATGACCGTATCTAGTCCAAAATGCGGTCTTTGGAATATCTTCATCCCTAACTCTGAGTTGGTGATAACCAGATCGCAAATTAATCTTAGAAAAGTATTGAACTCCTTGCAACTGATCGAATAAGTCTTTAATTCAAGGCATTGGATAATGATTTTTGATCATGACCTTGTTCAACTATCGATAATCAACACAAAGCCTCATCGAACCATCCTTCTTTTTAACAAGCAGAATTGGTGCACCCCATGGTAAAATACTCTCACGAATAAAACCCTGCTTCATCAGCTCTTCAATCTATGCATATAACTCTTTAAGTTCAACTGGTGGCATACGATAAGTTGCTCGGGAAATGGGCTCAGTCCCCGGGGCCAAATCGGTGCAAAAATCAATGTCTCGCTTCGGTGGAAAGCCTGATATCTCCTTTAAAACATCAGGAAATTTAGAAAACTATCAAAAGTTGGTCAATAGGCGGCAGACCCGGAGGCCCAACCTCAAGATGTGCAATCATCGAACAAATCATGTCCTCAGTACCTGAACTCCAGAATCGAAACGGTTTACTACCCAGAATGGAAAATGTGACTGTCTTCTTAAAATAGTAGATACTGGCATGATAAGTTGATAACCAATTCATACCCAGAATGATATCAAACTCCTGAATCGCTAACACAATAAGATCTAATGGAAACACTAAGTGACCAACAGTAATAGGACAATCTCTACAAACTTGGTTTAGTGTAGCTGATCTCCTTATAGGTATAATCACAGACAACTCACTCTCTAGTGTCTCAGGAGTCAAACCAAATGAACACATACTAATATAAGATATGAAGGAATGTGTAGCACTAGTGTCAAATAAAACTTTAGCAGGTGAGTGAAATACAAGAAGTATACCTTCCACCACTGGTTTGCCATCTCGTTGCTCACGCTGCGCCACAAGAAAAGCTCCACCCTGTGGAGGAAGTCCATGTCTCTGGCCTTGTACTCCCTGTCTCAGTTGTTGTTGTTGCTGCTGACCAGTACGACGAGGACAAAGACGAGCATGATGCTCAACCTCATCACATACAAAACATCTCCCAGAAATCTGTATACCTTGAGCTCCACCAGTAGTAACCGCTATAATATAACCTGATCCTTGTTCTGTCCTCTGCTTCTTCCAATAACCCTGATTCCCCTAGTTCCCTTAGTAGCCATGGTCCCCTTGGAAACCCCTTCCGGTCACGGTCGTAAATATCTCTTTTCCCTTTGGCTTAGTCCTCTTCTTAACCTTCCTTTCCCTAGCCATTTGGATTCATTGTAGTTGTTCTCAATTAACTGTGCCTTTACCACCATCTCAGAATATGGCCTAATCATTTGTCCAGTAAGCTTGCCCTTGATCGGCTCTATAAGTCCACCATGAAACTTCTTCGCCTTGCGAACCTTGTCGGTAACAAGAAAAGCTATATAACGAGACAACTCAGTAAACTTTGCCTCGTACTCGGTAACTGCCATGTTCTCTTTATGTTATAACTGAAAGAACTGTGTCGCCATCTCATCCCGATAAATTTATGGGATGTACTGATCAAAGAACTTCTCCTTGAATAATGCCCAAGTGATCTGCTGACCCTCCAACGTCCGCTCTGCTGTCTCCCACCAATTGTTGGCATTACCATCCAACAAGTGTGAAGCTACTCTAACCCTTTGATCCTTAGAACAATCAATCGATCTCATCTTCTTCTCGATATGCTTTAACCAAAACTCTGCCTCCTTTGGTCCATGTGGGTATGCACTGAACCACTGAACTTTAGCCTTATCAATAGCAGCAATCTACCTGTTACCAATACCTTGCTCTACTAGTAAGGCTCGCGCCTCATCCTTGGCTGCCTGCTGCTGTATGAAGGTACCAAGAGTATGACATATCTGACCCACGTCAGCCAGAGTGGCATAATCAAGTGCCACTGGTACTAGACCGGTTGGATTTACCAGAAACTGACCATCCTGACCCTCTGTAGGAACCTCAAGAATATCCAGTGGGGCAGCAATCGGAACCTCTGCAACAGGCTCTGTAATCCGCGCAATATCAATGTCATCACATCCACCATGGCTACCTTTACTACCTTGACGACCACCCCATCCTATACGACGGTTAGCAACGCGAACACTACACCTAGCACCATCGTCAACAACATTACCAACATGACCGCCACGTCCTCCATCCATAGCTCTGAGGAGAGAAGAGTGGCAGTCAGCACACAATAAAATATTATATATAATATCAAATCATAAACGTCAATCAATAAAAATAACGGTCCTACCCCAACTAACCCATACAATTTTTGTATATGATATAGAGCAAGATCCATCCCAAAGGATAAACCCTCGCTTTGATACCAATCTGTCACGTCCCAAAATTCATATTCTGAGACTTGTTACAATATGCCTTTCGAGGCTGTGAAAAAGTCAGGCATCCCCAAAAGGATGACCCCAACAATGTAGTAAATAAATGACATTTAATAATACTATATCCACACAGATATACGTAGCGGAAAGAATCAATAGAAATAAACGTCTGACCAACAACTCCTACAGTTCTGCCATGAACATGGATACAATCAACTATAATAAAGAGTCTCACATAAATAGAATAAAATGAAAGAAACTAGAGGGACGCCTCAACAACACGCTCCCAGCTACTATTCGCAATCCTGAATGCTGGCTAATGACCTAGTCTTAAAATGTTATCGCGCAAGGCGTCAACAAGCCACAGTCAAGCAAGTACAGTAACACTCTACGCATTTATAATATGTTCCAAGTAAAATAGGAGAACTAACTCTATAAAATACTAGCCATTAATCAATAAGGAACATATATCTAATAATTACAAATTTTAAGGCATTAAGAGATATACGAGTTTAATATGCAAGATGATATGATGTAAGTGTATAAGATGTTGGTACCCACAATAATTGTTACAAGAGTCGGGTAGTATTCTAGAAGTATCGTGTACACATAAAGTTCCATGTTATTGTGTTCTTTCGACCTCTGTAAGAAATAATAATCCAACAGCTCTTTGGATGTCTCTTTTAGGGTTAAATGCCATGGAGATGCCTAAGGTGGAACTCTTCAACCTGGCCAATATCTTTTAGGGATTAGTGTGCAACCAATGTTCATAAATGGTACATTAGTCGAGTAGCTCTACTCAACTCAAGGTTTCCAAGTACTAGCCTCAGACAGAATAATAGCTAATCTAATTCTCAGATGCAATAGTCTGAACTTCATGTCATTATCGTTCAATTATTCGATCATAGATTATTCTTTAAAATACTATATGAGTTATTATCTTACTATATCTCAACATAAGCTTGTCAAAATCAACACATGTAAGTGGTCTACCATCTAGTACAATAACCTTATTTTAAACCAAGCTACAATAACTGTGGGAGTTATAAAATCTTAAGCTATATTATATGAAATATTGGTCCCAGATCCAGAATATATGTTGGGTTGTTACGCAAGCATTAAACAGTCCCATCTCTAATAAGACGTAGTATGACATCCAAATATAACGAGTATAAGTAGCTTCCACTAACCCTAAATATCTTCATGGTTCGATAACCTTGATCTACAGCATAACAAAATCTTTGTCTATTCTAATTGTAGACAATCATGAATGAGAAGCGAGGAGTTGTACTTGGCTTAGTTGATGTACGTGGAAAAAATACAACGACGAACCAACTCAGAATAGGGCGTGAAACCGCTCGATCAACTCGCCGCGAACGAAGGTGAAAACAAAAGCCTTTATTCTCCTAGCGCAGTTGCTTCTCCTCCCAATCCACTTTGATGTTGGCCTCTTCTCTATGATCTTCCCAATCTAATACTTAATGTGGTGGTAGAGTTTGGTGGATGCTCTCACAAGTTCTTTCTCACTCCCTATTAATTTAGGTAGTATAATGTTATATCTCTTTGTTTATAAGTTGGAGGCTAGGGTTTAATAGGTCTTCCTCAAGTAGGTACGATTTAGCAACCTTTTTCACTTATCTTGACCATCTAGGGTTTAAACAACACAAGTCCTTAAATGCCAAACTCCAGAGGAGAGAATTCATACTATGGTTGTTAACTACTAAAAAGGCTACCACTAATGTATGATCATATAACTCCTAATATAAATTAAAAAAATTACTCTAATGACCAAAATATAATCAAAAATTATCGGGGCATTACAAAATGAAACTGGTTTGAAACTGAAGTGTCTCATGTTGAATAACGGGGGTGAATACTGTAGCGACGAATTTAACGACTTTTGCATATCAAATGGGATTATGAGACAAAAGAATATTCCCAGAACATCGCAACAAAATAGTATTGCAGAACGCATGAACTGAACAATAAATAAAATAGCAAAGAGTATGAGACATAACGCTGAATTGGCAAAGTGTTTTTGGGCGGATGCGGTTAGTATGGCGGCGTACTTGATTAATAGAGGGCCTTCAACGGCTTTGGATTTTGGACTTCCTGAAAAAGCATAGATCAGTATAGGGGTAAATCTTAACCACTTGCGTATTTTTGATTCTACCTCATATGTGCTTGATAATTCAGATACAAAGACCAAGTTAGATGAAAAGTCAATGAAGTGCACTTTTATTGGATACGGTGGTGATAAGTTTGGGTACCGGTTTCAGGATGTGAAGAATCAGAAAATTATCCGGAGCCGTAATGTTACATTCAATGAGAAAGTCTTATATAAAGACTTTAAAGTACCTGTGGAAATGATTCAAGGTGAAGTAGCAGAAAGTGTCGACATTAAAGATGATGAACTTTCTTGAGAGGATGATGTCGAAGTCATTGTTGAGTTCGTTGCACCAAATCAAAACAAGGAACCTAATGATCTAGACATTCTAATAACATTTTGAAAGGAGACGAGAGTTGCAAGAATTCTGGCAAGGTACGTAAATTCTTTAAATCACTTGTTACTTACAGATGGTGGTGAACCTGAAAGTTATAAGGAGGCTTTAGATGTAGAAGCCAATAACAAGTGGGTGCTTGTTATGGATGATGTGATGCAGTCATTATCAGTTAATCAAACTTGGGATTTAGTTCGGTTATCGAAGGGGAAGAGAACATTGCATAACAAGTGGGTATACAAACTAAAGTAGGAATCTGATAGTTGAAGGAGATTCAAGGCTAGACTTGTGGCGAAGGGCTTTCAACAGAAAGAAGGCATTGATTTCGGTGAGATTTTTGCTCATGTTGTGAAGATGTCTACTATTCGAGTTGTGATGAATATAGTTGCTGTTGAAGATTTGTATCTTGAACAACTTGATGTCAAGACCTCATTTCTTCATGGCTTGATGAAGAATTTTTTATTAAGCAGCCAGAAGGGTATTCTGCTAAAGGAAAAGAAGATCTTGTGTGTAAGCTCACGAAGAGTTTATACAGTTTGAAACAAGCGTCGAGATAGTGGTATTTGAAGTTTGAAAAGTTTATGTCCAGAAATGGCTATTCAAAGAGCAATGCAGATCACTGTTGTTTTATCAAGAATACGGGGAACTCTTATATTATTCTACTTCTATATGTAGATGATATGTTGGTAGCAAGTGCTGACATGGAAGAGATAGTAAATTTGAAGGAATTATTATCCCAAGAGTTTTCTATGAAGGACTTGGGTACGGCAAAACAAGTTCTTGGTATGCGTATTTCAAGGGACAGAAAGCAGTGAGAATTGAAATTGTCTCAAGCTGAATACTTTGGCAAAGTACTGAAGCAGTTCAATATGGATGGTTCTAAAGTTGTTAGTACACCATTGGGAGGTTACTTTAAATTATCAAAGGATTATTGTCCAAAGACGCAGATGGACCGTGAAGAGATGCAGAAGGTTCCTTATCAATCCGCGGTTAGTAGCCTAATGTACGCTATGATTTGTACAAGATATTGCCCAAGTAGTGGAAGTTGTTAGTAGGTATATGAATAATCCAGGCAAGGAGCATTGGAGTGCTGTGAAATGGATACTCAGGTATCTAAAGGGGACTCAAGATATGACATTATGTTATGGGGGTTCTCAGTTATGCTTACAGGGTTTTGTTAATTATGATATGGCGGGTGACATGGATAGGCAGAAGAGTACTAGTGGTTTCATTTTTACATTGGGAAGTGGTACAATTACATGGGTTTCTAGTCTATAGAAGATTGTAGCCTTGTCTACGACGGAGGCGAAATATGTTGCAGCTACAGAAGCGTGCAAGGATATGGTTTGGCTCAAAGGGTTGATGAAAGAGCTTGGTAGAGAACAATTTTCTCCTAAGTTGTATAGTAATAGTCAAAGCATTATACACTTAGGGAAGAATTCATCTTTTCACTCTAGGACCAAGCACATTGATATTCGGTATTACTATATTCGCTCGCTCCTCGAGGATGGTGTGCTGAAGCTTGTGAAGATTCACACTAATCTGAATCTGGCCGATATGTTTACGAAGGTGGTAACTTTTTAGAAGTTGACGACATGTACAACTTCTGTAGGTCTTCAAGATTGAAGGTCCGGGTAGTGCGAGCAATTCATTTGGAGATCTGGAGATGGGTTATGGGATTCAATTTCAAGTGGGAGATTGTTGGGTATGAACTTGAATAAAAGGATTGTCAAAGATTGAGAAATTGTCAAAGTCGTTCGAATGAAGAAGGAAGTCGTTCGAACAAACTTTTTTGTACTCACTAGAATTTTAGTCTAGGTGTCTATCTCATTCAAACGAACTTAGATGTTGTTCGAACGAGATGTTATGTTTCTAGGGCTGAAGACCAACTATAACAAAGTTGTTCAAACGAGCTAAGAGTCGTTTGAACGAGCTTGGCGTAGGCTTGCCTTAGATGTTATGTTTTTGCCTCGAGATCCGTTCTACTTGTATTTTAAGTCCTCTAGTATATAAAGAGGACTTAGGTTATTATGTTAACCTATCTTTTTGTAAGTTTAATCTTAGAGAGGCTAGGGTTTTAAGAGAATCCATTAAAGCTTGAGAAGCTTGATATATCATTGTAACCTGTTTGATATCATAATGAATTATTCGCGGGGAATAGTTTTTTATTCGCAAGGGTTTTCTACTTTTCTCCTTTGGGAAACCTTTCTTGTGTTCTTTATTATTCTTACTTGGTTAATTCTTGTGCTTTGGCTTATTCCGTGCATCATTTTTGTCAAAGAGGAGAGAGTAGCTACCTCAATTCTCAGCAGAGAAGAATCCTTTGCTAGAGCCTTGTTACAAGAACCTTGGTAATTTTGAAGATGATTACAGACAGATTTGTCTTTTAACCAAAAAGAAGCGCTCTTTTCCATTATGAAAGCTATTTTTTGTTCCATGTTTGATCAGATCGGGCTAGAATGAAATGCAAGAATATTTGAGAAGAAATTCAGAACTTGTGACTCAGTGTGGTAAAAAATCATTTTTGAGATGACAACTAGAGTTCATCAAAACAGTGTTAGCTACAAAGAATTATTTGGCCAAAAGATGGGATTTCTTGCCTAGATTCAAAACTCACACTATCAGAATATGTAAGTGGCCTGCTTCACGACTCCACCTGTTGGTACTTGGGCTCTTAACATTTTTGGCTCCCTGTTTGATTCAGGAGGGCGTGCGGGCTTTATATAGACTACAATGGTGTTTTCTTGTTGGGATATGCTGAAAGTTGTGAAGTTATGTATGTGCCATGTTCTTCAAGCTTTGCTTAAGGGACTGGTTATTGGTAGGAATTTCTAATATTGTTGTTGCAACTAGCTCTACCTTATATATTGGTTAGGATGATTCATGGGAGCTCCATCCCTCCTTGGAATTGTTATCATATCATGAATAAAGTTCGAGCTCTTATTGACTAATGCTCTAGCTTTAGCATTGAGTACTGTTTTAAAGAGGCCAACCTATAAATGTCTACTTTTGTAATTGATCCTTGAGGTACATTATTGTAAATCCTAGCACAATGCCTAAAAATCATGTTGTTCTTGTAGAGAATGATGATAGGAGTAATATCCATACTAGATTGTAATATTTTTTATGGTTAATACATCTGGTCATGGGTCCTTGCCTAACCCCAGCTAACCACTAAAAAAATATAAATAAACACCCTCTCTTAGATATTCTGTAGCACTAAAGTTAGCTTCTCTCCTAGTGGAGGAAAACCTAATTTCCTTATACTTTTTAAGTATTTTCTCCTATCTGATTTAGAAATCCAAGGCATATTAAGATACTCATGTAAGTTTATTACCTTTTCTTAACACAACAAGATAGAAAAGGATAGAAAGATGAGAGAAAAATCATGTTCAGAATTACTTGAAATAAACCCAAACATACACCCTTTAATATAGAAGAGGTGAAGACTCAAGACATTAAACATAAACTATTTTTATTTGTAACTCACACACCATTAATCTATCATAACATAAGTAACTCCCATTAACTAGAATGAAGAGTCTTACTCTTAATGTGCATTATTTCAACACTCCCCTTAATGCACAATCTTCATTACTCCCAGCTTCTCTCTCATGTAGAAAAATTGTTCCTTAGGAAGGGCTTTAGTAAAGATGTTAACAAGGTTATCTTCTGTCTTGCAATACGTCAACTCAATTTCACCTCTTTCAATAGTATCTCGGATGAAGTGATACCTCATTGGAATGTGCCTTGTCTTACTATGACAAACTAAATTTTTTGCTATTGAAATTGTTGACTTGTTGTTACAGTAGATAACAGTCCCTTTGTCATGTTTTTCTTTTATATCATCAAGAATTCGTTGTACCTATAGTGCTTGACATGTTGCAATGGACGCTGCCACGTATTCTGCTTTTGCTGAAGATAGAGTAACGGTATCTTGTTTCTTTGACAACCACGAACAAATTCCAGATCCCAAAGAGAAAACATATCCGAATGTGCTTTTTGAGTCATCTATGGATCCTCCCCAATCACTGTTAGTATATCCTAGAAGCTTTGAATCATAAACAGGACTATACATTATTTCAAAATCGATGGTTCCTTGGATATATGGTAATACCCGTTTTGTCGTGCCCAAATGAGTTTGATTTTGACAATGCATAAATCTCGACAGTAAGCTTGTTGCGAACATGATGTCAGGCCTTGTAGAAGAGAAGTTAAAAGACTTCTAACCATGCTTCGGTACGATGACTCACTTACCTTTTTCGACCCATCTTCTTTAACTAACTTCAAGTTCACTACAAGAGGAGAAACAACTGGTTTGTATTGATCCATGCGAAATTTCTTAAGAACCGATTTCACATATTTCTTTTAACGAATAAAGATTTTATCTTCGCATTGGGAAACTTCTATACCCAAGAAATAGTTCATCAAACCAAGATCATTCATCTCATATATTTTCATCATGTTGCCTTTGAACTCTTGCAACTTTTTGTGATCATTTCCCATGAAAATCAGATCATCTACGTACAATGAAATAATGAGAATAAACGTACCTTCAGTTTTAATGTACAGGGCCGGCTTACTCTTGCAACGCTAAAATTAATTTTTCAAAATATATTCGTCTATTTGACTGTACCATGTGTGTGGCATTTGTTTTAACCCATACAAAGCCTTCTTCAATCGATAAAATTTATCTTCCTCTCCTTTAATGATAAACCCTTGGGGTTGAGATACATATATATCATCATCAAGCACCCCATTTAGGAAGGCTGATTTCACATCAAGTTAAAATATAGACCACTTCTTTTGAGCCGCAAGTGTGATGAGTGTTCTTATGGTTTCGAGCCTTGCTACAGAAGCAAATGTTTTGGTATAGTCGATCCCCAGTTGTTGTATGAATCCCTTTGCAACAAGACTAGCTTTGTACTTTTGGACGATGCCATCTATATTAAATTTTGTTTTGTAAACCCATTTTACCCTAATAACATCTTTGTTACTTGATAGATCAACTAACTCCCAGGTAGAGTTTTTTTCAATCATGTTGATTTCTTCGGTCATAGCCTTTACCCAAATTTCAAACTGTGACGCCTCTTCAAAGCTTCCTGGCTCCATGGCTGTAAAATTGCAGCTTTCATATATATCCGCGAGAGACTTCATTTTTTTTGGAGTTGATTATGGAGAAGAAATAGATGCTGATGACAAGGAAGAACTATGTGATGGAGTTGATGGTCTTGTGCTCAGCGGTATAGATTCATGTATCAACGGAGTTGCTGGTCCATAGTCTTCATGTTTCTTCATTTAGCTGTTTCTGAAGTGTCTCCCTGAATATGCATCTTCTGCTCTTGCACCTTTTTATTACTCCAATCCCAAATGTCAAATTCAGCAAACATAACATCTCTACTGATTATAAGCTTGTTAGTTTCAAGGTTATAAGCACGATAACCTTTGGATTTTGAACTATAACCAATAAAGATGCACAAACCAAATTTTTTATCTAACTTTTGACGCTTTTGGGAAAGAATATGGACATAACATATGTATCCAAATACTAAAAAATGTCTTACCAAAGGCTTGTGACTTGACCATGCTTTAATGGGTGTTTTGTCGAGAAACACTCTTGTCGGACACCTATTAAGCAAATAAGCCGATATTAATACAACTTCGGCCCAAATAGAATTTGGAAGTTCTTTCTCCTTTTGTATAGAGCGAGCCATCTCAACAATGGTTCTATTTTTTTGCTCTGTGATGCCATTTTGTTGAGGTGAGTATGCACAAGTTAGTTATCGATGGATTCCCATATCTTCATAGTACGACTCAAACTCGCGTGACATATACTCGCCTCCGCGGTCGCTTCTCAATGTTTTGATGTTCAAACCACTTTGTCTTTCAACTTGAGACTTGAAGGTCTTGAATATAATGGAGAGAGCTTATGACTTTTGCTTGATGAAATAAACCCATGTCATCTTGTAAAGTCACCGACAAAAATGATTAAGTACAAGCTTTGACTAAGAGAAGGAGTTTGCATTTTCACACAAATATCAGTGTGGATCAACTCTAATGGTGCCTTCGATTTCCATAAAATTTCATAAAAGGGGGCACGATGATGCTTTCCTAGTACACATCCCGAACATATGCCTTTCCTTATTTCAATCGTAGGTAAGCCTTCTACCATCTTTTTATGATTCAACAACTTCAAACCATAAAAGTTTAAATGCCCAAACCTTATATGCCAAAGCCAACATTCATCTGCCATTTTTGCTTTTAATGCACTATCCAAGGGATATCAAAATTTCATAGGAAATTTTGATTTTTTTCCATATCAATTTTTACAATGACATGATTCTCACAATTTTGATAAAAAAATGGTACAAGAATCATTTTTGAAAAGTAGAGAATATCCATGTTGAACAAGCTATCCAACACTTGGTAAATTTGTATTTAAATCTGGAACCAATAAAACGTCTTTTATGTACCTGGCTCCTCTCTTGGTTTGAACAGTTATTGTTCCTTTTCCGCTTGCGTGCACAACAACTCCATTTCCCAATTTGATTTGGGTTTTTACTGACTTGTCAATAGTGGTAAAAATTCAATCATCCCCCGTCATGTGATTTGTACAACCACTATCTAGATACCATGTATCTTCATCTTGCATATTGGTATTATGTTTCGTGGAAAACATTTTTTCTTCAACATTTTCCTCGGTGTATTTGACATCTTCTTGATTGTCTTTAAACCTACAATCCTTCTGTAAATGCCCATACTTTTTATAGTTAAAATACTGAGGTTTCCCCTTATTCCAACACTCACTTTCGGCATGTCCCACCTTTTTACAAAAGTTGCAAGTTACACTTCTATTTTTACCGGTGTACTTTTGTGAGTTTCAGGGATATCCTCCTTTCATCATGTAGTTTGTCTTCCTTCCAGGTCCTCCTTGGAACTTATCGTAAAAATTCTACCTACCACTTGAATGTTTTGTTTGAAAAGAAATTTCTACTGAACCTTTTTCATGCCTTGACATTCTCTGCACATGAGAGTCTAAAGAACCCATTAACTCACCAAAAGATAAAGTTGATAGGTCTTTTGATTCTATGGCAGCCACCGACGCATCAAACCTTGATAGTAGGCCAATCAAAAGTTTTTGGACAACTTTCTCATCGCAAATAAGATTACCACAGAGTCTTATTTGATTAACTATCTCGGTAACTTGAGATAAATAATCTTTTATTTACTCCGTATCCTTCATTTTTAAGTTTTCGTACTCCCTCCGAGGAATTTGTAACTTTAGTGCAATCACTTCAGAAGAACCTTTGACTTCATTTTGCAAGGCATCCCAAGCTTGCTTTGCGCTCTGTGATGAAATTATTCTTGAGAAGATAGTCTAAGATATACCTTATTGAATGAAAAATAAAGCCTTTGCATCTTTCTTTTTGGTTTCCTTCAACTGCTCTTGTTGTGCTGCCGTGAGAGTTGTTAGATCTGTAGGAATTTCTATGCCACTTTTGACTATTTCCCACAATCCTTGAGACTGGAACAACATTTTCATCTTGATGCTCCAATAGTCATAGTGCTCACCTTCAAAAACTGGAATCGATGGTTGAATCATACCATTGTTTGCAGCCATTGATTTTACCAATTTTAGAAGTTTCTACGAACACCCTCAGATTTTGCTCTGATACCACTGTAAGATTATTAACTTTTCTAAACACAACAAGATAGAGAAAAATAGAAAAATGTTGTTCAGAATTACTTGATACAAACCCAAACATACACCCCTTAATATAGTAGAGGTGAAGACTCAAGACATTAAACACAAACTATTCATATTTGTAACTCACACACCATTAATCTATCATTACATAAGTAACTCCCATTAACTAGAATGAAGAGTCTTACTCTTAATGTGCATTATTTCAACAACTCAATATCTATAAGATTTCAGTATCATATCTCCAAGGTCTCAAAATATTATTCTCCTATCTTTCCAAGATCCATGGGTTTTATTCCTTTCAACGCTATATGTATAGCTTGGCTCTTATAGCTTCTAGCATTGAGAATAAACTTCTTCTAAGTGAGTCCAATTTTATTAAGGTACATTATTAATTAGTTTGAAATGCAAGCACAGTCGAAGTAGAGTGCGACTTCACCCAAGCTATTTACATATTTAAAAAGTGTGTGATTTCACCCAAGCTATTTCTCAACCTATCTTAGTAGCTATGTTCAACCCATCAATCACAACACAATATTCTGTAACAAACAAGTGACAGAACACCATGGGCAAGAGTACAAAAACCAGCTCCATTTGAGTTTCTCACAATAACTTCACTACCCACTGGACCAAGTCTCCCTTGAGCTGAACCATATGCATTGATTTAGAACTTCTAACACCTGGAGATTTACTCAAATTAGGTATAACACCCAACCCACTCAGAATTTAAAACATCTATAGCTGACCACAAGAAGTCGTTGAAGAGAGATATACCTTCATCTTTAATCATACAAAAGATATACCCATTTAGCCACACATTTATCAAAAAAAGATTTTTTTTGCTGAAAACTTGGGACAGTCTGCATGAGAGGCTATAAAATTTTCAATGGGGAAGTAAGCATTCATTTATATTTACCTGCTGAAGCCATTTGGAACATCATTCCACTTCAAAACAAATGCGAAAAGATACCAAGTGGTCATTTTCGGGAGTGCATTATTTTGTTCATTCACAAAATATTAAAATTTTAGAAGGCTTTTACGACATGAACCTGATTGTAACTTCAAGAAAAGAATACTATTGTGAAAAAAATTCTAGCAACTAAAATTTCTTCTCAATCAGTGTGTTTTATTTTGCAATCAAAAATTTCCTTACCTCTTTTTTTGATAGTGCGGATCTTGAGGCAAATAATATGCTAAGCTGAAGCCGAAAAATAATAAAAGTTTTAGGTGATGACAATGCAAGGAAAAAATAAGTATAAAATAAGCTTGTTGTGCTCCACAAAAAAAAAAATGTTCAGGCAAATGATATGCTAAACTGATATTTAACATGTAAGTAACATGAAGTTATATAAATGAGAAATTTATTAATAAAGGTTTACAGGCAGTCTCCATCAGATTTCTCTATAAACATGAATCATATATGAAATAACAAATGAAGGGAAGAAAACAAAAAAAAACATGAGGGGAAAAAGTAGCCTAAATAAGTTTACAGCCAATAAAGTTTCTTCTTATCCATGGGGGATCCCAACTTATCCATCTCCTTGTATCTTACTACTTACAGTCATTGCTAGTGAACTTGCTTATGGGCATTTTCTTTTGCTTCCCTTCTATTTGACCCACAAGACAACATCTTGAGGTTATACTTGTAATGGCCTAATTTCATAGTAGTTTAAAATAGCTTAAAATAGTATTTACACCGAATGTACCTATGACAATAATTAGTATAACCCAATATAGAAATAATACAGGTGATTAGCGTGGAAACCTTTGAATAGGTAAAAACCACGACCTCAACTTGATGATTTAGTAACTGTAAATTTATTGCTTGAGGTTGATATTTTGATTACAAGTTATGATCTCTTGAGCTAGAAAAACTTGGTTCTCTCTCCTTTGAAACTCATCCTTTTTATAGACCTCACTCTCAGTTCGTTACCGTACTTAAGCACGTTCTCCTAAATGTGGGAGTAAGTAGCACTTGGAATTATAACTACTAGTTCGTGGGAGATAGGTGTCTTTGAATTGTTTTATTTCATCTGTAGTGCTTGGGGCATGTTCTTCATCAGCTCGTTGTATAGGTGTCACTTCTGCTAGTGTATGTCACGTGTATATTGCGTGAGTCTGGTATTAGATCAGTTCAAGTTTATCACAGCCCGAGGGATAAGTTTCTACAATTTCCCCCTCGTAACTAAAGGTAGAAGTAGCTTAAGTTGAGAAGTGCCCATCGAGTTCGTGAATTAGAATATGGAAGGATCTTTCAAAAATTCGAATAATGTATTTTGCTGATGTAGATTTATCTGGGAAATGAATTTATTTATGGAAGACTGTGTTGTTGTATTGATTGTGGTCAAGGGATTGAATTGATTGGTTGGTTTGGCTACGGGATTCCCGAGGCCATATTGTTTAATGATTACTATTAGAAATCCTTGCTTGCATTGAATGTCGCTCTTCTATAAATACTTTGATCTGCTGTTATGCCAGTTGTCCTTCTTCAAGTACTTATGTATCTATGAATTAGCCAATGGTGTCCACCAGAAGTCAAGCAAAGGAGAACAGGGTTCTTGCCAAAGAGCAAGAACTTTAGCTTCGTTACTATGGGATCCACCCTTTTGATCTTCCTCTTCCTTATCCAGCCCATCCTTCTTTGAAGGTATGATAAGGTATGAGGCAGCGAAGGCGGATGAGGATCATTGTCGTATGGAATGTCTACATTTATCCCAATCGGAGTGACTGTGAAAGTTGTATATCCGTTTTCTTACGGGGAAGCCAATTTTTGTGGAGGATGGGGAAAATGATACCTGTGCTAGGACTTCTTGCCGTTATCCTGCACGCGAATAGATTTTTACTTGGAGTTGGTGGTAGAAGATATGGTGGTAGTGGGGATGCATAGGAAGAGACGATAGTAGTGGTTTAAGAGGAGGAAGTATGCTTCTGTTACAACTATCTTTCTTTTCTCATCTTCGCTTTCTTGTAGAAGTGTTTTAGGTGGTAGAGGCCTTGGGTGTTCGAATTTAAAGTCTCGTAGACAACTGATACTAATTGTAATCTGTAGAACAATCTGCAGGAAGTTTCTATTGTAAATTTTGTAAAGTAATATGTACCTTATAATTTTGAGCTAATGAAATATATTATTCGCAAAATGTACCACAATTTGAAATTATATGAAGTTAGTATATCAAACTGTTTGAAATAGGTCATTTGGTCGAAAGAAGATTACGAACTGTGTGTGATCTTGTATGTGGTGACCTGACTAAACTGTTGTAAAGTTATAAAAAGATATTGCTCAAGGTGAAAGTATCATAGTTTTTGAAATATATATATATGATTATTTTAGAAAATATGACAATGTAATGCAAACTTTTGAAAATGTGGAATCTTAAGTTTTGCTAAATGATCTGAGGGGTTATATGTGGGCTTGAGTGTAACGGTCAAAATGATATGATAAAATTAACTCCCTGAAGAGGATGTAATCAAATTTACATTCAGCGTGATTCAAGGAAAGGAAACTGATGGATAAGTTTTACAGGTATGAGTCTTATTTATGAATCCAGAAGATGTGTAAAAAGGTAGGAGTGCATGTGACCGTACTTTGTGTTTATATATATGTTATAGATGAAGATGCTAAAAAAGTGAACATGGTCAGGAATCATTCTCAGAGAGTACGATAGGCGTCAGAGGGGCATTTAACGATAAAGCTTGCTGAAATACGTGAAAGGATATTCGAGCAGCTTAATTATGATGCGGATATGCCAGAATCTGTAGTATAGTTGGAGGGGTTGACTTCAAGGGCGAAGGAGAACGAGATTGAACGCCACTTTTGGTGTGAAGTATTCCATGAATTGATCGTTGAGCCTGAATCTTGAAAAAATATTGTAAGGGCGATTGCATTGGAGGAAATTGTAGTAGAAGATGAGAGGTTTGTTGGTGATGTACTGATCAGATGTGGTACTGCAGGACACCTTGATTTTTTTAGGTGTAACGATGCTTGAGAGAGTGAACTTCTATATTTTGAAATAATATAAGTGTAATAAAGGGATAATATTTATGTTTTGAATATGCTCCTTGTTTTGTGTGGATTGTGTTGAAAATAAGTTTGAATTTCAAAACTGTGTAACATCGGGAATGACGATGTAATTTGTATAAATAAGTTGAGTAGGAGAATAGAAATTATGAGTATGAGAATGCTTTTTGAGATATAGATCGATTGCATGTGGGTAGATTTTGTGATCATGAAGGTGAGGGTGTGAGTGTGATGTGGGTAAGAGAGAGAAAGTTGTATTTAATTTTAGGGTTTGGGGTAATGATAAAAAAACATGTATATCTAAAAAGTATGAGTCATCTGATAGGACCAGTTGAGAGGACGCCTTGGTTGGAAAACTGATGGTGGCTTGCAAAAGTCTCAATAACTGCTAGCGGTTAGATAAAAAAGTTATAAATAATCTTTCTCCCTCGTCTTCCAAACATTTACAAAATATAAAGAGGCGAAATTTGAGAGAGAGATTTTTTTTATTGCAGTGATTTGAGAGAGAAACATCTAGGTGAGGGTCATCATTATAAGAGGGACGAGGATACAATCTTTGTGGTGGAGAGAAGGTTGTTGTTATGGAGCGCTGTTGTAAAGGAAGAGACTTGTGGAATTCCTGATTCATCTTCTGCCATTCAGGGTGAGTTTATGCTATTGAGCAGTGTTCTCTCTTGTAAAATGATTTAGTGTGTATTGTTGATGAATTCCGCATTCTTTGTATTTTAAATTACGAAAAAGTATTATATTTAGAAGGCTCTATATTTGTTGAAAAAGTTTCTCTGTCAATATTATTTATATAACAATATAATTTTGCACGCATCTTTAGAATTTATTGCGGTGCTGCCACATCATCTAGTTTCCCACATCTAGAAAATGACACATGGCACATTTTGAGGGAAACTCTAGCATTTAGGACGTGACACGTAAGAATTTTTTGAGGGAATCTCTAAAACGATGGATATATTTCCTACTCAAACATTGCAAATCTTTGTTCTTCCCAAATAGTGCGTTATACTTTACAACTATTATCTTTCCTACTCAGACCATTTCTAGCGAAGGAATTGCTCGTTGGTCGTCATCATTGTGATCTATCTCTCTCTCTTGATTTTGATCTCTCTCCAGTCCTATGATTCTTATGATTCATACTCCATGTGAGAGGGACACTTCTCGGCACAAAAGGTGCCAATTCAATTTAAATCAACAAAGTTTTAATTAATTTCCATTTTTGGTTTCTAGGTTATACTGATTTGACAGAAATCATTCTCTCTAAATCAACAAAGTTTCAATTGATGTCCATTATTTGTTTGATTGGTTTGGGTTTCAGAATTATGTTCTCTTTTTTGATTTATTTGAGCTTTGAGATTAATTTCTTTCCTCTTGAATTTTTACTCTTTAATAATTATTTGATTGTGAGGTATTTCCTATATGATTGTGATTGCGACTATATTAGAGTTTAGATAATGATTACAACTACTCTCTTAAACAACACAATATTCTGAATTTGTATATCTCTTATTACAATTTAGCTTTGCGTAACTACTATCTCAGATTTACCACCCCAACATTCGTAAATTTGCCTTCTTCAGCCGTCTATCTTTTGACCAATTATCTCCTTAAAAGGATACATATTTTTAACAAGCCCCATATGTTATGTTTGGTTTGGATATGCAGGTTATTTGGTTTAAAAGTTTGTGAGCTACGATGGCTTATCAGTGGTCCAATTCAGTATCCTTAAGCCTCAGTGAAAGAACCATTGCTATTTTGTGGAAATGACCGATCTAATTCCTAATTTCTATAAAGATTAATTTCATGTATTTGAATGAAGTATGAAGAACATATAATTGTTTCAATTCAGGAAATTAAGTATTATTTAGCGACAAAATCTTTCGGTTTGTTAATGCCTCCAAAAAATAGTTTCACGTCTGCATACATTTTAATTTGAAAATTTTGAGTGAGTATGCATATGTTTTTAATGCAGGGGGAGAGATTAATGTTTTTATGATATAGATAATGCTTTTGAGCGCTTACTGCAGAGGTTTTATACTAGGACTACCATTACTCCGTTGTATGTTTGGAGTCTATATCTAGAATGGGACCTTGAGCTATCCAATGAGGTTGAGCTCCCAGGATTAAGGTGACAATGGAAGCATGGTCTTGGAGATATGTTAGTATGGGGGTACCAATGATAATACTAAAACGGTAATTTTATTATGACAAATCTGAACTGGAACTATGGTTGCTAATGTAGCTCAAATTTCCCTTACTTACTGTAGTGACTTTTTCCGCATTTCGGACTTATGCTTCATCTTCGACCATCATACGACCTCTCGACCGTATCAATATAACACCTAGCACCATTGAAGACACATTACAGTTATAGAGTTCTAGTCATTACTTTTGACTTCTGCATCAACAGTTCGAGTTAAGCAAACACACCGTTGTCAATGAAGCCATTACAAAATAACAAAGATCGGAACATTACACAATCAAATCAAAGATTATCAAATACATATTATAACATCTATCATTAATGATAATAATGGTCATCAAACGGTCATATTATAAGACCTATAAATAGGACTAGAGAATCTGAGATGAAGGACAGAGGAATATCCACTAAAACTTTATACTAAAATACTCAAAGCTTCTTTTGTAATATCTAGTAGCTATCAATAAACTTTGTGCTAGTATTATTCCAGTATTCATTTAGATTCTCTGAATATCCTTGGTGTAAAGGCTAAGTTCGAGATACAAAATTAGGCTATTACATCTGGCGCCGTCTATGAGAATGAAGTTCTCAAACTCATTGTCTCAGAAAATAGTTGATTATTTCTCTACGAGATGACACTTCTAGGCCAGAGTATGCCAATTTGTCCAGGAGAAGGAAACGCCAAACTAGCAGAGTTATAGGCCAATCTCAATTTCGAAACTGAAAGGCGAGCCGCTCTGAAACAACAACTAGCAGGCATTCAGATGCGTTGAAGGTTCTACAAAGTCAATAGGTTGCAACCCAGAAAAATAAAGGCGTGATGTCAGCTATTTTGTGGGTTTCCATTCTTGACAGGATAGGACCTCACGTGAATATTTTAGGAGGTGAAGTTTGATCTAATCATAAACAACACGGGGGCGTACCCACTTTAATACAGGAAGTCCACCAAGAAGTTGATGACAGTCTCGTTGGAGTCAGACAAGAAGAGCTACCCTGAGAAAAAGTTTAATTTTGGTACTTGAGCGACACAGTGAAGGAAGTGGCGACCACATTCCTCGTGAAGGATGAGTCCTGTGACCAACCGCCACAGCTCGTTAATACGTTACTCAGGAACATTTTGAGAAGCGCATCAAAGAGTTGCTCGATGCTCAAATTTAGACTACTAAAGTAATCCAGAGAAAATTACAGAATAGCCTGATCGCACAGGAGCTACTGAATGGCAAAGTTCCTATTGGTTTCCACACTCCAAAAATCTAAAAATACAAGGGGACTAATCCAGTGGAACATGTTCAATAATTCTAGGACGTTCTGGGCTTATATTCTACATCCAACCATATTCTATGCTAGCTTTTTTCTAACAGGTTACAATGCAAACCTTTACGATGGTTCAACACCCTATCAGAAGGGTCTATTACAACTTTTGAGCAGTTGAGGGAACTCTTCATCAAGAATTACTTACACAATAGAGATAAAAAAGAGAATCTATATTCTCTATTCAGCCTTAAGCAAGTACCAGGAGAGAAGCTCGAGACATTTACTAAGAAGTTTCTGGAGTTGGCTCGAAAGGTGGATCGAGTTGATTAGAAGATAATTATTTTAGCCTTCACCAATGCTTTACTCATCGATGGAAGGGCGAAAGAGTACCTCGCTCTAAACAAACCCACGACTTTGAAGGACATGATCAAAAAAGTTAACAGGTATATCGATCTCATAAGAATGACAGAAAAATTATAAATCAACATTGATAGCTAGAGGTCAATCCATAGGCCAAGATTTTAATTGTACTGCTGATCAAGGAGGAGACAGGAAGTGAACAAAATTCAATGAAGATCGACCTCGGAAATGTAGTAATATGCAAAAACCTTGTCTTCCCAAGATGACTGTTACCATAGCCAACATTTATCCTATACTTCAAAAGGATAAGTTTTTTCTAATGCACAATATCTTCACCCCATTGAGAGCAAACCATATTGCATTCACCACAAAGTTTGACATCATGAGACGGAGCATTGCTTCGCTTTACAATGACTGTTGGAGTATATTTTTACGGATGGACGAATTCATGAATACATCGTGGATGCTAAAAGTTACAAAAACGGGAGTTACAGACTTCCCACGGAGGTCGTACAAGTCAAAAAATGGCAGAGGAGAAACATTTATACCATATCTCCGTTAGCTACTTCATTGAGACTCATACTATTAACCAATCGAACAGAAGCAAAAAGCGACGTGTCGGCAAATGTCACGACTTGTCCATGGATGATAAAGAAGCTTGGTTACTTCCTGTATCTAGTTCCCAATGTACAGAGATCTCTTTTGACGATTGAAATGTTCTCCATGTCATCTTTCCTCACTATGGTGCATTGGAGATCATGTTTTTATTTTTGAACGAATATGGGTTTTATTAAAGTGGTAAGCGAGTATTTCAAGTAGAGGACATAAGTCAAGCCACTAGTTCACTGCCTAATAGTGGCCATTCTTAATTTATCCATGAAATGAGTAACGCGAATCTACCGTGGAAGAGAGGCCGCCGTCCAGAAGAGAGTGGACTGTTGGGAGCTGTCAAGTTTAGAGAGGCCATCAGCTGTACCATTGCCCTTCCTGTAGATGTGTGTCAAGCTAATATGAAGCCCCCGTCTGAGTTGGGTAATCATGTTCCAAGTTGCCCTATGCTTTGCAGGGCATTTGTGCGTGCAATTATACCAGTTTACTAGGAGTTCAGCGTCTACCTCAACAATAAGCGGGAACCAGCCGTGTTGTTTGCAATGCAATAGACCATGAAGTACAACATACATTTATGTAACTGTATTTGTGTCGTTACCCAGTGCTATGCTATACCCGAGCAACATATCTCCGTGGTGATTGCGAATAATCCCTCCTACACCACTCATGCCGGAAGGAAGTACGGAACCGTCACTATTCAATTTAAAGAAACTAGGAGGTGGAAGAGTTCATCGAACCAGAACATGCCGTTTGATACACACAGAGTGCCGAAGCAATCATAGCACCTGGAGAGAGATGAGATCGCTAAAGTTGCTATGTTGCATCACTTTTGCTTTGGGCATGTTCTTGAGTAAGTCGTTGCTGATTGTGTGGATAATGTTCAAGGATGACATGCACCGCTCCTCGTATCTATGAGCACAGCATACCTTCCACGCTTCCCAGGCTATAAGAGCAGGCAGCACCCCTCTAATGATACCCATATGAGTGCTGGAATCTGCGGTATGAAACCACAGCCCTTGCCGAGTGCACCAGCTGCCGTTAACCCCTTGCCGTATACCACACACATTGCCAATCTGTGCCCATACCGCCGTAGCAGTTTCTCCCTGAATGAGCAGATGGGTTAGCATTTTGGTCTCGCTGTGAATGCCGAAACAACATTGAGAGATGAGAGAGATTCTTTGCTGAATGAATGCGTCCATGGTGACGATTTCCTTCCATGCTTTCCAACTAAAAATCTGAATTTTGGTTGGTAAAGTGTGATGCCAAATCTACTTCATATGGCTATGGATGTCTTCCTTCCTGTGCTAGAAATTCTAGGCTGATTTGACAGTAAAGTCGCCCTAATCCAACGGCCCCCAAATTGGTGCATCGTCCTCGCCGCTTAGGAAGAACTTGTGGGTAAGTGAATGCTTTAAGTGAATCCTTATTTCATGCTCTAGAAGCGACCAATTCCAGTTGCTGTTATTCAATATGACATCCTTCACCTTGATAAGTTGCATACAGTCGAGGTTGAGCAAATCCGTTAACCGACCCTTCCCTGTCTAGTTGTTAAACCAAAAGCTTTTGTTCCCCTTGCCGAGAGACCAGTTTGTGTTTGCGCTCACCGTAAAGATGAGGCCCTGTATCTATTTCCAAAGGTTGGAGTCCCCTTTTCGCAGGCGAGAAAATTCCCCATTAACGGTGTACTTATTTCGGAAGAAAGCTACCCAAGTCGAGGTGCTATAAAGGAAGTTCCAACATTTTTTAAGCAAGAGGCTATACTTGATATCCCCGAGTCGACGAATCCCAAGTCCACATTTGGTTTTGGGAAGGCAAAGGTCATCCCATGCAACTCAATCTTGGTAATGACCCTGATGGGGACGGTGATACACGAGAGCAGGTGGATGGGCATCGAGTTCAGAACGTGATTGAGGAGGATGAGTTTACCACCCTGTGTAAGAAGCTTTCCTTGCCAACCTTCTATTCGGCATTAGATCTTTGTGATCAATTGTTCAAAGTGGAGTAACCACACCCGTCCATAGCTAATGAGAGCTCCCAAGTAAGCCATAGGAAAGGATCGGTCTTTAAAACCGCATGCATATTGTATGATATGAGTTCGTGCTGTCGGCACATTATGATATACATAAACTCCACTCTTAGCACCGTTAACAAGTTGGCCGGATTCGTACCGGGCTAGAAATACCATCAACCCGGAGATCGATCAGCGACTTCCATTTAAAAAGACAAGGAAGTCGCCTGCATATAAGAGGTGGGTTAATGGTGAGCAAGCTTTGGAAGTATGAAACAACCCAATTTTTCCTTGTGCAAAATAATCGGAAAGTCCTCGGGATAATACTTCTTCTGCAATTATGAATAGAAGTGGAGATAGGGGATCTTCTTGCCGTAAGTCTTGTGATGACTTGAAGTAGCCCTTAAAGACTCCCTGGAGTACTACCGAGGACCATAGGGTTTCAACACATTGGGCAATGAGTGCAACACATTTGCTGGAGAAACCAAATTTGTGTAAAACCTGTCGCAAGAATTTCCAATCCAGCCTGCCATAAGCCTTAGTCATATCTATCTTGATCATAACGTTAGTGCCTCAGACCTTTCTATAAAAATCCCCAACCATTTCTTAAGCCAACGTGGTGGACTTACTGAAATCCTTGCCCCAAATATAAGCTCCCTGATTGCCAGAAATTAATTTATGAAGCAGCTTACTGAGTCTGTTAGCAATAATGGAAGAGAATATTTTGTAGACGACGGAGTACAAATTGATTGGTCTGCAGTCCCCCCATGGTTGTTGGGGTATCCACATTAGGTATGAGGGTGAGGAAGGAAGAGGTATAGAACCTGGATAGCGGAGCACCTTCCTTTACGGCGCCATGGAGATCGTCCTTGATTATGTCCCAACATGAAGTAACGAAAACCGATGTAAAACTATCACTGCCCAGAGCACTGTCGCCGGATATATGAAAAACACTGTCTCGTAGTTCTTCCAAGGATGGGATACAGGTAAGGCCTGCTTCATCGTCGGCGGTGATAGCACGAGGAATGCACGTAAAGAGGTTCGCATCCTCGGTTGTGGTTGTGGCTTGAAGGACATCTCAAAAATAGCACACCGCGGCATCATGAATGGCCTCTACCTCAGTTGTCACAGTCCCATTGGGAAGAGTAAAGTCAGATACAAAGGTTCACTTCCGATTGACTTGTGTTACAGTATGAATGAATTTGGTATTTGCGTCCCCTGCTGTAACCCATTTGACCCTAGATTATTTTCTCCATAGCACCTCTTCATTGTGTAGCATGGCTGCATGTTCTTGCTGTATCCTGCCAAGCTCAGCACCCACCTGCTCATCCCACCTTGCTTGCAGCATGTGATCCAGCTGAACCATCCTATCCTGTAGAACGTATATAATTTGAGTGACATTCTCGAAGACATTTGTATTCCATGCTCTGAGTTCCTGACGAACCTTTTTGAGCTTGTAGGCGAAAGAAGATAAGCAGTAACCAAAAATGCCACTGGGCCAATTTTTTGCCACCAATGTAGATAAAGTTGCGTGCGATGCCCACATTCTCAAGAAATGGAATGGTCGTGGTCCTTGGTACAGGTTGCTACTGAAAGAGAGAAGGAGTGGAGAATGGTCCGAACACACCCGTTCTAAATGCGTGATTTTATGTATACGAAAGAAAGCCATGAAGCTTGGGTTTACCAAAGTTTTATCTAATCGTGCGCATTGCCTTGCCTTGGCTTGGTGGTTATTGCACCATGTATAACTGGATCCAGTGAACAAAGTTTCCATGAGGCCGGCTGCCTGAATGGTATCCTTAAACTTCGTCAAGGATCTATGTGATAAGGATCTGCCCCCAAGTCGTTCCGAGTGGTGTCATACAGTGTTGAAATCCCCTATAGCACACAATAGAGAGCTCATTGTCAGTGTTATGTCTTTAATGCCTTCCCATAGTGTTCGGCGTTCGATGACGTCGTATTTGGCATAGCCAATAGTTACGAAGGTACTCCACTGATTATTATAATTACTTATTTTGCAATGTAACAATTGGTTAGAAGCAAAGACCAGTTCTACATCATAGTTTTGTTTCCACATCACCCAAATTCCCCCCCCCCCCCCCATAAGCTGATTAGACAAAAAAGAATTGCAATTTGTTCTTCTATCCAAAGTAGTCCCTAGAGAAGCATCTTGAAAAGGTTTTAGTAACACCACAATCAAGATATGGTGCTGCTTGATAGTCTTCTTGAGATGGTTTATTGTTTTGGCATTTCCAATACCCCTACTGTTCCAAACAAGTAATGGACCTGATACCATTTAAGTGGGTAAGGATTTGAGGGCGTTCTTTCTCCACGTGACAACACTGAGAGGTATACGTTGTGGTTTAGATCGACTCTGTCGGACTAGAGTCCAATCTGTAGTATCCCCATTTCCATAGTATTTAATATCGGAATGACATTCTCTCCCAACATATGGCTGAATATCCAGGTCCCCGAGAGTGGTCTGTTGAGCGTTGTGGCCTGCTGCAGTAATATTGCCGAGTGCGGACTCGAACCTAGCGACAATTTCAATTTTGCCCACAGTCAGCCCTGCTGTCTGCCCCGCTGTTTTGTTCCCTGAAGCAACTATTTTTTACCCACTATCCGCAGCTAATGTTCCTGCAGCCCAAGGCCGTGTAAGCTTGCTGTTGGTGTTAGCGGGTAACCCCATTGTCAATGCCTTGCTGTGTCTTGCCACCCTCTTGTCAGAGATGACAATTGGTTGAAGTTTGGTGCAGTTGACTCTTGTGTGTCCCTGCAACATACAATGACCACAATACAAGGGTAATTTTTCATTGAACACTGATTGCTCGACGATGCTCGATTTGGAGAAAGCAAGATCCACTTTGGTAGGAAGTTCCTTCACGAGGTTGACCTCGATGCAGACACGAATTGTGTTGGGTCTGCTCAAGCTAAGAGTGGCCAAGTTCATAATTAAATACCTCCCAATAAGTCCCGCCAATTCCTTAAGAATGCCAATGTTCTGAAGATGCAGCATCAAACCCGGGAACTGAATCCACACCGGCGCAAAAGGAGAATCCTTTTTGGCATCAAAATTGGCAGACCAACGAGCCAACTTGTACAAGAAACACTTAATCTGCCTGGACTCTTGAGAGAGAGCTCGAGTAACATCCTTCTTCGACGTTAACCTCACCATGATATGTTTGTAATCGAGTCTGGCAACCTTCAGTTCAGCCATGAGACCCCAATTTCAGTTAATGACGCTCTCAATGACCTATAATCTAGGTTTCCCAGCAGGGATGCTCATAACTAGGGTCGTATTGAAAGCTGCGGCAGCTTTATTCAGATCCGAAGATGAAACGAGATCACCGGCATGCCATCCTTCAAGGAAACTCTAGTGTCTGGCTTGAACTCATCGAGTACAGACCGAACTGTCTTCATTGCGGCTATACTTACAAAAGATTGAGGAAGTTGTGGAGAGGATTCAACTAACGGGTTCAGCAATTCTGAATGCGAGGGGTTAATAAGATGTAATGCAGTTTCAGAAGTGGTACTGCGAGGGATGGAACAGAGAGGGGGGAGAGGGCTAGGGACGGGCAGAATGGGGAGGGTAGGAGAGCCGGCAGCAGAGCACGCAACCATGAGAAATGAACACAAAAAAGGGAAGAAGTGCAAGATGAGATAAGAGAGAAAGGAAGCAGAGAAAGCAAGTCTCTAAATAGGAGATGCAGAAACCTAGGATGGGTCGAGAAGCATGAAAACCTAGCGAGAAATACGGCTATTGTTAGGGTTACAAAGGAAGAGGATGACGACTCTCATGTTTTTGCCTTCCAAACTCAAACAAAGTGGTCTTTCATTTTAAGATTGGTGATCATGTTGAAATGAAAAATGGTGTACTACATACAATAATGGTAGATACTTGTAGTAGCATCGAACTACATTTTCAAAACATGATCGATCAGATGGGACTGACCAATAAAGTACAGCCTAGTGACATTGATAACTGTGGATTCAGCGGTTCTAGAGAAGAACGTATAGGAAAAATCATACTTCCTATTATGGCAGGACCAGCAACAACTGACATTTTATTTTATGTTATCAATGCAAAATCCTGCTATTTGGGGATAATGGGATGCTCTTGGCTACATAATATGTGAGTTATTCCGTTGACCTACCATTTGGTACTGCGATTTGAATGGAATGACGACATTTACGAAATTAAAGGCAGTCAGAAACTCGCTCTAGCTTGTAAAAATACTGTTGCCATCATACCAGAACCATCGATACCACAGCTCATATAATAATTATAGAAAACAATAGGGAACAATATAGGAAACTTTAGAGTAAACTCTACATAAAACCAGCTGCCAATTACAAAAATTACAGAGCACATTGAAATCAGTAGGGATAAAAGTGGAACATTCATTGAAACACTTCTGTCCACATCAGAATGAGATGCTCTTATTCAGTTCATTAAAGACAACAGTGATGTATTTGCTTGGACGTTTCACAAAATGTTGGGCATCGATTCCAATGTGGCTTGCCATAAGCTTAATTTGACAAATAAGGCTAAAGCCGTCAAATAAAGACAACAAACATTTATACCAAAACTTTGAGAAGAAGTTAACAAAGAGATCGATAAACTCATTGAAGTTAGTTTTATTCGAAAAGCCAACTATCCAGAATGGATCTCGAACATTATAGCACTACCAAAGAAAATGACAAGATCAGAGTATACGTGGATTTTACCGATCTCAACAAATATACTCTGAAGGATAGTTTTCCACTTCCTATCATAAACCATATGCTCGATTATACTGCGGGGCATAAACTTTTATCTATGATGGATATTGTATTAGGGTACAAGTAGATACCTCTGCTACCCGACAATCAAGAGAAAATAGCTTTCATTACAGAGAATGGCCTGCATTGTTATAGAGTTATGCCTTTTGGCCGTAAGAATACTGGAGCTACTTAAAAAAAGGTTGATGACACAAATGTTCAAAGACCATCTTGGAAAGATGATAAAAGTATGCATTGATGATATGTTGTATAAAATTCTCAAGAAGGAAAACCATATCATAGATTTACACTAAACTTTCAAAATTATCTGTTTTTATAAAATGTAACTCAATCCTTATAAGTGCTTGTTCGGGGTCCAGTCAGGCAAATTCTTGGGACATTTGATCAGCAAACAAGGCATAGAGGCTTATCTATATCTTCTCGAAAAACAAAGAAAGACGTAATGAAGCTAGCATGCAAGATAGCAACAATAAATCATTTTGTCTCCAAGTCTTCAGATCGGTGTCTATGGTTATTCGGCCTACTCTGTGAGGGGATAATGAAAAAGAAACCTAAAAAGGATCATAAGATCGAGTGGACTCCAGAATGTGAAGCATCTTTTCAAGAACTCAAACGTTATTTGGGAAAACTACCAGTGATAAGTAAACCTAAGGAAGGAGAAGAACTCACCATATATCATGCTGTTACCGACGAATCATTGAGTTATATCCTTATTCGATTTGATGAAAGTCAGAGAAACCTGTCTACTTTATCAGCAAAACTCTCACTCCAGCAGAATCTCGGTATACCAAGATCGAAAAACTATTGTTAGCTCTCGTTTAGACATCACATAAGTTAAAATAGTATTCTTAAGCCCACTCAGTTTGAGTAAGGACAAATTATCCTTTGCGCGAAATCTTATCCAAGTGAGAGAAATCCAGATGAGTACAACAATGGTTCGTAACTCTTGGCGAGCATGACATACATTTTGAACCATGACATTCTAAAAAAGGTCAAGCAGTAGCAGATTTTCTTGCAGACTTCCTAGTAGAATATCCTGACTGGGAAGAAAGTACATAAATTAATAAAGAACAATTAGAGAAAAGTTAGACTGGATATCTCAAAAGGGTTGGCATCTTCTAACTGATGGTTTGGCCAAACTTGTAGGGTCTGGCATTGGCATCGTCCTTATTACGCCTTCCAGTGACAGAATCAAAAAAGTAATTAGACTCAATTTCGAAGCTTCCAACAATGAGACCGAATATGTGGCATTAATTCACAGTTTAGATATGGCTCTAGAGATTGGAGTTCTCGAGTTATGTAAACCATTATACAGAGAAGTTTTAGAAAAATAGAAAAATGATTGATTATGTTGCAGTAGTAGCTGACAGAATGAGCTGATTCATGAAGATTACCACTGAATATTTAGCTAAAAAAAAATAGCATTATGATTCCCTTACCTATCTGGCGGGAGTCCTTGGAACAGAAGCTCAATATCTCAAGATCAAAAATATTATCTACCCCCAACATTAACATTATAAGATCAAATTTTGTTAATACTGGGGGCATTGAAGATGATGAGGGCGATTGGAGATGGCTTTTTCTTGCATATATCGGACCCCAAAACAAGTTTAACGACGAACTCCCTAGAGATCCTACTGAAAGAAGATGTGTGCTTGATAATGCTAAGTGATACGTCGTGGCCGATAATTTCCTTTATAAAGTATCAATCATAGGACCTTATCTCAAATGTTTATCGAATAAAGAGGCTCAAAAATTCATGCATGAACTTCATGAAGGCACTTGTGGATCCCATGCAGCAGGACGATCCTTAGCCAATTGAGCTTACTCAAGGAGTCTTTTGGCATAAAATAAAAGCTTAAGACATCGAATATACAAGCAAGTGTGATTCCTGCCAACGACATGGACCCTAAATTCGAGCTCCAGCCTTAGATCTCCATTCTAGCAATGTTGTTTGGCCATTTAGAAGATGAGCCCTCGATCTCGTAGGAGTGTTCCCCATTGCACTGGGCAAAAGGAAGCACCTCCTAGTATTACTTTACCAAATGAGTAGAAGCAGCTCCTTTGTGTCGCACACATGAAGATGAAGTCATGAAGTTTATATGGAAAACCATCATAATACGTTTTGGTTGCCCTCATCTCATCAGAACCAATAATGGACCATAATTCATTGGTTTTAGAGTCGTTGAGTTCCTTAATCAACACAATATCATCTACTCTCCATTCAATCCATACTTCCTACAAGGAAATAGTCAAACCTAAATTACCAATCGAACTATCATTGATGACATCAAAAAGTGATTGACAGAGAAGAAGGGTAATTGAGTGCAAGAATTACCACATGTATTATGGGCATATCGTACAACGCCTCGGGTATCAAATGGATGTATGCCGTTCCTGTTGGTATACGGTACTAAAGCAATAATCCCTACCCAATATCATTACCCATTGCATGTCCATACCCTGACAGACTAAGAAAACGAGTTCCAGTTGGCAAGTAACATGAATTGGATCGAGGAAACTAGAGACAAAGCAATCAAGAACTTGGACAGATACCACCAGGCTTTTGCCTGATCTAATAACAAACGAGTTCGTCATAGAGAGTTTATAATTAAGGATCTAGTCCTCTGAGAAGTCCCCAAGCACAGAAAAAAAGTCAATGCTAGCAAACTCGCCGAAAATTAAGACGGTACTTTTATCATTGTTGAAAAAAGTAGACTTAGCTCTTACGACCTCGCCACTGAACTTGGGGAACGAGTGCCTGATCCTTGGAACACAAGGACATTAAAACTATATTGAAGATAATTATCCATCACAGTGTACTTTTCTAATAAATTTGTCATCTTGTGCATCGGTCTTAGATCAATGACATACTTATGTTTGATCGCCCTACATCAAAGTACTTTTTAATATTTTATACAGTACTCCATCAAATACTCTTTGTAAGTCAATCATATAATAATGAAATACTTGTGTTTGATTGCCCTATATTATAGTACTTTACTAATATATCATATAAGTACTTCTATATATAGATTACATCTCTAAACATCACAGATTACCAGTGGGTTCACCGTATTATAATACAATGCAGATTGTTTGTTGCTTCAGCCAAATAGATCTTTTATTACTTTACAGATTATTTGTTGCTTTAGCCAAACCAATCTTCTATTTTATAGATCGTTTGTTTCTTCAGCCAAACCGATCTTCTATTTTACATTTTATAGATCATTTATTGCTTCAGCTAGATTGATCTTCTATTACATTATAGATTATTTTTTGCTTCAGTTGAACTAATCTTCTATTTTACAGATTGTTTGTTGCTTCAGCCAAACTGATCTTCTATTTTACATTTTACAAATTATTTATTACTTCAACCAAACCGATCTTCTATTATATTAAGCGTTTGTTGCTTCAGCCAAACAAACCCTCTATTATACGACAGAATGGCTAGTAGCTCTACAAAATGGCTACCAGGCTTATACATTACAATTGCTTTATCACAAGGTTAGTACAACTTTGTCTTGATCATTACTTTTGCTAAAAGTCCCACCTTGTTATACTCTATCTATTATATTTTCATTGGTATAGTATGAATAATCCCTTCTAACAGTCATAATGCCTCATTCGTTACTCGAACTGTCACTTGTACTATCAGGCCATACAACACTACGCGAACTTTCCCCGCAAAGTCATAGACGCTTGAACTCTGGCATCCTCCCAGTCACAATTTTCTTTCCTTCTTTAATCTTATTCTTGGTAAGAACACCAATTTTTACCATCATGGGATCCAGGTACTCAGATCGTATCAACCACATCTCACAATGTATACCATCGGCAACTAGCTTGTCATATACAGTTTTGCTTTCCGCCTCCAATCTCTTGAACAGGAAACAAAGGAAGAGATCACTACCGTTAACTCTCTCTCATGAGCATCACCAACCTCACATTTTACTTTATCCAAAAGAACAAACTCAGACAACTTTCCTTTAGCCTTCTTCAGCATAGTTTCCAAACTTTTGTAACATTCTTCCAGTGCTCATTTTTTACTCAGCGTCACATCATTATGACCTTCCATTATCGACATAAACTCATCCATATTTTCCACCAAGCCTATTGATTCGTCTATACGAACTTGATTACACTTCCTCTCTAACACTTCTGTCTCAAGACTAATTATCGCCTTGAAAAGATCTGCCTATAATTTGGTCTTCGCATCACGCAGTTCCTCATTTTTCGATTTATACTCCAAAATGTGTAACCTCAACATTTGAACATTATGCTCTGAAGCACAGATTGTGACCTAGTCCTTATTTATCATTTCGTTTTGTTTACTATAGGCCTCTTCTTTCTCTGTTAACATCATGTTCGTAACATACCACAATACTTCATATTTATGAACACGATCATTTACCTCTTCGATAGCTGCTTGCGTACCAACTCTCTTCACTTTGAACATGTTTATCTCAAATTGTAGGTGTTTTACTATATTTTCTTCCTTCTCTAACACTGCCAACAACTCTGTATTTTAAGTACACACAGATGTCAACTCCGCCCCTTATTGGTTGATTTGTACCAAGTACCCAAAATTTCCACATCCTTTTTCCTTATAACTTTTTCTAATCCCTCCATCTTTCTCAGTTCAATGGCTATGTCAACCTCTTTATCTTCTAGTTGTTCGGTCAAATGAGAAACTATGCTTCGTTCCTCTACTATTATCACCTCCATATTCTCTTTTAAGTCAGTCACATTTTTTATTTTTTCCTGTTGGTGATTTATATCAGCAATTAGTTTTTTGTTTGAAGCACGTAATTCTTGACACTGCTTCTGAACCTCTACCAGTTTGCCTTACTGCAATAAGTTTACTCAAGAACATAATATTTGAGTAATATCGATACATTGATCTATCTATCTAGTCATCACAGTAAACAAATTTCATTCAACATCAAAAATAGCTTACAAAGATCTAATGCACATGCAAGTTTGGTAAGTCATCGAACTAATCTACAACCCTAAACTAGTGACCTTGGTCCATCAGATAGTTTCCCCATTCACCTTGTAATTTCTTTTTATGTTTCAAAAATTTCTTTCATACATCTACTTCCTCAGGATATATGAAAAAAAATTTATCTTTCTCTTTTGCATCTTCTTTTTCAATAACTTTCTTAACTTTATTGGATTCCCCAACTTCTACACCTACAACAATGTCTATATTATCTACAGTCTCTTCCAGTACATTTAAATCGTCCTTCTTCCCTGACGATGATGTTTTCTCTGAACTTGATGCTACTACAAATTTACTCATGGGATTTAAAGGTTTTGAACGCATATTGGACCTACAGATATGCAAAATATTTAATCATTATCTCTACATTACATGCTATACCTTATACACAGTAAAAACAACCCTACCCATATTTCTACCCAGTCAGCACGTTTATTTTCTAATTTCCCAAAACAACAAACAATCATTTTAATTTTCCCTCTTCTTCTCCAAAACATTATTTTCTCTCTCTATAGTTTGTTCATCTACCCAATAGTACATTACAGGCAATTACTCAAAATATCAAAAAACTTACATTCTCAACTTTGTTCTCCCTAAATCAAAAGTGATGAACATACAACATCAAACACAAATTATAGCATGCAGAAACAAAGCAGAAACATCTATCACTAACCTGTACTCGAAGAACTGCAATCTTCTGCTTTACCAGAACATTTCATAGAGATTGGCAACTCCTGTTATTTATCGAATAATTTTTTTTCAACAGATGCAACCTTCCCTAACAAATCATACTCAGAACTTAAGCATCTCTTCTCTGCAGAGGTATTGGCTACACTACTTTTTTCTCTTTCTATAATTGTAGACAATTTATGAGGGTGAAAGATATGAGTTTTTATACTCTCCCTCAGTTTATGAAATGATGGCTCCTTTAAACATGTGTCAGTCACCCCTACTGTCTCGACAAGCTTGTCTTTTTTATCTTATAGCATCATCATGACTTCTGTGATAACTTCTACTATCATCACATATGTCTCTATTATCTGCCATTAAAAAATTATGCCCCTCTTTCCTAAAGAAGTATACACGACCAATCACCTTACTTTTATACTATACCAAGATCGTATGACATTCCTAAAATAGTTCAATATTCAAATTCAAAAGAATCTACACAACTGTTTTGATTTATCCATAATATCTGCCATACAAACAGTAAAAAAAAACTTTATTCTTATTTATTTAAATTCGTAACATCAACATCCCTCGCTCTACAGAGTACCAAAATAGTATACTGAAAGCAGATTACTCACTCATTTTCGAGCTCTCACAGTTCAAAGTTATAGTCACATATAGTTACATTTAAAATAGCCCAGATGATTTACCACACCACATGGTATTATCTCCCCTTCTGCTTCTCTATCATCTTCATCAGCGAGCTTGCCCCATATGATCTTGTGAATAGCTTCTTCTTGTAAAGTTGCATCCAACAGAAACTCACGAACTACATCACACCAGAAAAATTGATCAACCTCTAAACGCTTACCTTCATCGTCTAAACCATCTAATTTCAGCGACCACTTGGGAAACACAGTATCATAAGGCAAATGGCAAAAGTATCGCTCATGAAGTTCAACAACCTTAATTTGAAACCTACCTTCTATCCCATGACACACACGTTGAGAGCGTGTCCTCACCATGGTTGATCACTTTACCTTAACAACAAAATTGTCTATAGCAGACGATACAGGACATAACAACCAAGGATCACTACTTTATATAGACAAAATGATGATCTTGGCAAATCAAAGTTACCCCACAGATTTTGTTAAAAGATATATTATGCAAAATTTTGGAAACAAAAATATCAGCAGAAGCTAAAAAATATTATGACTGGTCATACTTTCCATGTTATGACATATCTCCTCAGATTTTATGCGTATAAATATGAAGATAACAATATACAAATTAAGCATGTCCAACAGTAACACCTACAGACATATATTAGTTACTTCCATATGGCTAAACATTTTCTAGTCAGTTCGAATCAGTAATTCACAGACATGCATATATCCTTACAACCACCCAGTCATCTTAACCAATTGTTTACTTAATCTCACCACATGACCTCTTTATATTTTCAAACTCTTCTATTTTTTCAAACCTCAACTTCTACTACCCTTTACAGTTATACACACTGAGATCCTTATAGTTCAATTTATTTAGTAAATACCCCATGACAAACTAGCGTTCCTCATACCTACATATTTATAGACTTTTAAAACAAAAGGCTACATATATAAGTTGAAAATTTGAAATACAACATACAAATGACAGAACGAAGACATTTTATTAGTTCAAAAATTCTTTACAGATTACTTTACAAATAACAAGTATTCCAGACATTTTACAAATTACTTTACAAACTACATCAAATTACAGTTCGACATACTTCTCGGCAGCCACCGAGGAAGAAGATGCAAAATTAAAGCAACTTCCAAACTCTAATCCCCTGTAGGAATGGGCCCGGAAATAGTAGAACTGGAAATCACCAAAGAATTACGACACTAGTAGAAAGATCTTCTTCAGGGCCAATATCTATGGTCCTTGGAAGAAAAACCTCATCTGTAATGGCCAAATTTCGTAAGCTCGATATGATTAGGAATTAGCTATCACACCAATAAACCTGTAACAATACTCTAATAGAAAGTAAGAAATAGAAACAAATGTTTTTAGCGTAGAAAACCTTTGAATAGGTAAAAAAAACCATGACCTCAAATGAAGGATTTTTGTAAAAGTATATTTACTGCTTAAAGTGGATTTCTTTATTACAAGTGATCTCTAAAATATAAAATTGCTTTTGATCTCGCAAATAAGAAGTTTGAGTAATTTTTTTGGTCCCTGTCTCTTCTAAAACTTTTCCCTTATATGGGCTTTTCCCACAGCTCTTCATCGCGCTGGAACACATTTTCCAAATAATGTGGTTTGTAGCGGTTGACTGAATAACTGACGAGTTCGTGGGAGACAGGTGTCTTTGATTGGATAACATTTTATGGGCTTAGCTCGATCCATATTCTTGAGTAGTTCGTGGGGCTGGTTAGATTATTGATTGGATTGTTATGTGTTAAAATTGCGTGAGCCTGAGATGGAGGTAAATCGAGCTTCGCGAGCTCGATTTTGAGTGAGATCGAGGGATAAGTCCCTATAATCACCCCCTCACAACCGAAGTCACAAGTGGCTTTAAATGAGAATAAATGTGTTAAAAGTTTGAAATTCGAAACGGGGTAATGATGGCGTTTGACTAGGTAGAAGTTATGTGATATTAGGAAGTGGTGGGTATTAAATGATGATGCGAATGTATGTGACAGTTGTGTTTGAATGGTCGCATCCGCAATGAATGATGACGCTTAGGAAAACGTACCTAAACAATAAATTTAGGGTTATATAAATAGTACATGTAACAAATCTTTGAAGCAATTCTTATATGCATAACTTTCTTTGAGATGGTGAAAACTCGGGGGATGGTTCTTAAAGAAAGGATTGCATCTGAAATCTAGAGGTTGAAGATGAAATACATTTGGTGATCATTCCTTGGAAATGGCGATACCCTCCCCTATTCCACTAACGTACCAAGGCTTTTCAGGAGAAGAAGCGGTTAAAGCTGAAGAAGATTTTTACTATAAGTGGAGATTACATGTCTTCATCTTGACAGGCGAGGAACGTTGGGCCTATCACCGCACTCTTGCAGAAGACAGGGTTAGGGCTTCATATGCAGAGATAGGTGTATTTGTGGGGGCAGATATGCTGATTTCATGTGTCGCCATGGATTCTAAGGTTAAGGCCCTCTTCATCTCTTCCAACTTTTAGGTGGTGGTGGTTATAGAAGAGGTGGTGATGGCAGTGGAGGAGGAGGATGAGAAGGGGGAACCTGCTGACACATTTCCATCGTGTTTTTACGCTAAGAGACCTTCATCATATTTTATAGGGGCCAACACTGAGTCCACTGCTTGCATAGTTTCCATTTGATGTTTGACTGGACTTCGACCAAACTAATGTGAGGGAAACTTTTTGTTGTGTCGATTGCCTTCTTTGTATCAGGGTGAAAAATCACTAAATTATGAAGAACTAGAAAACACGATACCTCGGCATGCCTGAATGACCTGTAACTTTTAACAAACAGGGAAAACTTGTTATCTATAAAGTTCTTGAAGTTTGGTGCTGGATGGATAATATTCTATTGTATTCCTGAGGTCGATGTGGTAAAAACTTGTTATCTGTAAATCGTATGTAATATCTTTGACATGAAAAAAAGTTGATATTTACTAAACTGTGTATATAATTTTTTTTAATCGAACTTAATTATGCAGGGTGCTGGATCAATAACTGCTTATAAGTGATAAAACATTGTTGCAATATTACTCAAACTGAGATGAGTATGTGCTGACAATGTCGTGCTGATATAAATGATTTATGTTTAATAGGTGAGGGAGATAAATTGTAGGAAATATGTAATTGTGGAAACTCAAGCTGTTACAGGTCGATAGGGATTCTGTTCGTGGTAGTGCAAGGCCGAGTATAGTGGCTAATGTGTATACTGGTGAGAGGATAAGTTTAAATAATTTATTCCAAGATTTTAGGTTTTTTGTTATGAGATACAAGGTAAAAATTATGTATTTGAGGGGAAAGTGTGTGAGAAACGTATAAATATGGGTAGGATGAAAGAAAATCGAAGGAGAGATTAGGATGGGACGGTTCAATCTCAGATTATTCATCTTTTCGTAGAAGGATGATTGGCTATAATGATTGTTAAAGTACGTGAGAGGATCTTTAGTTCGTTTGGTTACGATGCCGAGCTATTGGGGAGGAAATGCTAGCTCGAAGGTTAGATGCAAGGTGTAGAGAGCTGGAGTATGCTCGTTATTTCTATGAGGTATGTTTTCATATAGTGGTGAGGGATTCGATAGATCAAGAAAAGTTAGCTGGTTTGATTGCTAAAGTTGAGATCGTAATGGAAGATCTGAGGGCCGATGAATAATGTGATTGGATGATGTTTGTTTAGGTTAGTAAGGCTGTGATGGATGTTGTGTTTCTTATGAATAATGTAATTGTTTTGAATGTACCAAAAATAATATAGGTCAATCGGATCCTCTAATAGGGGTGAATCTATTTTGAAATTGTTTTAGCAAATATTTTGAATAATTTTAAAAATTTGCACAGTTTAGAAAATGACGTCAATCACTATAAGTAAGATAAACAAGGACTGAGAAACAAAAATATGAAAATGTTGAAACTTCTAGTTTTATTTTGTATGCAAAAGGAAATAGAACTATGACATCGTACAGAGTGAGTCATCATGAGTATGGGAAGGTTAGGAAAAAATATGGAAATAGGGAGAAAAAATATGTTAAAGAGTTATCCGAAGGTGATAAACGGTTGAAGTGGGCAAAAGATTCTGGATCTCTTAGGTGGCTATACAACAGCTTTGTGAGGGGAAATCTTGATTCAACTGCCGATTCTCATTCGGATACTGAAGGTTAGTAGAGAAGTACTTAATATATATCGACGTATATATATATGTTAAAGATATATGTTATACATAAACGATTGATCATAGATATATGTTGAATATATATTTATATATATATACAAAGATGGAAGAATGATAAATACCTTAACCTGTATGTAGGTTGATCCTGAGAGGCATCTATAAAGATTAAAAACGTGCCTTTAGGAATTGTTTTTAAGATGGGTAGTTCGTCTGTTAATAAGGTATCGACCTCTGGTCGGACGAATGAGTCTTATAATGAAGGGGATATAGGATTGGAACAATTCTTGGGTTTCCCTGGTCAATTGGTATCTTATCCTCCTGGTTCTGATGCCTTTAGAGAGTTTTCTAAAGCCAAGGCGACTGTAAGAGGGAAATGGGGAAAATGTGTTAGAGTTTTCTGGTAGGCAGTTTAGGGGTTGTACAGTAGCGGAGGGGGAAAAATATTTTTACCTGCTGGCTGATTTGGAAGTGGAAAAACGAGATAGGGGTATAGATGAATCGATCTCGTTAGAATATTTTGATGGTGATGTCCAGAGTGACATCTCAGAGGGCTTTTTGAGTTACCTATCTCAATTAGAGTATGGGTTGAGCCTTCCCCTCCCCAATTTGGCAAAGGGGATTATGAATGCAATTGGGGCATGTCCTGTTCAATTGAACGGGAACATGTGGGAGGTAATAACCATGTGTGACCATCTGAATGAAAAATGGGAAAGGGAGGAAATAGTGAGGAAGATAACCCTGAGGACGTTTTACAGTTTTATGGGATGAAGAATCTTAAGGCCAGTGGGGGGTCATATTTCTATGCGATCGTAACTCAGTGTCATTTTTTCGATCTGAATTCAGCAGGTCGAACCTGGAATGACAACATCAAATGGGTGAAGGGTAATTGTCTTCAAAGAGATGATGAAGAACCTTTGGACCTTCGATTTTGAACTGCAAAGCAAAGTAGGTATAAACATGTATAGATAAAATAATTGTTACGTTTCTCTGGAAACTATAGTTGATAGTAAAAATGTTATTATATCAAGTGTGAAGTCTATAGTGGAAAGGTAGAAATCCTTGTTGGACGAAGTTGCGGTGGAGGAAACTGAACTCGAAATCGTGTTGAAGGGACTCGGCTTGAGTAGAAAGAAGAGGGCTGATAGTAGGTCGAATAAGGTTTGAAAGGTTAAGTTTACCAGGTCGATGGCGGGTGTTGATGAGGGAAAAATACAAGTAAGTGGTGAGGAGGCTCGAAATAATTTTTCCAAAACTCTTAGAACTGGTAGTTCGGCTCAGCCGAATCCTATCAAGCTAAGCAAAGTAGCCCTAAAATACCCGAAGAAAAGGATGTTAAAGGCTCTACCGGCCTCTGGCACCACTGGAAGTGGTGAGGTTACGAAAGATAAGAGGAGGAGGGTCAAACCCTTGGGGGAGTCAGGAGAGAAGGTCACCAAAGTGCGATCAGCTTTAGTGGACGATCTCAAGGAGGTCGAAAAAAGGGCCACGTTGGCAGCTCTCCACGGAGAGGTAGATACTAGCAAGATGTTAAGTTTATATTATCAGAAAGTAATGCTTAATAAGCTTCGAGCTAATCGCTGAGATCGATGTAATTTTTACAGGTTGCTCGTCTTGTTAAAGGGATATGGATCGGTATAGAGGAAGAGAAAAGTGAGCTGAAAAAGGCAAATATCGAGCTGGAAAAAGAATTAGCTCGTTCCAGGACTGACGCTTTGATGGAAGTCAGGCAGCTAAAAGCTTCTCATGCAGTGGCGATTGGTCAGCTGCAGGTGAAGATAAAGGCCAATCTTGACGAGATGGTTGAAGAGCGCAAATGACTAGGGCATCATTTGATGCTAAAAGGCTATTTTGAGGAGGAGGTGGATGCCATTAAGGCGGACACCTATATTGAGGAGGAAGATGAGGAGGAAACAGAATCGGTGGGGATCGTGGACGGTCTGGATGGTGTTTCCCGCCAGACGGTGCTCGACAATCATGGGGATGCCGTCGAGCTCCTAGAAGATGGTAGTGAGAAGGTAGAGTAGACACATGTGTTTGTATAAATATTTGTAAGTTGTTGGAACTGTGTGTGGGGAAGAAATTTTTGTAGATTGACTTTGTTTTATGAACCTTTTTGTAGGTAGTTAGAGAGATGAATCTTAGAATAAATGATCTTGAGTCTGGACTTGCCAGGGAAAGAGAGACCTCTAAAGCCTTGTTGTCTGCGCAAGTGGAGCCACAGGTTAGATCGGAATAAGTTTTTTGACTTGCATGTTATACCAAAGTTAAGTTATAAAGTAAATAGGATATAGATGCATGAAAAAAAATCCAACGCTATTAATATTGAGTAGTATATCGAAAGTATGTACCTTGTACGCTGAAAGAAGAATCATGAATCGTTTATCTGATAATGAACTCCAATCTTTTAGTCTAAAAGTATTGAAAGAAGATGTTTAGAAATCACAGTCTCTTTAGAAATGTAGTATGTATATATTCAATGGCTTTCCTAAATCGAACTGAACTAACACTTGTTATATTTCCCAGATCGAATTAGATTCATCTCGCTCACGTAAAGACGATGTACTCATGTGTAATCGGGAATTTGCAGAGCAGTTCGATACGATGAAGGAGCCGAACGAGAATAAAGAAGATCAATATGTAAAGGTGCATTTTAGACTTGTGGAGTTGACCCTGGCCGTTTCCGACCAGACTCTTTAGGTCGAAGAGAAATATTTCGAAGTAAAGAAGAGATTAAAGGAGCTAGCAGAGGTAGCAGAACATATCGAGTAACTTCAGAGTCGATTTGACGCGTTGGCTGTAAAGGGTAAGCAGGCCGACACGACTCAATACCGTATTCAGGCATTGGAACAATAGGAGGAACGATTTCAATCTGATCTCCAGAACTGTCAGAATGAGCTGGAGCGAATGGGACAGAAATTTGTCAAAAAAGATGATGAGCTGAGGGTAGCTTGAGAATATCTATCGGCTTTGGAAGCCGCAGTTGAACATTTGCAAATAGTCCTACCAGCCAAGGACATGGAATTCTGGGAAATACAACGAAGGTGCAACGGCTTAAATGAGAGGGTTGCACGACTTAAGGCCAAACTGGCACAGGCCATTGCTCGTGCTAAGAAAGCTGAGGCTAGAGAGCATTCTGGGGGAAGTAGAATGGAGGTTAAGACTCCTTTAGTTCGAGGGGATGTAGTTAGTCTCTCAGGTCGAATTAGAGAGCTAGAAAGTGACATATCCCGTATTCAGGGTCATGTTCAGAAGGGAAATGCGAATTAGAGGGAATGCCTGCATAAGTTGGATGCTGCTCTTATCACGGAGAAAGTTCTGGAAGGGGAGATCAAAGCGAAGTAATTTCTTGTGAAGAGGAAAGAAGAATTATTGAAAGATATGTCGGCTAGGGAAGAGTTGAATGCAAAAATTAGGAGACTTCGTGCTCGAGTAGTAGACTTAGAAGCCATGAACCTTACTGAATCCGCGAAGTATATTACAAAGTTGGAAGAAAATGTAATCTACCATGCTAAGGTTGATGTGGAAATGACTGAACTGAAGAATGACTACGCTAGACTAGAGTCACGCCTCAAGAGGTTAAGAGTGAGATCTGTAAGAATGGTCATACCTGATGCGTCACAATCTAACCTGTTAAAGGCGATTGTTACATATTTTGGAGAGGAAGTTAAAAGATTTGAATTAGAATGAGATACATTGTTTAAAACTCTATCGGATAAGGGATGTATTTGTGGAGCTAAGATAGATCGAGGGAACTGTCTGGGCATCATGGAGATTTAACTGGTCCCTCGAACTGCTGAATTGATAGTCTCGAGTAGAGCTGCTTTGACCCGCAAACTGAAAGTTTGACCTCTTGATGTAGGAGGAAGTACTGCTAACTCTCCATCAGCAGAAAAGAAACCCTTGTAATATGAATTTGACCTAAAAATAAATAGTATCTATCGCAGACACATTAAAAATTGATGAAAGCTAGTATGACCATTGCCTTATCTTGTGTCTGGTGGGGTCTTTGATATAAAACAAATTTTTTACATTCGTTTTCATCGAAGAAATAGGTTGAATTAAGCCAAGTTAAAACTTGATTTGAACTATAGAATTGTCGCAGACATATTAAAAGAGATAAAAACTAGTATGACCTTTGCCTTATCTTATGCCTAGTTGAGTCTTTTATGTGAAATATGTTTCTACACTTGCTACAACCGCAGAGATGTAAAAAGTTAGCCAAGCAAGTGTTATCCTTGATCCAGCCAGTAGAAATGATCCAAATAAGTTGAAAAAGATAAATGCTAGTATTACCATTGTCTTATCTCTTGTTTGGCAGAGTCTTTGATATGAAACAAAATTTTACACTTGCTACAATCGCAGAGATGTAAAAAGTCAGCTAAGCCAAGTGTTATCCTTGATCTAGCCAGTAGAAATGATCCAAAAAAGTTAAAAAAGATGAAGGCTAGTATTACCTTTGTCTTATCTCTTGTTTGGCAGAGTCTTTAATATGAAATTAGTTTTTACACTTGCTACAATCGCAGAGATGTAAAGAGTCAGCTAAACCAGGTATTATCCTTGATCCAGCTGGTAAAAATGATCCAAACAAGTTGAAAAAGATGAAGACCAGTATTACCTTTGTCTTATCTCTAGTTTGGAAGAGTCTTCTTTGATATGAAAAAAGTTATTATACTTGCTACAATCGCAAAGATGTAAAGAGTAAGCTAAACCAAGTGTTATCCTTGATCCAACCAGTAAAAATGATCCAAACAAGTTGAAAAAGATGAAGACTAGTATTACCTTTGTTTTATCTCTTGTTTAGTAGAGTCTTTGATATGAAACATGTTTTTACACTTGATACAATCGCAGAGATGTAAAGAGTCAGTTAAACTAAGTATTATCCTTAATCCAGCCGGTAAAAATGATCCAAACAAGTTAAAAAAGATGAAGACTAATATTACTTTTGTCTTATCTCTTGTTTGGCAGAGTCTTTGATATGAAACAAGTTTTTATACTAGCTACAATCGTAGAGATGTAGTAAAAGAAGCCAAATCAAGTGATATTCTTGATATAACTTGGATAAGATTGATTGTAAGCAAGTATTATCTATGCTTTTATCTATAGAATGTGGACAAATGTTCGTGAAGAGAATGATATTGTTCCAAAAAATACTTTCATTGACAAGTTCAGAATTTACATTGGATGGAGATAAGAATCTCACTTTTAGAATTGTAAAACAAAAAACGAAATATGGTAATAGAGTAGTAAGACGCCTAACAATAGTACCGTTTCAGTCGCCTAGTGTTCTAAAGATTTGAAATGGGAGCTCTCTCTTCTGTCATGAGATAGTATAATCCAATGCCTGAGAGACCTGTGATAATGAATGGACCCTCCCAATTGTTGGCTAATTTTCTAGCGTTAGGCTCTTTGCGATGTTGAAGAATTTCTCTGAAGATGAGATCTTTGATTTGGAAAGTACGGCTCCTGACTCGGTTATTATATGATCTGACAAGCATATGATGATATCGACCTAGGTTAGCGATGGCGCATTCCCTGGTCTCATCTATCATATTGAGGTTGCAAGCCAATTCAAACTCATTCTCCCCGTCCGTCAGCTCGTGATCATGAGCTGAATGATGATATTTAGAAGAAATGATAGCCTCAATGCCATAAGCAAAGAGGAATGGTGTACACCCAGTAGATTGCCAGATAGAGGTTCGATATTCCCATAGGACGTGAGGTAATTCGCGAACCCAATTCCCTTTTTTCTGTGAGTGAAGCTATTTTTTGAGTCCATCCACGATGGCTTTGTTGGTGATTTCGGCTTGGCTATTTCCTTGAGGGTAGTATGGATTTGATGGTGAGTGGATGATATTGTTGTAATTAATGAAGGTTGCGACCTTATCTCCCACAAAATGGGGACATTATTGATACGAATTAGCAAGGGGCACCCGAACTGAGTGATTATATGGTTCTAGATAAAAGAGATGACCTCTTCTTCTCTGGTTCGATGTAGTAGAATTGTATCTACCCATTTTGTAAAGTAATCGGTAACTACGAGTAGGTGACGACGATTACCTGGAGATTTGGGAATTTACGGACGAGGTCTAGTGCCCATCTTTTGAATGGCCAGAAGACCTTGCCTGCATGGAGTTTGAGCGCAGGGGCGCGTATCATATTTCCATGTCTCTGGTAGGTATCGCACCAATGAGAATACTCTTCTGCTTGCTTGCCGGGATAGAATACTCCTTAAGTTATAGCTCGGTTCACTAATGATCTACCTGCGGCATGTGATCCACAAGTTCCTTCGTGTAATTCGCAGAGCAGTTCGTCTGCTTTTGACTTCGAGAGGCACTTAAGGTAAGGCCCTGTAACAGAAAGGCAATAAAGACACTTCGAGTTGTTGACCAGCTGTCAGCGTTCTTTTGGATCTACTGGGAGTGGTCTGTTACACTTGTTGTCGACACTGAGGTAGGCTAAGAAAGGCCTTTTCCATTTGTCTTCTCCCCCTTTATCGCCCCCAGTGTCGATCGTGCATACAGATATGCGATCAATGCTGAGGGTTGAAATGATTTGAAACTGGAGATATCGAGCTTCTGTTCCCAAAACCCCGGCTAGATATGCCAAGGAATCGGAGTGTCTGTTTTCACCTCGAGGAAGATATTTGAGAGTTTCTTTTACAAACTTACTCATCCTATCTGTAATGAGGGCTGCGTATTCGATCAACTTCCCGTTCTTCTTGTATTACTCGGAATAATGATGAATGATGAGTAATGAATCTGTGTAAATTGAGAGTTCGGGGACGTCGAGCTCAAGTGCGAGGTCGAGTTCGTGAATGGGAGCTTCATACTCGGTGACATTATTTGAGGCCTCAAAATCCAAGCGGATTGATTTCTTAATTCTTTCATTAAAAGGGGTAATCAAAACGATCTTGATCCCCGACCCTGCGGGTCCTGCTGATCCATCTGTGAGAAGCCTACACCCTGACGTAGTGATCCAGTCATCTTGTTCATCGAATAGATTGGGAGTTAGATTCTCTGGCATGGTTTCGGCAAGGTCCTGGTCGTGCTCCTCCCACTCGGGATCCTCCACTGGAAATTCTGTGAGAAAATTGATAATGGCCTGACCTTTTTGGAATGATACTGTTCGAACTTGAAATCATGTTCTCCCAAACTGACTGACCATTGTTGTACTCTTTGCGACTTCTCTTATTTGAATAGAACTTCCCAAAGTGGGTAGTTCATCATAACTTTGACGGAATGTGCTTGAAAGTATTGCTTGAGTTTTTGTGAAGTATAAACAAGGGTGAGAAGAAGTTTCTCAATTTTAGAGTACCTTATCTCCTCTGGTGTGAGTGTTTTGTTGATGAAGAAGACTGGTTTCTTATTTTCTCTTTCAGGCGAATGAGAACTGGACTGAGAGAAGTATCTGTGACTGCTAGGTAGTTTATCAGTTCCACATTACCTAATGGGGTGCTCATTATAGAAGACCTCCCCAAATAGATTTTGAGATCCTAAAAAGCTTCTTCGCATTCTGGTGTCCATGTGACTTCTACAGTTGGCTGAACCTTTCCTCATTTGGTACATCCGCGGAGTAATAGGAATAGCCAACGGCAGCGGTATGAAGATTTAGAGACAAAACGGTTGATCGCGGCAATCTTACCGGTGAGTTTTTGAAAGTCTTTTGTTGTCTTCGGAGAAGGCATGTCGAGGAGGGCCCGAATTTGATCTGGATCGGCCTCAATCCCTTTCTTGTTAATGAGGTGGCCTAAAAAGTTGCCAGAATGTACCCGAAATTGACATTTATCAGGGTTGAGATACATTCTGTAAGATTGAAGGATGCTGAATATTATGTTGAGATATGAGATGTGATTATCTGACTGTACGCTTTTGCACAAGAGATCATCGATGTAGACTTTAACAATTTTCCCTAGGTGTGCTTTGAACATAGCGGTCATCAATCATTGATATGTGGCACCTGTGTTCTTGAGCCCAAAGTGCATAATTTTGTAATAATAAAGGCCATTTCTGGTGATGAACGTTATCTTCTCTTGGTCTTCTTCTAGAAGTGGGATTTGATTATACCCTGAAGCAACGTCCATCATATAAAGGTGATCAAGGCCTGCTATGGAATCGAAGATCTTATGAATGTTGGGAAGAGGAAAACTGTCCTTTGGAGTATGTTTGTTCAGATATGTGAAATCTATGCAAACTCGAACCTTTTCGCTCTTCTTTGGGAAAGCGGTAATGTTGGATATCCAGCCGGATATTTGGCTTCTCGAATGAATCTTACTTTGATCAATTTCTCGATCTCGGTGTAAACTTCATCTCGAAGTCGAGGTGAAAGTCGACGTTGCTTCTGTTTGACCGCTGTGGCGTTGATATTGATGGCTAATTTGTGGCAAGCCATGGCCGGGTCGACTCCGGGCATTTCTTCGAAAGACCATACAAAAACTTCTCGATAGAGTTATAAGAACTGAATGAGAACATCTTTCTCATGCTGAACCATCTTGGTTTCGATGAACGTACCTCAGCTAGGTCCATAAATGTTAACATATTCCGTAGGCTCCTCTGTAGGTGATTAATCATCAAGGTGATCAATTTTCTGTAATTGCTATACGCCCAATCTGTTTTAAGTATCTAGGATGACAAAGACAGTATTTTTACAAGCTCGAGAGAGTTTTTGACTACCTCTTATCTCATAAATGCCATTGTCGTAATTAATTCGGAGTGTTTGATGATAGGTGGAGGCGGTTGCTTCCATATTGTGTATCCAGCTGCGGCCCATAATCCCAAGATAGTGAGATTTGGCATTGATCATGTAGAAAACAACATCAATAGTGGTTGGTCCTGCGGTAATAGGTAAGATAATCTTGCCTACTCGTTCCTCCCTGGAGCCATTAAACCCACTGATGTCTGTGTAGCTCTAAATGACTTGGTCAGCCAATCCCATCTGGTCGATCGTGCTGAGAAAAAGAATTTCAATGCCGCTTCCAATATCAATCATCATTGTGTGCATGACAAACTGTTTTATCTTGAGCATTATGACAAACGCATCATGATGTAGAAATTTGACATGGCTAGTATCATAATCCTCGAAGGAGATTTCGAGTCGGGGATTGCTCGACTCGGGAAGAAGTTTGTCTTCTTAGTCTTGAGGTGTAAGATCACAGCATTCTGAGAGCCTCCGGCTCTTTGATCGGTTGGAATTGGTGATCTGGTTAATTTTGATCATGTTGCTGAGGTGCATATAGTAGAGATGCTTTTCCTCAGATCTATCGTTGACCTGAACAACTTCGAGCTGCTTCTTATAGTTGCCATCTTGGTTTGACTTCAAATCAACAATGTATTCGAGCATCCGTCCTTCTTTGAAAATGATTTCGAGCAAGCGCTGTAGAGAATAAAAATTGTCAGTAGTATGATGATTTACCTTATGATGTAGGCAAAATGGTCGATTCCCGATGGGCTCCAGTGGTTGAGAGATGCGGTAGAACGGGTCTTTCAACAGCAGTGGAAATACTATGAAGATTCGGACGTTCAACTTTGGGAGGACGGGTTTGTTTTGTGGACCACTTCTCTGAGGGTATCCAGTGTTTCCCTACGTACGTTTCGGATCTCCCTGTTCCTCCTTCGGCTCCCTGTTCCTCCTTCGGCTCCCTGTTCATCCATCCTCCTTAGACATCATCCTCTCCAAGTTAACGTAATCATTAACTTTAGTGATCATCTCCTCTAATGTCGCAGGCTTGTTAAGGAAGAGGTATTCTTTGGCTTTGCAATCGAGTCGGAGAGCATTGGTGAAAGCATTCACAGTTATTTTTTGGTCGAGGTTATCCACCTTTCTCGCGAGCTCTAGGAATTTCTTTGAGAAATCTTCAAGCTTTTCTCCATGTAACTGCTTAAGACCGATAAGAGAATAAAAGTTTACCTCATTGTCTCTGCTGTGAGCATATGTTTTGATGAACTGCTTCTGCAGCTGATCAAACGTGTAGATAGATTCCTCGGGAAGAGAATAGAACCATCGGAGTGGCTCCTCCTGTAAACTTGTGGTGAATAGACTGCAGAGAATGTGGTTCAGATTGAAGTACAATCTTAATGAATCACAGTATTGCTGAATATGTGATCGATTATAAACCGACGTCTTAAAAGACTTACAAGTGCACGGTGTACTGTTAAGTACAGGGGTAAGCGGGCTCATATCCCCAGAGACTTGTGGTGCGAATTATACTTTGAGCTACTAGTTTTATCCAATAACAACGAGTTTGTGTAGGTTTTGAAATAAAAGGAAGAGCGAAACAAATTGCAAGATAAATTGGAGTGGAAACCAAAGCATCAATTCCACTCCACCCTTTTTAACCGTTAGATAGCATAAATAATTGAAGTAAATTACGAGTTCCCGTATCGCACATCCTTGGTCGGGCATATGTAATACATCAAAAAATACAAGAGATTTAGTAATTGGGAACTACCCATAAACCAACTTACTCAACCATGGTCCGGCTGATAAGTATAGATTATGTTCTCTTATCCATGTTCCTAACCAATCTTGCTATGGTCCAACAAGATGGTTACATAGATTCATTATTCCTCCTAATCCTAGCTATGGCCAAGCATAGGATGAAGGAATACGTATATGCAATATTCCGGGATAAAGAAAAAGTAATTACTCTAACTAAGCTACACAATCTATACTAAGGCTACATTGGGTGGAGCTTCCTCTAGCCTTGGCTAAGAAGATTAACTACACATCCCTTTGATCATTTCTATACAACTATTACTACGATAAAAGTAAAAGACAAGAAAAAGAGAAGAGCGAGAACTTTATTGCTTATGGAACCTTGATATTTACCCTCTCCAAGATGATTTCTCATGGGTGGGATTCCTCTCCTATTTATAGAGTATAGGAAGGGTTACAAAATATTACCATTAATATAAAATCCCCTAAACAATGCCTAAAATCATGCATATATATTACAACTCATGAGATTAATATGTATATATATATATATATCTAATTCTCTTCAATGGGCTTCCATGCATGGGCCTTTGGTTGACAACTTCAAATGAGAATCATTGTTGGAGTGCATCACCATTGCTCTTCGTTAAAAACTGGAAAAATGTATGACTTGTTTATCATGTGGCCGATTTCTGTAAATACAAACAAAAGCACTATTAGTGTCACATTTATTTAATAAATGACTAGGTAGATATAAATTTAGAAGTTGTACACGTAAATATTACGTGTCTATCAAATACCTCCGAACTTATATTTTGCTAGTCCTCGAGCAAAAGTAAGCAAAAACCATTTTCGCATGTCACGCGATTGTATTTAGCGTATGCAACAAGCCGTTAAGCCCTCAGGTCTAGCCTGGTGGACGAGTTTTGTCTCGTAAGGGTTTGCAGTGACTATAACCACAAAAGTCAATAATGACATTTTAAACAATTCTAGAATACATATGACTCATTTCCTGTGAACTTATCCTTACTTAGTTGTAATAAAAATATACCAATGAATAAAGTTCTTAAACTTGTTATTTTCCTAAGTACACCAAAGAATATTTTAAGCTTATCTGAAACTAGAGGTACTACCTCAAGATTAGAAAGAAATTCAAGTATTTTGCTTTAGCTATATTTGAGTGTACAATGAAAATAGCTTTATCGCCTAATACGTTTTCTAGAATAATTTACTCAGTTTTTGGTAGTCTAGTTATTACTGAAATAAATTCAACGGTCAGTTTGACAAGTGCCTTAGTCAATTTGTGTTCCTAGAATTTTTCTTTTTCTTTTGCAAGCTTTTTCTTTTGAGTACTTTGTTTCTTAATGAAGCCTGCGTAACAAGGAGTTTTCGGTCGATAATCCCTGCCAGTTGGCTAAGGTTACCAGGGTGCGGTGCTCTATCATGACCTAGACTCAGGATTCTCACAAGTAACATTTTCTTATGCTCCTTTCACATAGTTTATGGTCAAACTCAAGATTGGTGATAATTTTTTCACTTTCAATTCTTAATCATGCGAGTAGCCTTGCAACATGAAAGTGTTTGGAGAACATTTGGTTTTTTTTTTTTTTTTCTTCTTCTTCTACTAAGGAATGAACTTATTTTTAGGCAGTTGTCTCCCTTGTAGCAAACTATTCCTAACATAAATTCCAAATTTCCCTTATACTGAGTAAAAATCTATTGAAGGAATTAATTATAAAACTACAGTGAAGTGCACGTTTTCAAAAAATGCCAAGTTAACTTGAATTAGTCGCTAATAAAAAGATAGTACATCTAGCTTAAGAAATTCTAAAATATTCAAGTGTATACTTGGTACAATTTCAAAATTTAGGTTTTTCCATAATATTTATGTCAAGTGAAAATGAGTTTAAGTGTTTGGAAATTCGTCAAAAATATATCATAAATTGTCAAAGTACCATTATTTCACTTTTCTTCAAAAAGAAAATAAAGAAATGTTTCCTACTCCCAAACTTAAATAAAACATTGTCCTCATTGTTTGAAAACAAAATTTAATACATGAAATGGGAAATAAAAAACTAGAACTTCTCACCTGAATGTACCTTGGGTTAGCTCCCAGAAAGCGCTAAGTTTTACCGTCTTTAGCCAGACGAATGTACCCCCATACTTAAATGATTTATAATGGTACCATAGCGGTACAAAGTACAATATGTGATGAATTATCCAGGTTGTAAGTTCTCCTTAAATGACTGAGGAACTCCAAAATTGTCCTTATCCTTGAATAACCAGATAATTGAAACATAGTGGTTCTCCTTATCTGTACCTAATTGTGCTGATGTAATCATGATACATAAAAATAACTCAGAGTCTAATCCTCCAGGATAAAGATTTTCCTTATTTAATTTATGGGGAATCTCACTTTGAGATATTTTATAAGGTATACCCCCATACACCAAAAATGTATCTTGATAATCATCATTTTCCAAAAGGTGACTTGAACCATTAAAGTGATGTCGATCGGGTGGCTGTGGGTCGGGCTCAAGTTGGTATGACTCAGTTGCAGGTGATAATGCTTGTACTATTTTAAGAATTACGGGGTCATCCCAGTACTTAAAATAATTCAAACATTAATCAATAGAGTAGGTACAACTAGAGTTATCATGCAACAAATCCTCAAATTCATTAACAATTATGGTACCCCCAATACCCCTAACTAAGTATAGGGAGGGTTGGTGAAGGAGTAACCAAAATAGAATCAACCCCCAATAATAGTAATATATCCTGTAAAGAAGGATCATACACCCACTAGCTTTTAACATCATAATTTGTATTAGGTGGATGTAGCTCAAGGCAAGGCTGAGGTAACTCATAAGGAGACTAAGAAGGAAATGACAAGTTGATAACATCTGCAATAGGTTTGGCAATTTCTACTTTCTTAACTTTGGTACAAATATCATCATCTACAAATTCCTCGCATATTATCGTATAATGAGATGGTGATTCTATCTATTCATATTTTATCTCATCGTCATCATCGTCAGAAAAATCATTAGAGGAGAGGGAAAAATATTCAGTCTCAGTCATAGTTTCCTCGAATGAATTTATTGGGTTGACAAATGAAATGATGGATGATGACATCGATGGTTGACTTTAGAGGGCTTCTTCAAGATATTCTTGTGATATAGGATCGTCGACCTTAAAATATTTATCTTCTAAATTTATCTCATAATATGGTATCCATTCACCCCACGAAGAAAACATTCCTTGATTACGCTTGAATTCATCCATTTCTAAATCACAAGAGGATTTAACTTCGAATTGTTCTTCTTCATTGCTTAATACATTTTCATACTCTATTTCACTCCACATAGTTGATAACTGAGTTATCTGAATCTCTAATAAAGAGATAGAATGGGTCGTAGAAGTTTGATTCAGCAATGTTTGTTGTTAAAATTGTATCATTTGTTGTTAAAATTGCAATACTTGTTTTTGACTTTCCATTGATTGTTTTATGAAGAGAACAAGGGTATCTTCCAAAGATGGTTTGGGTGGAGCGGGTAAGAACTGATTGAATGACTGAACAGACTGATGGGCCTGCATATATGAATGAGATTGGAAAGGTTCCATGTATTGAAAATTTTGGTGATCCCATGATTGAAAATAATTTTGAGGTTGTTGCGGGATGTTGAATTGTGAGTTGTATGGATTCTAATGTTCTTGTATGTATGACATTTGGAAATAAAAGCAACACCTAATACAACAAATAACCAATCAAGCCTAAACTCTAGCACAACAACATTTTTTAGAAGTAATAATTTGGTCTCCCCTATATTCTTCTATGTTCAAAATGGGTACAATGGCAAAAAGATTTGGTTCCTATACTCCCCTGCGTCACTATGCTAGTACCAGCTTAAAGTAGATGTTCAGTCCTCACGCCCGAGCGAGCCGCCTTATCGTACGTCAACACTCAGAACGGTGACGTCGCAAACCTACAACTAGTATTTTGCTGCGCTAGGTTGGGGCCGTATCCTATGAACCCGTATTTGTACCCCGGTCTGGTACACCTATCCGTTGGGTGATGAAATCCCGCGTGAATCTTGCTACTTTTTTTTATTAATAGTTATTTTGAGGTCCGGGACATCAAATTTTCGTGTGATACGAATTTCTTTAAAATTACCATATGAAGTCTTACAATGGTGAAAAACATAAGACATAATTTCTACTTGCTGTTTTAATTATGTTTATGTTTTCATTCTGAATGTGTATGTCGAGTGAGTGTGCATGTCGTTCTAATTCATGGTCAAGATTAATGCTTCAAGCAAGGTGGATAATGCTTTTAAATATAACTCTAGCGCATGGTGCTAAGGTCTTATGGATTGTAATTATTACTTTGCAGGTTTGGAGCCTATATCTAGAAGGGGTCTTTTAGCTCTCCACTTATGTTGATTCCCAAAACAAAGTTTGATAATGGAAGCATGGTCGTGCAGATATATTAGTAAGGGGTCTCTGCGATAATATTAAAGAGGCAATTTTCTTTAAGAAGTATGGTTATGTCTGTATAGAACAATTTTGTTGGCTTTGAAAAATACTAATATATAAGATTTTTTATTTAAATGAAAGTAAATTCTATAATGACCATTACAAAATGGGATATTCTTTGACTAGATTATATAATATTTCGATCTATGCTATTGTAAAATGGCTCTATTGCTGACTGTACGCTTTGCATATACCAAACTATTAGTGTAGAGGTCGAAAGTGATGTCTCGAATTGAGAAAATTTGATTATGTCTTTAGTAGTACCTCATGTATGCTGATGAGATCGAGGACGAAGCTTAAGTCTGAGAAACGAAATAAACTATTTACAAGACGGCTCTCGACCAATAGCATGAGTGTTGCCAGGGATGAGTGTTGTTGATTGAGAAACTCATGTTGTATATATTTACTGATGTTGTTATTTTATTTTTGATTGTGCCCGTGCTCTATTATTGAGGTTGAAAGTTTATATGTAGTTTGAAGATGAGGCATGACCTCGAGATGCAGAATAAGCCACTACAACCGCCCCCTATCAGCCAATAGTGCGAAAAGCATTGTAGGCAAGTGGTGTTGGTTGAGAAGTATCATTAAATGATGGATTTAATACCTGAGATTCATTTCCAATGTATATTCATGAATTTTGTTAGTTTCCATTGGGTTTCCTAGAACTAATGACTGTAGTCAAATGTTGCTGTATGGGGAATCTTTATGGCATTGGGAATTTTGAGGGTCAGCTTTAAATGCTGATCCGGGTATAAAAGTCACTATGAGTTGAGTGGTAGGAGTAAAACCCGTGAGTTGAGTGGTAGGCTTCCTACTTTGTTTACTGCTGTAAAAATGGTGATGACTAGGACTCTGGCCTGAAAGTCTAGGATTTAGAGGAAGATGGAGGAATTGTGGATCAGGTACTTTGGTTATTAATTGTTGCATCTGCCTACTTCAATTCCTGTTTCTCCCACTTTTCATCATATGTCGTATGAAGAAGTGATAGAGGCAGGGGATAACCACTTCCAAATGGTGCGTTTCCATTACCTATTGTCCTCTGAGGCAGAACGTCGTAACGGTCTTTATTTACTGGCGGGGGAAGCTGTTACAACTGAAGATGAAGTGGCAGGCATTCGGCCAAGGGAGTCTCGTCGATACCCTACTAATGAGGGGTTCTTGTTGAAGAAATGAGGCCTTTCATCTGTCTCTAGCATGCGAGGAGGTGATGAGGATACAGAGGATCATTTTCTTCTATGAACCATAGCTCTTTGGTCATGAAGAAGATCTTTCATCTGTGATGTCTGGCTCTAACTTCTCTGAGTCTTGTAGCATGGGATCAAAGTTTGGAATTTGCCTCTTCTGTTAACTCTTCGTGCTAAAAAAATATCGAGCTAATTCTTGATGTAAATTGAAGTAATCAATAAAATCTCTATATTCTTCTGTAAAGTATTTTGTAAGAGAAACTTTCGAACTGAATGAAATATATGTGTTCTTTTATGATGATACTTTGTCTCGAGCTTGTTTGTTTCACTTTCTGTTTGTAAGATAGGCGTTAATAACATAGATGTTTAAGGATCATGGGTATGATGGGAAAATAGAAGTGAGAGTTGAGGTAAAATTTAGAGGAGGTCAAGGATGTGATTGAGAGGAACGACTTGTTAGAATTACCGGTATAGAGGAAGTTGAGCTGTTTATGTGATCTGGATGTCAGATTTATGCGAACTGTGAGACAGGGTTAATGTCTAGCTGTGTGTAGAACTGCTGGATTAGTTGTTGTCCTATTTGTTACCATTTTGGTATGTGTCCGTATAAAATATGAGGAGATACGTTATGATATGGTAACAAAGAGCTGTCATAATATTTCTATAATTGATGAAGAACTTCTGTCGTTTTGCGAATATTGCTCGAATAATATACTCTTCTTTGGAATCAGTGGGGTAATATCTTCACAAATCTTTTTGGTGGCTATAAAATCAGGAATCGTGGCTGGTAAGAGTTGTATCTTCTGTGGGTATAGAGATTTATCCCTCTATCTCATTCAAAATCGAGCTCACCTAGTTCGAATTATCTCCATCTCAGGCTCACGTATTTTTAAATACTCCAGTCAACATTCCAACCAGCCCCACGAACTTCCCAAGAACGTAGACCGAGTTAAACCCAGAAAACATTATCCAGTCAAAGATACCAGTCTCCCCAAACTCATCAGTTATTCAGTCAACCGCCACTAACCACATTATTCAGAAAACGTGCTCTAACACGATGAAGAGTTGTGGGGAAAGCCTATATAAAGAGAAAGTTCCAGAAGAGACAAGGACCAGAAAAATTACACAGACTTCTTATTTATGAGACTCAAAGCATTTATATATTTAAATATCACTTGTAATAAAGATATCCGCCTTAAGCAATAAAGAGACTTTCACAAAAATCCTCCATATGAGGTCGTGGTTTTTACCTATTAAGAGGTTTTCCACGCTAAAACTACCTGTTTCAGTTCTTATTTTCCATTATAATATTATTATAGGTTTATTGGCGTGATAGCAAATTCCAAGCTATTTTGAGCTCACAGAATTTGGCCATTACATTTGTCGCTGTCCGTGGGAAAGATTACATTTCCACGGCACCCTAAGGCAGTCTTTCACTACAACTTTTAATTATGGTTTCTTCCAGATGACCGGCAGCAGGAACTCAGCTCAAAATTTTTGTAGATCCAGGACAGCTCATAAAGTTACAGGCGAATCTCCACGTCGAAACAAAGAAACACGCCAAAATCGAACTTCAGTAAACAAAGGATCGATAACTCTTGGAAAAGAGCTCGATACAGAACGATAAACTCGTTTGACAGCGCTCAAATGGCACAAAGACCAGATGACAACAATATAGACTGCCCTCGAGGCTCTACAAATTACTCAGCAAGCTCCTCAGGCCAGAGGTCATGATAAGCTTCCAGAGACCTCCCGTATTTCATTGAGAGAAATATTAGGACCTCGGGGAGTTGCCAGTAAAGCTATTTTCAGGAATCTACAGCCCTCCATCCATTTGGGGGGGGGGGAAGTTCAATCAGAATTTAGTAGAGGCCACCAAATTTCCATCCGTCAGGAGGATGACCAACAATCTCTACATCAAGTTCCAGCATGAGATCACTTGAGTGAAGGTACGGGAACTCATCATCCCCAGCCAAGATGCCCAACAATTCAACAAGCATGACATTTGGTCACAAAAGAACACATGGACCAAGGGATTAAGGAATTGATCGTGGCACAAGTTTTGGGTACTACCGGCGATACCAGGAAGTTAAAGGAAGTCTGATTACCAAAGAACTATCCAATATGGAGATACCGAAAGGTTTCCATACTCCCAAAATTTTCAAATACAAAGGTACTGACCCGAAGGAGCATATTCGGCAGTACCGTGATTCATTGGGGTTGTACTCCAATCTCAACCACATCCTCTACCGTCTGTTCACTACAAATATACATGAGGAACCACTCTAATGGTTCCATTATCTCTGTGAAGAATTCATCTACACATTTGATCAACTACAGAAGCAGTTCATCAAGACATATGCTCACAACAGAGACAAAGAGGAGAACTTGAATTCTCTTATCGGTCTTAAGCAGTCGCATAGAGAAAATCTCAAAGGCTTCTTAAAGAAATTCTTAGAGCTCGTAAGAAAAGTGGATAACCTCGACCAAAAAACAGTTGTTACCACTTTCACCAATGCTCTCCGGCTCGACTGCAAGGCCAAATAATACCTCTTCCATAACAAGCCTGTGATATTGGAGGAGATGATCACCAAAGTCAACGGCTACATCGACTTGGAGTGGATAATGTCTAAGGAGGACGGATGAATAAGGAGCCTAAGGAGGAACAGGGAGATCACAAATGTACCAAGGAAAATACTGGATACCCTCAGAGAAGTGGTCTGCAAAACAAACCCGTCCTCCCAAAGCTGAACGTCCGAATCTCCACAATATTTCCACTACTGTTGAAAGACCCGCTCTACCGCATCTCTCAACCACTGGAGTCCATCGAGAATTGACCATTTTGCCTACATCATTAGGTAAATCATCATACTACTGATAATTGTTATGCTCTACAGCGGTTACTCGAGCTCATTTTCAAGGAAGGACGGATGCTCGAATACATTGTTGATTTGAAGTCATACCAAGATGGTAACTATAAGATGCAGCTCGAAGTTGTTCAGGTCAACGATAGAGCTGAGGAAAAGTATCACTACTATATGCAGCTCAGCAACATGATCAAAATTAGCCAGATTACCAATTCTATCCGATCAAAGCGCTTGAGGCTCTCAAAATTCTGTGATCTTACACCTCAAGACAAAGAAGCCAAACTTCTTCCCGAGTCGAGCAATCGCCAACTCGGAATCTCCTTCGAGGATTACAATACTAGCCATGTCAAATTTACACATCATGATGCGTTAGTCATAATGCTTAAGATGAAAAAATTTGTCATGCACACAATGATGATCGATACTGGAAGCGGTATTGAAATTCTTTTTCAGAGTACGATCGATCAGATAGGTTTGGCCGACCAAGTTATTCAAAGCGATACTAACATTAGTGGTTTCAATGGCTCCAAGGAGGAACGAGTAGGCAAAATCATCTTACCTATTACCGTAGGACAAGCCACCATTGGCATCGTTTTCTATGTCATTAATGCCAAATCTCGTTATCTCAGGATTATGGGCCGCTGTTGGTTATACAATATGAAAGAAATTGCTTCCACCTATCATCAAGTACTCCGATTTAGACACAATAACGGTATTTTCGAGATTAGAGGTAGTTAAAAACTCTCTCGAGCTTATGAAAATGCTGTCTCCGCCATCCTAGATACTTCAGACAGATTGGCCGAATAACAATTACAGAAAGTTGATCACCTCAACGATCAACCACCTACAGAGGAGCCTAAAAAATATATTAACCTTGATGGATCTAGCAGAGGTACTTTCATCTGAACTAAATAGGTTCAGCATAAAAAAGATGTTCTCATTCAGTTCTTGCAACTCAATCGAGACGTTTTTCTATGGTCTTGCAACTCAGTCAATCCGACCATTGCTTGTCACAAGTTAGCCATTAATATCAACGCCACAACAGTCAAACAAAAATAACAATGACTTTCACCTTGCCTTCAAGATGAAGTTAACACCGAGATCTATAAATTGATCAAAATGGGATTTATTTGAGAAGCTAAGTATCCAGACTAGATATCCAACATTGTCGCTGTCCCAAAGAAGAACGGAAAGGTTCGAGTTTTCATAGATTTCAAATATCTTAACAAATATACTCCAAATGATAGTTTCCCTCTTCTCAACATTCAACAGATCCTTGATTCTACAACAGGCCATGATCTTCAATCTATGATGGAAACTGCTTCAGAATATAATCAAATCCCACTTTTGGAAAAGGATCAAGAAAAGACAACTCTCATTACTGAAAGAGGTCTTTATTGCTACAAAATCATGCCCTTCGGGCGCAAGAATGCAGGTGCCACATATTAACGATTGATGACTACTATGTTCAAAGCACACCTAGAAAAAATTGTTGAAGTCTACATCGATAATCTCTTGTACAAAAGCTTACAGTCAGACGATCACATTTTAAATCTTAACACTATATTCACATCCTTCAATCTAACAGAATGTGTCTCAACAATGATAAATGTCAATTCGGGGTACATTCTGGCCGTTTTCTAGGCCACCTCAACAGCATGAAAAGGATTAAGGCCGATCTGGATCGAATTCGGGCTCTCCTCGACATGCCTTCTCAAAAAACAACAAAAGACGTTCAGAAACTCGCTGGGAAAATAGCCGCTATTAACCGTTTTGTCTCTAAATTTAGACCGTTGCCGTTGGCTATTCCTGTTACTCCGTGGATGTACCAAATGAGAAAAGGTTCAGCCAACTAGAGAAGTCACATGGACACCAGAATGCGAAGCATCTTTTCAGGATCTTAAAATCTATTTGGGAAGGTCTCCCATAATAAGCACCTCAGTAGGTAATGAGGAACTGATAATCTACCTAGCAGTCACAGATACTTCCCTCAGCTCAATTCTCATTGACCTGGAAGGGAAAATTGAGAAATCAGTCTTCTTCATCAGTAAATCCCTCACACCCGCAGAATCAAGGTACCCTAAAATTGAGAAATTTTTTCTCACCCTTGTTTACACTTTGCATGAACTCAAGCACTACTTTCAAGCATATTCCGTCAAAGTTATGAAGAACTATCCACTTTGGGAAGTTCTATCCAAGAAAGAGAAATCAAGAAGAGTGCAACAGTGGTCAGTCAGTTTGGGAGAACATGAAATCAAGTTTGAACAATGTCATACAAAAAAGGGTCAGGCCGTTGCCGATTTCACGCAGATTTTCCTGTGGAGGATCCCGAGTGGGAGGAGCGCGACCTGAACCTTACCGAAGATACACTAGAAAATCCATTCCCCAAACCATTTGACGAACGAGCTGGATGGATTACTACATCAGGGTGAATGCCTTCCACAGATGGATCAGCAGGACCCGCAGAGCAAAAATTGGGATTGCTTTGATTAACCATTTTAATGACATAATTGGGAAATCAATCCGCTTAGATTTTGAGGCCTCAAATAATGTCACCGAGTATGAAGCTTTCATTCACAGACTCGACATCACACTTGAACTCGATGTCCCTGAACTCTTAGTTTACACAGATTCACTACTCATTGTTCACCACTACTATGAGCAATACAAGAAGAACAGAAAGATGGTCGAATACGCAACCCTCGTTATGGATAGGATGAGTAAGTTTGCGAAAGAAACTCTCGATTATCTTCCTTGAGGTAAAAATAGACATGCTGATTCCTTGGCATATCTAGCCAGGATCTTGGGTACAGAAGCTCGATATCTCCAGATCAAAATCTTTTTAACCCCCAGTATTGATCACATTTCTGTATGCGCGATCAACACTGGTGGTGATGAAGGGGGAGACGACGATTGGCAAAAGCCTTTTTTAGCCTACCTCGGTGTCGACAACAATCACAGCGGACTACTTCCAACAGATCCAAATGAACGCCGATAATTGATCAACAACTCGAAGCGTTACATTACTCAAAATGGTATGCTATACCGCCTTTCCATCACAAAGCCTTACCTCAAGTGCCTCTCAAAATCATAAGCAGACGAACTGCTTCACAAAATACATGAAGGAATAGTGGCTCCCATTTTGTAAGTAGATCATTAGCAAATAGGGCAATCACTCAAGGAGTATTTTGGCCCAGCATGCGCAAGCAAGCAGAAGAGTACTCCTACAGATGTGACACCTACCAGAGACATGGACATATGATAAGCACCCCTGCGCTTGAACTCCATACAAGCAAGGTTTTCTGGCCATTCAAAAGATGGGAACTAGATCTCGTCGGCGAATTCCCTAACTCTCTAGGAAACCGCCGCCACCTACTCGTAGCTACCAATTACTTTACAAAATGAGTAAAGACAATTCTACTATGTCAATCCAGAGAAGAAGAGGTTATCTCTTTTATCTGGAACCACATAATCACTCGTTTTGGGTTCCCCTACCTAATTCGTATCGATAACAGACCCTAGTTTGTGGGAGATAAAGTCGTAACCTTCCTAAACTACCATAATATCATTCACTCACCATCAAGTCCATACTACCCTCAAGGCAATGGCCAATCTGAAATCACCAACAAAATAATCGTGGATGGACTCAAAAATGGCTTCACTCACATAAAAAAAGAAATTGGGTTCACGAACTGCCTCACGTCCTGTGGGCACATGAAAATACTCTCCGACAATCTTCTAAGTATACTTCATTCCTCCCTGCTTATGGCACTGAGGCCATCATTCTTTCTGAATATTATCATCCAGTTCGGGATCACGAGCTGACTGACGAGGAAAATGAGTTTGAATTGGCTTGTAACCTTAATATGATAGATAAGATCAGGGAATGCGCTATCCCTAACCTAGGTCGATATCATCATATGTTTTCTAGATCGCATAATCATCGAGTCAGGAGCCGTACTTTCCAAATCAAAGATCTCATCCTCAGAGAAATTCCTCAACATCACAAATAGCCTCACGCTAGAAAATTAGTTGACAATTGGGAGGGTTCATTCATTATCACAGGTCTCTTAGGCTTGGGATCATACTATCTCATGACAAAGAGGGAATTCCCATTTCAAATCCTTGGAACACTAGGTGACTGAAACGGTACTATCATTAAGCATCTTACTACTTCATTTCTATTTTTCGTTTTTGCTTTTTTAATTCCAAAAGTGAGATTCTCATCTCCATCTAATGTAAATTTTGGACTTATCAATGAAAGTTTGTTTTACAATATCATTTTCCTCATGAAATTCAGCCACATTCAATAGATTAAATCATAGATAATACTAGCTGACAATCGATCTTATCCAAGTTAGATCCAAGATATTACTTGATTTGGCTTCCTCTACAACATCTCTACGATTCTAGCAAGTGTAGCAATTTGTTTTACATCAAAGACTCTACCAAACAAAAGATAGGTCGAAGGTCATACTAGCCTTCATCTACTTCAACTTGTTTGGGTCATTTATAACAGTTGGATCAAGGATATCACTTGGTTTGGCTGACTCTACTAAATCTCTGCGATTGTAGCATGTGTAGCAACTTGTTTCATATCAAAGACTCTACCAAACAAAAGATAGGTCGAAGGTGATACTAGCCTTCATCTAATTCAACTTGTTTGGGTCATTTATAATGGCTAGATTAAGGATATCTCTCAGTTTGGCTGACTCTACTAAATCTCTGCGATTGTAGCAAGTGTAGCAACTTGTTTTATATCAAAGACTCTACCAGGCATAAGATAAGGCAAAGGTAATACTAGCCTTCATCTCTTTCGATATGTTTATGACATTTCTATAGTTCAAATCAAGTTTCAACATGGTTTAACTCAGCCCTTTTCTGCGATTGAAACGAATGTAAAAATTTGTTTTATATCAAAGACCCCACCAGACATAAGATAAGGCAAAGGTTATACTAGCTTTTATTTATTTCAATGTGTCTGTGATAGATACTATTTATTTTTCAGGTCAAATTTATATTACAAGGGATTCTTTTTTGCTGATGGAGTGTTAGCAGTGCTTCCCCCTTCACCAAGAGGTCAAACTTTCAATTTGCGGATTACAGTAGCTCTACCCGTCTCTATCAGCTCAGCAGTTCGAGGGCCCAAATGGGTTTCCAAAATGCCCAGACAGTTCCCTCGATCTATTTCAACTCCACAAATACATCCCTTATCTGATAATCTTTTGAACAAGTCCGGACTCTAGATCATTTATTCTGAGACTCATTTCTCTAAGTGCCTACAAGAGATTTATAAAACAAAGTCAACCTACATAAGTTTCTTCCCCACACACAATTCAACAACTTACAAACATTTATACAAACACACATTTCTACCCTACCTTCTCACTACCACCCTCTGGGAGTTCGGCATCATCCCCTTGGTTGTCGAGCACCGTCTGACGGGAGATACCATCCAGACCGTCCACGATCCCCACCACTTCCGCTTCCATCTCATCTTCCTCTTCAATGTAGTGTCTGCCTTAATGGCATCCACCTCCTCCTCAGAATAGCCCTTCAGTATCAAGTGACACCCTAGGTTATCATACTCCTTGACCATCTCGTATAAATTAGACATCGTCTCTACCTGTAGCTGACCAATCACCATGGCACGAGCAGCCTTAAGCTGCCAAACTTCCTTCAGAGTATCAGTCCTGCATCGAGCTAATTCCTTTTCTAGCTCGATATTCGCCTTCTTCAACTCGGATTTTCTTCCTCAATGCCTAGCCAAATCTCCTTATTAAGACGAGCGACCTGCAAAAAATTAAATCGATCTCAGCGATTTGCTCGAAATGCATTAAACAACTCTTTCCTATAAATATAAACTTACCATCCTGCTCGTATCTTCCTCTCCATGGAGAGCAGCCAACCTGGCCCTTTCCTCAACCTCTTTGAGGTCATCCACCATAGAAGATCGCCCCTCAATGACCTTCTCCCCTGACTCCCCCAAGGGCTCGACTCTCCTCTCCTTCTCCTTTACGACCTCACCACTTCCCGTGGTACCAGAGGCCAGCAAAGCCTTTAACATCCATTTTTTGGATATTTTTGAGCTATTTTGCTCGACGTAAGGGAATTTGGCTGAACCAAACTACCTGTTCTAAGAGTCTTGGAAAAGTTAGCTCGAACCTCCCCACCACACACTTGCCCCTTTCCTTCATCAGCGCCCGCCATCGACCTGATCGACTAAGCTTTTTAAACCTTTTTCGACCTGCAATCAACCCTCTTCTTTCTACTCAGGCCGAGTCCCTCCAATACCAATTCGAGCTCAGTCCCCTCCTCCGCAAATTTGTCCAGTAGAACCTCTTTCCTCTCCACTTTAGACTTCATACCTACAATGCACAACATTTTTATTATCAATTGTAGTTATCAGTAAAATATAGCAATAATTTTATCTATGTTTGGCTGTACTTACATTTTTTTACAGATTTAAACTGAAGGTCTAAAGGTTCTTCGTCATCTCTTTGAAGATAATTACCCTTCACCCATATGACATTGTCATCCCAAGTTTGACCTGCTGAGTTCAGATCGAAGAAGCGACGCCGAATTTTGCTAACACAAAAAATGACCCTCTACTGGCCTTATAATTCTTCACCCCATAAAACTGCAAAACGTCCTCAGGGGTTATCCTCCTCATTTTTCCCTCTTTTTTTCACTTTTAATTTAGATAATCGCAGATGGTTATTACCTCTCACATGTTCCCGTCCAATTGAATGGAACATGCCCCAATTGCATTCATAATCCCCTTTGCCAAATTGGTGAGGGGAAGACTCAACCCATACTCTAATTGAGATAGGAAACATTAAAAACCCTCCTAGAGGTCACTCCGAACATCCCCATCGAAGTACTCTAACGAGATCGATTCATCTATAACCTATCCCATTTTTCCACTTCCAAATCTGCCAACAGATAAAAGTACTATTCCCCCTCCACTACCATACAACCCCTAAACTGCCTAGCAGCATATTCTACACAATTGCCCCACTTCCCTCCTACAGCCACCTTAGCTTTTCAAAACTCTCTAAAGGCATCAGAAGCATGAGGATAAGATATCAATTGGCCAGGAAAACCCAGGAATTGTTCCAATCCTACTTCCCCCACACTATCAGACTCATTCGTCCGACTTGAGGTCGATACCTCGTTAACAAACAAACTACCCATCTCAACAACAATTTCTACAAGCACGTTTTCAACCCTAGACAAATGCCTCTCACGCTAGACTTACATACAGGTTATGGTCTTTATCATTCTTTCATATATATATATATATATATATATATATATTTATCAATCATTTATGTACAACATATATCTTTAGCATATTCAGTATATACGGCAACATATGTTGCATAAATTTCTACTAACCTTTAGTATCCGAATGGGAGTCTGCAGTAGCGCCAAGCCTTTCCCTCACGATGCTGCTGTATAGCCACCTACGAGATTCAGTCTCTTTTGCCCTCTTCAACCATTGATCCCCTTTGAATAACTCCTTATAAAATCCCCTAATTTTTTATCTCTCTCTGTGTGCGCTCTCCAAATTTTTAGAAGTTAAAAAACGTTTGATTGGAGATGAAGAAGCACTATTTATCTTTTCTCTCTCCAACGGCTGGCATTTATTATGCCTCGCACGACCCGTCCTCGATTTCGAAACTGAGGCGTCCTTTCCACTCTCCATGTCAGATGTCTTATACCTTTTCAATAAAACTACCTTTCCATTATTGCAATTCCCCTCATTTTTTAACATATTTCTCTCTCCTATTTCCATATCCTTTCCTGACCTTCCTACACTCATGATGACTCACTCTGTACGATGTCAGATTCGTACTTCCTTACATACAAAATTAAACCATAAGCTTATGCATTTCCTTGTTTTTTATTTCTCTATCCTTGTTCATTATACTTATAGTAATTAACGTTATTTTCTAGACTGCGCAAATTTTCAAAATTATTCAAATTATTAGCTAAAACAGTCTCAAAACGGATTTGCACCTATAGAGGATCCGATTGACTTATATCTTTTCTGTTACATTAAATAAAAATGTATTATTCATGATCAAAGCTTTATACAACATCCATTGCAGCCCTAGTAAAACAGAACGATGTCATCCAGTCACATTATTCATCAGTCCTCAGATCTTCGAATTCGATCTCAACTTCAGCAATCAAACCATCCAACCCTTCTCATTCTACCGCATCCCTGACCAATTCACAAAAGTACACCTCATAAAAATAATGAGCATACTCCAGTTCTCTGCACCATACATCTAATTCATCGAGCTGACATTCCCACACGGGTAGCTTAACATTATAACCAAACAAACTAAAAATCCTTTCCCACACTTTAATAATTTTTATGGCCAATCGTCCTTCTGCGGCATGAGGAATCCTCTGAGATTGAGTCCGTACCATCCAATTCCTTACTCAATTTTTTTTACAGATCATCCAACCTGTATTTATATGATTCTCACACACTTTCACTCAAAAATGAGATTTTTACCTTGTATCTCGTAACGGAAAACCCAAAATCTTGGAATAAATTATTTAAACTTATCCCCTCACTAGTACATACATTATTTACCATACTCGACCTCATGTTACCAAAATTGTACCTTTATCGACCTGTAGAAGCTTAAACTTCCACAATTACATATTTTTTACAATTGTTCTCCCTCACCTGTTTAAAATACAAACCGTACTTACATCACAACATCATTGTTAGTACGTACTCAATTCAATTCAGTTTAAAATATAAACTCTTGTTCATTTATCACACCCTGCACAATTCAGTTCGATTCTGAAGAATTTTTTTTATATTCAGATTACTAAATGATAATTTTTATTCATGTCGAAAGCATTACATACGATTTACAGATAACAAGTTTTTTAGTACATCAATCTTAGGAATACAACAAAAATGTTATATGCCCAACACCAAACTCTAGGTACTTTACAGATAACAAGTTTTTCCTTGTTTGTTCAAAGTCACAAGTCATTCAGGCACGCAGAAGCATTAACTTCTCCAGTTTTTCTTACTTCAATGATCTTTCACCCAGATGCAAAGTAGGCATTGGAGCCAACAAAGAGCTTACTTCGCATGAGTTTGGTTGAAGTCTAGTTTAACTTAAAATGGAAACTATACAAGCAGTAAACTCAGTGCTAGAACCAAATTCTCATACTAAGAGTCTTTTGAGCACCAAAACGTGATGAAAATGTAGAAGCAGACTCCCACTGGTTGTCTCCCTCCTCCACTACCATCACCCCCTCCCCTAAAACTACCACCTCCGAAGAGTTGGTAAAGATGAAGAGAGCTCGACCTTCGAATCCATGGTGTCACAAGAAACTAGCATATTTGCCCCGCAGATACCCCTATCCCTGTATATGAAGCCCTAACCCTATCTTCCGTAAGAGTGCGGAGACAGGCCCACCAGTCCTCGCGCATCAAGACAACGACATGAAACCTCCACTTATAATAGAATTCCTCCTCAGCTTTAACCGCTTCCTTTTCCGAGATACCTTGATAAATCGGATGAATAGGTGCAGGTATCGACATCTCCAAGGATTGGTCACTAAAGTACTTCAACTTCAACCTCTACGTTTCTGTCGCTATCCTCTCCTCAAGAACTATCCTACGAGTCTTCACCATTTCAAAAAATGTTTAAGTTTCAGAACAAGTTACGCAAGCAAGCACTGTTTTAAAGATTTGCTACAGATACTATTTATATAACTCTACATTTATTGTGCAGGTACGTTTTCCTATGCATCACCATTTAATAGATACATGACTATTCAATCGTAACCGTCACATACATCCGCAATAACATCATCAATTAATACCAATCACTTCCCAATATCGTAACTTCTATCCAGTCAAATGCCATCATTATTCCATTTCGAATTTTAAAGTTTTGACATATTCGTTCCCAACAAAAGCCACTCGTGACTTTGGTTGCGAGGGGGCAATTGTAGGGACTTATCCCTCGATCTCATTCAAAATCGAGCACACCCAATTTGAATTATCTCCATCTCAGGCTCACACATTTTTAAACACTCCAGTCAACATTCCAACCAGCCCCACGAACTGCTCAAGAACGTAGATCGAGCTAAACCTGGAAAACATTATCCAGTCAAAGACACCTGTCTCTACAAAATCGTCAGTTATTCAGTTAACCGCCACTAACCACATTATTCAAAAAATGTGCTCTAGCACGATAAAGAGCTTTGGGGAAGGCCTATATAAATAGAAAGTTCCAGAAGAGACATGGACCAGAAAAATTTCACAGACATCAAATTTATGAGACTCAAAGCATTTCTATATTTAAAGATCACTTGTAATAATGATATCCACCTCAAGAAATATAGATACTTTCACAAAAATCCTCCATACGAGGTCGTGGTTTTTACCTATTCAGAGGTTTTCCACACTAAAACCACATGTTTCAGTTCTTTTTTTCCATTAGAATATTATTATAGTTTCATTGGTGTGATAGCAAATTCCAAGTTGTTTCAAGCTCTTGGAATTTGGCCATTATAGTGGGGATAATCGTTTTCTGGAGGTAGTGTGACTAACCACGGTGAGGACTTATTCTTATTATGCGTGGTGTGGTCAATATGTCGTAGACGGTCATTTTCAGATCAAGGTTGCTGAACTTCGAGAGCGTTATTTTCATCAATTGCCGTATGATGCCGTACTTTTGGAATGGCCATTAAATCTTGTCAGGCTAGATGATGAAGACAGGCGTGTGAAGCAAGATCTTTTTGTGTAGTGCAACATTTTTTGTATGTCTCTATAAGGGCAACAAATGGAGAGATAATTCTGTATTGGGAACCAAACCATCGTGGTCTTTAGATGTAACTGGGGAGCTCAAAAAGTTTGGCTGCAGGAAGCTCGTTAGAAGTATGATTGGAGTATTCTGTGGTTGGGTTTGAATAATTATAACACGAGTGATTGTGAGAGAATAAAGTATGTGATGTCTCGATCTTATTGAAATAATAAAGTATTATATATTTTTCTCTTTGTGTACGGATATTGTGGGAGACAGCTGTAGGATTTTACCAACTGTATTAATATCTTTTAATTTTGAAAATTGAGATATTTTATGAATGTTGCACGATCTTGGTAGAGTATAAAAGTAAGGCGATTGGTCCTTCTGTATTACGTTGAGGAAAAGGTGTAGAAATTTGAATGGCAGACAATAGGGATAGGCGTCAGAAAGAGCCATCAACTCATAAACTGAGGGAGAGTATAAAAATTCAACTCTCTCTCTCCCATAAATTATTTACAGTTGTAGGGAGAAAAAAAGTGGTGCAAATCTAATTGTAAAGGAGAGGAGACGCTTGAGTACTGAGTGTGATTTGGGAAAAAGATCTTCATCGAGTGATAGGAAATTGTCAGAGAGACGACGGGATTGCTCATTTTGGAAAAGACGTTCGAGCAAAGTAGAGGATTGTTATTCTACAAGTACAGGTTGTTAATGTAAACTCTATCAGTATGATTTGTGAGTAATCTATGATTTAGTAATCTGTATAAGTGTTTTGAATATGTGGGGCTTTTTAGAGAATTTGACAGTTCATAGAGAAAGGTCTGTAGTATAGGTTGTGTTGTATGTCTATCTTTCCTGTAGAGAGAGAAAATATTTGTGTGAGAAGAAGAAGGAATTTTCAAATGATTTTTTTTTGCTATTTTATTTTGGGAATTAGGAAAATAGACGTCTTGACTAGGTAGAAGGAGGGTTTGTCTTTACCGCTTGTAGTGTAGCAATAATGATAAAATATGTCTATGTATCAGTAGGATTAGTATGAGTTCTAAACCTAGTATTCCTGCTAGTAAATTTGTAGTCTCATCTGATTTCGAGGAAACGTCGTCTTCAGAAAGGAGGGACGAGTATAGTGTAATAGAGGAAACTATTAATAGTGTTGGGATGATGATAAAGATGGTGGGGGCTAGTATATCTATGGGCGTGAAAGAGAAGGAGGACATTAAGGAGAATGAGAGAGTCCTTGCCATATACCCAGAGGGGGTGGATACAGGGAAAGAGTACTTAAAAAATAAAAAGAAATTACAGGGAGAATGGGGGGTTACGTGGAGTACCAAGGTCTCTGGTTCAGAGCCTATGTTACCAGAAAAGGGGAAGAAGTAATATCCTATCAAGTTCCATGTTTGGAAAACTGGAAGAATGATAAAGGTATTAGTGAGGGGTTTAACCTCTCGTATTACAATAGACTTGGGTTATCAGGCCCGAGGGGAAGATTTTTGTGTTTCTTGAATCAGGTTGTATACGGCCTTAGAATTCCGTTGACCTACTTTCAAAAATGGGTTATGAGTGAGTTACAGTGCTGCCCTACCTAGTTGAATGGGAATGTTTATGAGATGATGAAGGTATGTAAGGCAATAAATAAAAAATAGAGGAAGGAAGGAACTGCAAAGCAATTCATAGTAAAAGATGTGTTAAAGTTTTATAAGTAGAAGTATATGGAAGGTTGAAATAGTGGTTACCTATATAGTAATTTAGCGAGGCCAAAATTCTTTGATTTTAAATCTGCTGGTAGACCATGGAATGACCACCTTGTGTGGGTAGAAGGTAACTAACTGTATGCGGGTTCTAGGTGAATCGACGCTCGAATTGAATCATAGATATTATAATCCGAGTAAGTAATGTTGACCAATCTCTAAATAGCCTAAAAACATGTCTTCGTACTGTCGTATAATGTGTTATTCTTTTTATGTGCCAAACCCAAACAGTTGGCTGCCCCGGATAAGACCAAACTGTTTGATTGTATTGCTCGAGATTAGGATAAGCTAACAGAGGTACTCAGTGAATTGGCTATCCGAAGACACAAAAGGGAAGATTCGGTAGCGCCTAAAGTTTAGCGAGCTCAAGAAAAACGAGTTATGGCCGAGGGGAAAGCTGTGGAGACCATTGCTGACTTGCTTAATCCTCCACTTCCTGTGCCTCAAACTACTAAACAAATTACTCGTAAGGTCTAAAAGCTAGTGCAGCATAGTACCTCAGCTGCTAGGGTTGTACTCACAGAATAAAAGATTAAAAAGCCTGTTGCTGGCGGTGTGAAGGAAGAACCCGAAGTGAGTATGTCCGCTCTTGGGGAAGCTGAGAAAAGTTCGTTGAAGAGAAAGTGACATTTAGAGGAGGACATTCACCGAACTAACCTTCATGCTGCGGCCAAGATGAAAGAGTTGGGGCTGAAATACTGTCGTATAGCAGCAGCTCGAGGATGAGTACCTCGAGCATACGTTCGCGGTATGTGGTCAAAAATTATTACTTGATGTTGTTTTCAAACTAAGTAAAACTATTGAACTGACTCTTCTATTTTGTTATATTGGCAGCTGTCAACGATGCTGAAGGGGGCCAGACAATAGAGGCCAAGAATTTGATGCTCTGACGATAAAGTTTGAGGCTCAGTCAGCTCGTGTAAAAGAGTTCGAGGATGACCTTCTATTAGAGAGAGAGGAGGGCTGCAGATGATACCGTAGCTGTAGAAAAGTTTAGTGATTTGTCAAAGCATGGCAAGCTCATCACTGACGCGGTTGCAGTAGCCTTTGTGGAAAGAGACCATATTGTCAAATCGTACAATTGTTTTGGATTAAGTGTTGATGATATGGAGCTGACCCGACATGGTCAATATGCAGAGATAGAGTTCCCTGCTGAGGTCGAGGAGGAAGAGATGGTTGCTGATGCTGTTGGTTTTCCAGAGAAAGCGTCAGACCTTCCTCCACACAGTACAGGGCCAGTACATACTATTGAGCAAACAGTGGACCCTCTGGTGGAACGCGCTAAAGCAGTTCCCTCTTTGGGGACGATGTTGAAATCCCTTTCTAAAGTAGACATTAACAAGCATCTTTAAGCATTCTGTGGTATCTTGTCTTCTATTTTTCTGCTCGCTTGATTTGGATGTAATAGTACTCTGTATAATCGTATACTATTTTCATTTTGAGCGATGCTTTGAAATATGTTTAACGCGAATGTTTATATTGAAACAAGATATCTATAATCTGTGAAGGAGATAGAGCATTTGAGAAAAACAAACTCTGAATTGGAGAAGTCGTTGAGTAGAGCAAGCGATTCCGTGGCTCGTATTCAACAGGTACTTAACAAAGCTGAATATGAGAAAGAAATTTAAGTTAAATTCAGAGAAAACCTTTAAAGAGTTATATGATTTACAATGTAGATATACTAAGATAAAGTTGAGAGAGACGTGGTGTTAAGAAAGGAAGAGGAAAGAGGGATATTAGTCTGAAGGCCAAAATAATTGACTTGTTTTAATGACCTAAGTGATAAGGCAAGATGTCAAAGTATGCTAGTAGCTCTGACCTTGTATTTTGAGGTCGAAGTAGATAGTGAACGAGGGTTTGAAGAAGCTTATATAGAGCTTTTGAAGGAGAGGTACAGTTTCGGACCCAGATCGAGTTATAATTTTTACTCAAGAAGCACGTAATCGTCGTAGTTTAGAGGCGAAAAAGTGTTTTACTTGAGCTGGTGTGTCTGCTATATGAGATGATATAGAAATTTTATATGATGCGCTTGGATTTATGTAGGATTGGAGGGCCATGAGAATTGTATTTTTTAGGATAAGAAAAGAGAAAATAGAGGTCCAAAAGAAATTAGCGGGTGAGGTAGAGGAGTTACAGGATGAGCTATCGCAGCACGTGGAGCAAAATTTATCTTTAGCAACGCGGCTGTCGAAAGAAATGGTTGTTCGAATGAAGGTAGAAGCGGTTGTGAGGGTTTTAGGTGTATTACAAAAAAACACGCGCCAGTGGTTACACAAAGCGTCAATGATATTGAAGAAGCACCTATATCCATCACGAGCAAAAGTCGTTGCTCGAATAAAGTACGAGCGTCACATAGACAGTGTTATTGAGTTTTATGGGGGAGGACTGTCTAGGGTAGAGAACGTATTTAGGAAGTTCATAGATGAATGTGGGAATGATTTTGAAGTGGAAAATGCCAAATCAGAAAACCTGAGATTTACCCGAGGTGACGGAGAAATTATTGGTGAACAACCTATTCCTAGGTCGTGGGAGGATTGGTCAGAAGAGGAGGAGGTTGAGAGTCTAATACCTCAAACGCGGTATAAACAACGTCAATAGGAGGTTGTGACCTTTACCACGATGGTAGGTATGCAGGCATCGAATAGGAAGATAGTGAGATACAAGCTACAGTCGTCTCATGTCCGAAAGTGTCGCAAATAGAGTACTCTTGTTTTCCTTTAACTAGTTCTTCGTACTATTTGATGATAAATGTAATCTATTTTTTGTGAGAACAGAATGATGTATCTAACTTTCTCAGATACCACGTTCTTGATGTAATCTTGTCAACTGTTATATGTGCTCTGTTATTATGAAGAGCTATTATAAATGTATTCTGTTATGATAGGTGGAACTGGCTGCTATACAAAGTCAGTGCGATGCGTTACATGCCAAGAACGAACAAATGAATGCTGAGTTAAGATCGAGTCAGGGTGGCCAAAAATGTGCTACCGAAGAAGAAGAAAAATTGAGGGCAGAGATGTCGGAAGAACGAAATGTAGTAATCCTCCAGACTGATATTCTTCAAGAGAAAGAGGCGTCACAGGCTGTCAGTTCAATAAAGATTGAGAGTATAGAAGAAGAGATAAGAAAAAAGGGTGTTGAAGTTGGAAGTAGCTCAGAACAAGCTAGCAAACAAGATGCTGGATTGATGTCTACGCGAACGCAAATTACAGAACTGCTAGTCGCGTTAGAGGGGGATGGAAATATTGTGATGGAGTTGCAGTTTCAAGTTAATATACTCGCGATGTTCGAGCTCATGCTCGCAAATACAAAGTATTGTGGTTTATTACTGAGATGATGGTAAAGAAGATGGAGGAGGTCTGTGCCCAATAGAGCGAAGACATAAAAAAGGATTGCAATAAAATATGCAAACGCGGCATCTGGATATCTTAAAATATCAGTCCCAAAATGGCATACTTTGAAGTACAAATATGAAGCTTGATAAGGATCTGTTGCAGTTGGAGGTATGTCATGACGTAAAGAGGGTAGAATATAAAGGTAATGAAACGTCAATGTCTTTGATTTACCATATGGACTAATTTATGACAGTGCTAGAAGCTCGGAATTTGGATGTGTGTTACACAAAATGATGAGTGAGTGATCGCTGTGAGCAGCTAGAAAATGCACTGAAGGAAGTGCAATATAAGCGGAGCAAACTCCTTCTTAGTAAACAGGTTAAAAATGAGGCAGGTAAAAGTCACGAGAGAGAAATGGTTGCAGTAACCTCGCTCTTTGCGGCAGAATTGAAGAGATTAGAAGCTGAAAGTAAGAAGGTATATGATGGCTTGATTGCCCAAGGTATAGAATATGAGATGGAGGCAATCTGATCTGAATATTTACAGCTCATGATTACCAGAATCGTATCGTTTAAACAGAGTATGGTTAGAGAGGGAAAGAAAATTGTTGTGGGGAGACAGCCAGAATTCATGAGTCAGTGATTATCTGGAGGTGTTGTACGGGACACGGTAGGTCCTTCTAATATGGGTAATGATTTAAGTGATAGCTCTAGTAAAGAGTGAGGAATGTGATTATGTTGTATGTATACGAAACAAGAATAAAATATAGCTGTATAAAGAAATAATGAAGGATAAAATGGTTAATTGTACTAACCGTGTGAGGTACCAACAATAATGTATGCAAGGTAGCGTGATATGTGATCGATTCAGCCAAAGTAGTAAAGGATCTGCGATGCTTGAGATGATTAGTTTTCCCAAAGCAACAAACGATCTGTAATGTATCAGTTTGGCCGAAGCAACAAATGATCTGTAATGTATCAGTTTGGCTGAAGTAACAAACGATCTGTAATGTATTTAGATGATCAGCTTGACCGAAGCAGCAAATGATCTATAATCTATATATATTAGTTCTGGTTGGATATATTAGAGAAAGTACTGTAATGTAGGGAAATCAAACATAAGTATTTCATTAGTGTAAGATTGACGCATAACGAATGTGTTAGAAAACACTCAGATGTATGCGGATCAAACATAAGTCTTTCATTGATGTAAGATCGCCATACAAAATGATAGATTGATTGAAGGAAAGTACATTGTGATGGATTTGTAATCTATGATACAAATTCAGTCTCCTTGTGTTCCAAGGATTAGGTATCTGCTCGCCATGTTTGGTGGCGAGGTCATAGAAACTGAGACCGCTTTTTCTGGTAACGACAAAAGGACCTTCCCAATTTTTAGATAATTTCCCTGCGTTGAGCTCTTTGCGATGTTTAGGAATCTCTCGGAAGACCAGATCCTTGATTTTAAACTCTCTATGACGAACGCGTTTGTTGTAAGATCGGGCTAAAGCTTGGTGATATCTTCCTAAATTCATGATTGCTCTATCCCGAGTCTCCTCAATCCAATTTATATTACATGCCAACTGGAATTCATTTTCTTCATCGGTCATGGTATGGTTATGAATTGGGTGATGATACTGAGTAGGGAGGATTGCTTCTGTATCGCAATCCAAGAGGAACGGCATGCATCCGGTTGAAACTTGAGGTACAGTTTGATAAGCCCAAACACATGTGGTAATTCGATGACCCAATTGCTCTTCTTTTCTGTTAAATGTTTTTTGATCCTATCTACGATAGTGCGATTAGTGATTTCGGCCTTACCATTCCCATGTGGGTAATGCAGATTTGAAGAAGAATGTATGATGTTGTATTGATTGAGGAATTCTACGACTTTAGAGCCAACGAACTGAAGTCCATTGTCGATCTTGATGAGATGGGGGCTACCGAAATGGATGATGATGTTTTCCCAGATGAACTTGATGACTTCATCTTCTCATGTGCGGCATAGAGGAACTACTTCTACCCACTTAGTGAAGTAATCCGTTGCGACTAACAAATATTTCCATTTTCCTGGTACGGTAGGAAACTCGCCGACAAGGTCGAGGGCCTATCTTTTAAATGGCCATATAACGTTGCTGGAATGGAGTTCCAAGGCTAGAACTCGAATTTGGGGGCCATGACGTTGATAAGAATTGTACTTGCTCGCGAGTTCGATGGCTTGAGCTTTTATTTTATGCCAGAAGACACCTTGGGTAAAAGTGTAATTTGCTAAAGATCTTCCTACTACGTGGAAACCACAAGTACCTTCATGTAGTTCGTGCAAGAATTTATGAGCTTCTTTATAGGATAAGCATTTGAGATACGGTCCTGTGACCAAAATCTTATAAAAGAGGCCATTTTTCATGGTGTTGAGTTTAACATTATTAATTATGCATCTTCTTTCAGTGGGGTCTGGAGAGAGTTTGTCGTCGAATTTGATTTTGGTTCCAATATACTCAAGGAAAGGTCGTCTCCAATTATCCTCATCCTCTTCGACGCCCTCAGTATTAATAAAATTTGAGCTTATGATGTTAATACTGGGGGTTGTTAATACTTTGATCTTGAGATATCGAGCCTCTGGGCCAGGAACTCCTGCTAGATATGCGAGGGAATCAAAATGTCTATTTTCTCCACGTGGCAAATGCTCAATAGAAATTTTCTAGAATCTATTCATCCTGTCGGCTACTGCGGCTGCGTAATCTATCATTTTTCCATTCTTCTAGGAATTTTCTGTGTAATGGTTGGCAATGAGTAAATAGTTCGCATATACAGACAGCTCGATACACCAATCTCCTGAGCCATATCTAGATCATAAATCATTGCTTCATATTCGGCTGTATTATTGGTAGCTTCAAAATTTAATCGGATTGCTTTTTTGATTCTATAATTAGAAGGTGTGATAAGCACGATTCCGATGTCTAATTTTGTGGGTCTTGAGGATCCATCAGTCAAGAGACGCCATCCCTTTTGAGTTATCCAGTCTGCCCTTTCTTCGAGCTGTTCTTCATGAATTTTTATGCTATCCTCTTCCCAATCAGGAACTTCCACGGGAAAGTCCACAAGGAAATCTGCTATGGCCTTATCCATTTTTGATTGTCTGGGTTCAAAATAGATGCATGCTCACCGAGAGTGACTAACCACTGTTGGACTCGTCTTGATTTTTCTCGTTTGGATATGATTTTACGCAGAGGGTAGTTGGTCACTACTCGTATTGAGTGGGCTTGAAAGTACTATCTTAATTTTTGTGAGGGGTTGGCAAGAGTTAAAAATAGCTTCTCAACCTTGCTGTATCGGGATTCTACTAGAGTGAGAGTTTTACTGATGAAGTAGATAGGCTTCACGGTCTTTTCATCAAGTCCAATGAGAACATAACTTAATGATTCTACTATAACTGTAACATAAATGGTGAGTTCTTCCCCTTCGCGAGGCATACTCATCACTGGCAGTGAACCCAAGTAAAGTTTAAATTGCTGAAATAATGCTTTGTACTTTGTTGTCCATTCGATCTCGTGGTCATTTTTAGGTTTTTGTTATGTTGTCCCCTCACGTAATAAGTTGAACAACCATCGACAGCGATCAGAAGATTTTAAAACAAAGCGGTTTATTATGGCAATCTTGCCTGCTAACTTCTGAACATCTTTCTTTGTTTTTGGAGAGGGCATAGATAGTAATACGCGAATATAATCTGGATTAGCTCCAATACCGCGCTTGTTGATCAAGTGGCCTAAGAATTTCCCTGATTGGACTCTGAGCTGACATTTATCGGGGTTGAGTCTTATCTTGTAGAGACGGAGAATATTGAAAGCCGTGTGTATATCTGCAATACGGTTTTCCTTCTTAAAGACTTTTACACAACATATCGTCTATATAGACCTCTATTATTTTTCTAAGGTAATCTTTGAACATTTGGGTCATCAATCACTGATAAGTAGCTCCAACATTCTTCAGACCGAATGGTATGGCCTTGTAGCAGCATAGGGCATGTTTTGTAATAAAAGTTGTTTTCTCTTGAGCGTTAGGTAGCATAGGTATTTCATTGTATCCAGACGTAGCATCCATCATAGACAAAAGTTCATGTCCTGAAGTAGAATCAAGTAGGTTATTTATGATAGGGAGTAGAAAACTATCCTCTGGAGTATGTATGTTCAAGTCTGCGAAGTCCACACACACCCTGATCTTTCTGTTCTTCTTTGGTACTTCTACAATATTTGATATCCATTCTGGATAATTGGCCTTTCAGATAAAACCAACTTTGATGAATTTTTTAATTTCTTTGTTGACTTCGTCTCGAAGTCTTGGTGCTAAAGTCCTCTATTTTTGTTTGACAGCTTTGAATTTATCCTTCAAGTTGAGTTTGTGATAGGCTAAATTCGGATCAATGCCCGACATCTCATAAAATGTCCAGGCAAAGACATTACTATTTTCTTTGAGGAACTGGATGAGAGTGTCAGGCTCTGTTATAGGCAGATGAGTGCCAATATATGTCCCACGCTTGGGTTTACTGATTTCAACGCACTATGTGGTTTCTGCATTGGGAAAATATTGCCCTGCTGAGTTGACTGTATAGTTTTCTGTAATATTTTTTGTCGTCTTCTGTAATTGCTATGTGAGTTGATGTTCGGACGGTTCTGGTCTAATAATGGCAGAATTTTCACATGCTCGTGCAAATTTTTGACTTCCTTTGATCTCGTAAGCGCCACCTTCCTATTCAAAATGTAATGCCAATTGATTGGTTGACAGAATAACGTGCATATTGTGTAACCAGTAACGTCCCATTATCCCCAGATAAAGAGATTTTGTATTGATAACGTAAAAGACGACGTCAAGTGTTAATGGTCCTGCGGTGATGGAAAGTATAATCTTTCCTACACGTTCCTCCTTAGATCCATTGAAACAACATATATCAATGTCGTTGGGTAGGACTTTATCGGTCAGGCCCATCTGATCGATTGTGCCTTGAAAAAGGAGTTCGATAGTGCTGCCGGTGTCTATCATCATCATATAAAGCACCATATTTGACATTATCAACATGAGCACCAAAGTATCATGGTGAGGATAGTTGGCATGCCGAACGTCGCAATCATCAAAAGAAATCGCAGTTTGCTAAGAGCTGGATACTAAATTAAACGAGCTTCTTTATCTTGCATGAATAAGTCATGACATTGGCCAACACATCCTCGTTTGCTCCTATTCGACTTTTTGAGGATCCGAGTCTCCACAAAATGGCAGAGTGAGATATGGTACAAATGCTTTTTGGCTGGTAGTTCCTTGACTTGTACAGCTTTTGTGGGGTTTTTGTAACTCCCGTTCTTATAACTCTCCACGTCCACTATATATTCGTGCATTCATCCATCTGCGAAGATGTATTCTAACAACCGTCGTAAGGCAAAACATTTCTCTATCTCATGATGTCAGACCTTATGGTAGATGCAGTATGGTTTGTTCTCGATTGGTTGAAGGTACTGTGCATTGTAGAAGAATCTATTTTTCTGTAATAGAGGATAGACGCTGGTTATGGTCACATTCATCTTTGGAAGATAAGGTTTAGGCAAGTTACTTCCCTTTTGAGGTCGCCCGTCGTTAGGTTTGGTTCGTTTCCTGTCTCCTCCTTGATCTGTTGTCCGATTAAAATCAGAATGGGTTGATTCATCTCGAGCTATCAGTGTTGACTTCTGAGGTTTTTGCCTGTCAGACACCATTCATTCCAGGTCGATGTATCCGTTGACCTTTTCAATCATGTCTTCCAATGTTATTAGTTTGTTGAGGATGAGGTACTCCTTCGCTTGACCATCGACGAGTAAAGTATTGGTAAAAGCAGAAATAGTGATCTTCTGGTTGAGTCGATCTACTTTTCGAGCTAACTCCAAGAACTTTTTAGTAAACGTCTCGAGCTTCTCTCTTGGCATCTCTTTGAGGCTAAAAAAGGAATATAGGTTCTTCTCTTTATCTCTGTTGTGCGAATAATTCTTAAAGAAGAGTTCACGCAACTATTCGAAAGTTGTGATAGATCCTTCAAGCAGTGTGTAAAACCATCGTAGGGTTCACCTGACAAGCTGGTAGGAAAGAGCCGACATAAAATTTGGTTAAACGTAGAATGTAGGCCTAGACCGTCCTGAAACTCTTGAACGTATTCTATTGGATCAGTTCCTTTGTACTTTTGGATCTTTAAAGTGTGAAACCCGGTGGGGACTTTACCATTTAATAGCTCCTGGGCGATCGGGTTCTTCTGTAATTTGTTGTGGATTCCTTTAGTCGGCGTATCGGCTTCGAGAAATTCTTTGATTCACTTTTCAACTTGTTCCTGAGTAACATATTGTCGGGCTGCAGTGGTTGGTCGTTTGACACGTCTTTCTCCAGAATTGTGGTCACCACTCTCTTCACTTAGACGTTCCTTTGTCGGGATTCAAACTCTTCGAGGTAGATTATCAGTCTGTCTGACTCCCATCAGGCTGCTATCTACTTCTTGTTAGATATCTTGGATCGGGATGGGCTCTATGTCCTGTTGTTGATGGATAGATCGAAGCGCACCTCCTGTGTGAATGCCTTTCGGAGGAGGTCATATTCTGTCATGAACAGAGATTCGTGAGCCCTCAGGTTGTACGGCTTTGTTTTTCTAGGTGGCGACCTGCTAACCCTGCAAAACCTTCAGTGCATCCTGTACACTCACAAGTTGTTGTTTTAGGGCTACAGTCTTTCTGTTTTTGAGTTCAGAGTGGCCCTCAGGTCTGTTAAAGCTGTATTTTCTTCTATCTGGATGAACGATGTGTTTTGACCTGGAGGTAATATTCTGAGAGAAAATGATCAGCGGTGTTTGAGACAATGGGTTTGAGAAGTTCGACTCCCACAGACAGCGCCAAATATAATAGCCTAATTCTAGGATCCGGACTTAGCCTTTATACCAGATATACTCATAATGCTCAAATACAATAGATAACAAATAATAAGATGGTTTAACATAGAAAACCTTTGAATAGGTTAAAAACCATTACCTCTCATGAGGATTTTGAGAAAGTGATGGTGATCTTATTGAGATTGCTAATCTATTAAAATGAGTATTCTGAGAATGTAAGATAACGGAGTAAGAACTCTTTGTCTCGAATGTTCTGTCCGTCATCTGCAGTTCTCTAGGTCTCTTTATAGGTCCTCCAATATGACCATTTGACGATCATAAAGTCCCTTAATGATGGACGTTACAAAGTGAGTGTGAGATATTCTTTGACTAAATTATGTAACGTTTCGATCTTTGCTATTGTAAAATAGCTCTATTGCAGACTGTATACTTTGTACAAATCAAACTATTGGTGTAGAGGTCGAAAGTGATGTCTCGAACTGAGGAAAGTTGGTTATGTCTTTAGTAGTACTTCCTGTATGCTAATGAGATCCAGGACTAAACTTGAGCCTGAGATACGAAATAAGCTATTTACAAGATAGGTCTTGACCAATAGCATTAGTATCGTCAGGGATGAGTGGTGTTGGTTGAGAAACTCGCGCTGTATATATGTCCTAATGTTGCTATCTTATTTATAATTGTTCTCTGTGTTCTATTATTGAGGTCAAAAGTTCATATGTAGCTCGAAGATGAGGCATGAGCTCAAGATGCGGAATAAGCCACTACAGTATTGAAAACGGATAAGCCAAAAACTTTCATGAGATCCGTGAGATCATTTTTTTGTTTGGTTTCACAGTGATCTCAGCGACATTAATGATAGAGTTATATAAACATATGATGTTGTAATGTAGAGTCTCTGTTTGATATTGGGAATACTTATAATGAAAATGTACTTTTGGTTGATGTCTTGAACATATTACCTATTTTAGGAATGTAAATTATGAGAACAGCATAGGAATGGAAGCAAGCTTTTGGGTAAACTATATATATGGTATTCAAAAGTTTATAATAGTATGGCAAACTATTATCATGGTTTTATTTGCACCTATTAATACATAATGATTTGTTACATACATTTCATTGTTAATTGTTTTATCCATATGCTTTTCGCCATTTGCAACAGTGGAGGAGAAATAAATTGTACAAATATGATATGTCACTCCTAGCGGCATCTTTGTGACCACATCATTTCAACTATCATCGAGATAAAAAGGAGAGTTGGATATGTTGCACCAGGTAAATCTTCATTGCAATATTGGCCATTAGTTTATCATTTTAACAGTAATATTTCATCACCCTTTTTCCTAATATGGCAACACCCAAGGGATTAATTTAGTTTCACTTTGTCATATAGTTGGAGAGGTCTCTGAAGGTGATAATATGAAGCACATACGTTAGATTAGAAATGTTAAGAGTACATTAAAAAAGGGTGAGCCTTAGAATATACTTTAAAAAGTGTGTACCTGACATTATATATCCAATATTGCTGATTATTTGACTTTATCACATCTGGCAAGGTAATTATTAGAATTTGGGTGCTCCAATACTTTTTCTAGAGCTATCTTTTCTTATCAGTGGAGGTCCTATAAGTACAGGAGACCTGAATTAAAGTGATGTATGTAAAAGCCTTTTAGAAAAGAATCAGTACAAACATATAGAATGACTCCCTCAATAGTAAACTAAAGGAGGTGTTCTGTATGGCTCTCCAAGAAGACAACCACGTGTTTCAGAGGTCCTTAAGATCCAATGGAGTGCAAATTTGTTAGAGTTTGCAAATATCAACATTATTACTAGGTAACTATTCAATTTAAGGCTTTGATACCCCTCCTCTCCGCAAGTAGAGAAATTGTCAGATATCAATTATACTAAATCAGTTTGAGCAGAATAGTTCATGGATTTAATAGGTATGGATTGGAAAGGCACGCAACTCACCTTTCTATATAGAGTATGGAGCACCTGAGTCGATCCATGATATATCACTGTGTTTCCTTGAGATAAGGCATATAGATTGCATGCAGTCTGAGTTTTTCTTGCTAACTTTGATTTATGCTAAAGTAGCGATCCTTCTACCTTATACTTGGAAGCATTTTCTTGTCCAACTTGAAAGGAGGCAATCCTTTTTGAATTTGAAAACCATGTATGAGATTTACGTGGAAAGTAGTTATCGATACAAGAAATTGATTAATGAATCAAAAGTCTTATGTGCTAGTGACAAAGTTGTGTCGATGGACTACAGCTAACGATGAATAGGGGAGTTAGCTTTATGTAATCATGGCATCTAAACTATTTCAGCATGTAAGCGGATGTGTATTTGGCAAAATTCTCAGATGATGTATATAAGTTTTATACTAATGGTTTTTGAAGAAAACGTTCGTTTGTTTGGATGAAACTCTCAGGTGATGTCTACCTATTTAATATTGTTGGTGTTCCTTTTAATTATAATGTGTTATTTCCCTGTATTCTCAATTGTGAAATGTATCTAAAATTCTTTATGTAGATACTTACCAGCTAATAAGCTTCATCTCATTTAATTATGCAATGATTTCTTAATATTAATGTTCCATTGGAATTCAAGATTACAATATTCTAATCAAACAGTTCTTTCCTTTGTAACACCGGTTTAGTCATAATCTTGAAAATGAGATAAATGTCAAGTGCGGACACAATTTAAAGGGCCATCAGTTGAGGCAATTGAATGTCTTTAACAAATTTTATATTTTGATGTTCTAATGCCTATTTTATTAAGATAATTTCAAATGAGCAAATGTCTTCTTATGCAAAAGAGTTCTCAGGTTTTAAATGACTTGATTAGAGTTTGCACGATTTGTGCCACTAGATGCTTATGTACAAATGCCTTTAAATCGGGAATGATGTTTAGTGATTAAATGAAAGTCCACTCGGGAATTTAATTTTACATCTGATCTAACCAATGCCAAAAAAAATTACAATTAAATGACTTTTTTCTTCACTGTTATCTGCTCTACATTCTCCAAAGGAAATTGTTCTAGATGAAGTTTTCATCGTAATGCAGTTTTTCCAGTTTCACCAATTGTGATCATGATGATATTGAATTATTACAATATGTTATTCCATAAATTTTTGGCTCATTTTTTTTTGCTTAAATACCACAATAAGTTTTATTTCCCTATTACAAACAAGCTTCATATTCTAATCTTCACATTATGGTTTAGCCTGTGCGAGCGTAGGCTTATTTATACTAGTTTAATATAAAAAGTAAGGATATATATGTTTGAAAAATTAGTAATGGGAATATATGAAACATAATTTTATGTTTTTTTATTATATATTATTGATAACAATAATTAAGAAAAAAGAAAGAAATTGATTGAAATATCTGGACTTGTGTGTAGGTAGAAGCGTTTGAAATAACTTAGGAAAATCATTTTGTTATTTCGAGCTTATCATTCAAAATGGGACCTTCCACCTCTGGTCACTCGACTTAGGATGGGAGTGTAGAACGTGATGCCGAATATGTAGGGGGTGAGTTTATCATAAATAGCTCGAAGGATATCTTTCTTGAGATCGAGGGGGAGAGTTCCTCAGAGGAGGTTGTAGTAGGGGAATAGCTTAAGTTTCTAGAGTTCCCTGGTAAACTATTTCCCTGTCCTGTAGTGTCAGAAGTATTCAAAGAGATTTATAAACATAAAGGGATTATAGGGGGTGTATGGGAAATGCCATTAAACATTCTGGGAGGTTTTTTAGGGAGTATTTGGATGGGGAAGGGGGCGAAAGTACATTTTTCGTACCTCCTGATCTAGAGCGCAAAATTTTATTTAGGAAAATCCCAAAAGGTGTTTCCCTTGAGTATTTTAATGGGAATAAGAAATGCGATTTAGATCAGGTTTTATTGTGATACCTTGCCCAGTTCGATTATGGATTAGTGGTACCTTTAGGCAATCTTGCTAAGGGTATCATGAACAGAATCAAAGCTTGCCCTACCAAGTTTAATAATAATATGTGGGAGGTCATTAATGTATGAAAGAATTTGAATAGAAGGTGGGCCTATGAGGGGAAGGACAGAAGATTGACCCTGTAGATGTTTTACGGTATTACACTGTAAAATATTATGTAAATACTTGGGGTATGTACTTTTGTTCTAACTCATCCCGACCCTAATTTTTTGACCTGAATTTAGCTGGAAGGGTTTGGAATGATAATTTGATTTTGGTAAAGGGCGAGTATCTCCAGTGAGCTGACGAAGACACCCTTCCCCTTAAGTACCAATTTTTTAAGAAATGTAAGTAAATCTCATTACTTTCAAATTGTATGTGTGACTGTACTCTGTTTGGGTATGATAGTATTTTATTGTTTTGTATGTAAATCCTCATTTGAAAGTAACCACAAAAAAAATCTTTGATGGATATCGTAGTACGAGAGGGAGTCAAGTTTGAAGCTGTATTGGGGGAGTTGGAGATCAGTAGGCACAAGATGGTTAACAGCAGATTTGTTAAAGTAAAAAAATCTCAGGCCAAGAGAAAGATGATTGGAGAGGGAACATTTATTGCTACTAGAGCTGAATTATAAGCAAGTATGGGAAAATAGCCAGTGTTATTAAAAGTTGGACCTGTACCGCTGTTACTGAAGCCTGCAAGCTCTTTATCTGGCAAAGTGACGATTAGGCTGACAAAGAACTAAGGAGCCTAGATCAACTCTTCAATGTCTACAATCTTAGAGAGTGGGGAGGTCGAGACTCTTTCAAAAAAGAGAAAAGTACTCAGTATCCCCCCTCTTCCTTTGAATGAGGTGGAGGAAGAAATTGGGATCTCGGGCAGAAAGGATGAGTTGTTCGCTGTCAAAAATAAGTTGAGGGTCCTTACTCGAGAGGGTTCTAATGAATTGGACGTAGCGGTGAATATTGAGTTGTGTATGGCAATGGTAATATTATGATATGCCGTGTAGGTTGCACGTGTGCTCAAAGGCATTTTTTTAGGTTTTGAGGATGGGAAGATGGAGCCGAAAGAGTGGGTTTGCTCAGCTGGAAAAGGATTTGGCAAGAGAGCGAACTTACCTTATGGAAAAGAAAGAACACTTGATCTTGGAGGTGAAGTCTTTAAAGGATACCTTTCAAATAACTATGAACCAGCTCGAAGAGGAATCTAGAAAGAATTTGGAGGAGGTGATTGTTGCTCGTAACAATATCGGGTTAAAACTCCAAGAAGTTGGTTACTATGGAGAGGATGTCAAAGCTATAATGGAAGGGTAATTAATAGAGATGGAGGTTCCTGACCAAGAGGATGACCCTGTGGACGGCAGTACTCCACCCCATGATACTGTTAAAGGTTTGGATGAGGTCTCTGTGAGGATGGAACGTGAGAATCGGGGTGAGGACGATAAGGTAGAGTAAAACTGTTGTTTTTTTTTTGTTTTTTATGGAATAGGACTATTTGTTGTATGAAATACATTAGAAGTTTTTGAAGGATTGGGTTATGATGTATTAATGAATATATATTAATTTATAGGAGCTTAAAGATTTGTACTTCAGAATTGAGGATTAAGAGAAAGAGCTTGCTAAGGAGAATTTTTTTGTGAATGCATCAGCTCTCTCATCCGCTCGTATAAAGCTTTAGGTTAAAGAATATTTTGGATTGATTCAAGAGAAAAGATAGGATTAAGTCCAAAAAATGCGACCTTGTCCTAGTTTTATGAGAAAAATGTACTCTAAAAGTAATTAAAGACATACATAATTGACCTTACTCTCAGGAGCTTAATAAAAAGTGTGAAAGGGTTAGAAAATGTGTACTTTAAAATATTAGAAGATCGTTGTATTCATCTAATCATGAGATTGTAGAGCGTATGGTCACCAGGAGGAGAAGTCGGCATAGCTGGAAGGCTAAGTACTAGCTCGTTCTGGTGGATATATGATATATATAATATGACTGTAAGAGATGTAATGTATGAAAACTATTATATATCGAACTGTTTATATGAGAAATATAAAATGTTCTCAATGTTTTGACCTAGAAAGTAAACTTTTATGCAGGCCTAGCTAGATGCCTCATGATCTCGTGAGGAAGATGTGCAGAAATGTAATTACAAGTTTAAACTAGAATTTGATCAGATCGGGCATGTATTTGAGAAGAGTGCAAATCAGCATGTAAAAGTGGAGCTTAGGCTGACTAAGTCAAAAAAGATAGTTAGCGAGCTAAGCCCGGAGATTGAGAAGCAGGAAGCAGAATTAGGAAGAGTTCAAGGTGAGCTAGTGAGTGCTCAAAATAAGGTCGAAAAATTGAATAGTACGTTAGAGTACGTAAAGGGGAAGTACAAAGAGGTAGATACCGTACAATATCATACTAGATCGTTAGAGGTGGAATGTTACAGCTAACTAGGTACCTTAATAATTTGAGGGAGGCATTGAGGCGGAAGGAGCTCGAACTGGCTAAGGTGCGAGCTGATTTGGCGAATGCTGAAAGTGATATGGAGAAATTGAGTAATACCGTAAAGGTAAAAGAGGCTAGTATCTGGTGTGCTCAAAATTAATGTGATAAGCTTAATGAACGAGTAGAGAAGCTAAAGGTGGAGCTGTCAAGATCTCCTGGTAGTAAGGCAGAGGTTATAAAGAGATCAAAGAAGAAATAAAGGGATGTTAAAGCTGTTAATGTTAAGGATGAATTGGTTTGTGCCCAGGCACAAATCAAAGAATTGGAAGCAGATTATGTTTATGTTTGAGCTGCCATAAGGAAAGCTAATGAGTGAGCTAGAGAGAGTGGGGATAGGTTGGAGGTATCTCGAAATAAAGAAAAAGAGTTGGAAGAATCTCTCAAGAAAAAGGGTGAAATGTCGAATAATTCCTTTTCCAGGGGAAGTAACTTAGATGAGGTTTTACAGATAAAGGAGGAGGAGTTGTTGTTGGTGCGAAGGAATGTATAGGAGTTAAATGAAAATAAAAAGAAAAGTAAGATTGAATAGTATAGAATGTTAGAATTGACAAAGTCATTGACCAGTGTCATATCTGATCTGGAGGGACGCTTGGAGCGAGGCAAGATTCGTTATGCAAAGTTAAATAAATATTTTTTGAGTGTACGAAGTAGTTTTGCTAACCTGGACGTTCATAATCGAGATAGGCTTTGCTCGGATGATGTACATTTGAAGGAGCTGACAGTAGTAATTACCTATTTTGTGAAGGAAGTGAAGAGGCTTTAGTTTTAAAGGGATATGTTGCATGATTGTTTGGTGTTAAAAGGTTATATCTGTCAGACAGAAGTGGATCGAGGCAACAGTCTGAATGCTATAAAAACTGGAATTGGTCCCATTATTATAGAGTAAGTTGATCGAGGAAGGGAGATTGTGTTTGCTCGAGCATAAGACTTTATGTCTTCACGAGCCCCGACTGTAGGGGAAGGCTCATCCGCTATACCGCAAGAAAATCCTGTATAAATAAGTAAACTATTTTTGCTTCTGTAGTGTAGATGTTAGACAGATAAAAGCTAGATTACCTTTACTTTAATCTTGGATATGTGGTAGATGTGTGTCGATTGAAGACAAATATGACCTTTGCTTTAATCGTTAAGATTTAGTATATGATAGATGGGTATCGATTGAAAGCCGGTGTCACCTTTACTTTAATCTTTAAGATTTAGTAGATACTATATGTATGTCTACATAGAATAATGTGGGATAAAACTTGAAAATTTTCATTTAGTAGAAAAGAATATACACTGTTGGAGATCGAAATCTCACTTTTAGAATGTAAAAAATAGATCTATCCTATGCCTGGGAACTGGGATTTAGCGATAGTATCGTTTCAATCTCCTAGTATTCCAAGGGCCTGGTATTCTGACGCCTTTCTTTGTCATGAGGTAATAGGATCCAAGGCCAGTTCGTCCTATGACTAGAAACGGGCCATCCCAATTTTCTGTGAGCTTCCCAGCATGTTACTCTTTTATGCTTTTGGGGATCCTTCGGAGGACAAGATCGTTGATTTGGAACTCACGATTTCGAACTCTTCTTTTGTACAAACTGGCTAACATATGATGATATCGACCCAGGCTGGCAACAACTCAAGTATGGGTCTCATCGATCCAGTATATATTACAGGCTAGTTCAAATTCATTTTCCTCATCAGTTAGCTCATAATCTTTGATAGGATGGTGATATTCTGTTGGGATGACAACTTCAGCTCCATGAGCAAGGAGGAAGGGGGAATATCTAGCTGATTGTCTTGGTGTCGTACGGTATGCCCATAAGACATCAGGCAACTCCCTTATCCAATTTCCATTATTATCTGATTTGAGTCTCTTTTTTATTCCATCTACAATCGTCTTATTTATGATTTCGGCCTGCCCATTTCCTTGGGGGTAGTATAAAATGGATGGGGAATGAATGATGTTGTATTTGTTGAGAAAAGCATCTACCTTCTCGCCAATGAACTGTGGCCCATTATATATTCAAATTAGGTGGGGACAACCAAATCTTGTGATGATATGTTCCCAGATAAATAAGATGACTACTTATTCATGAGTTTGGCAAAGGGGAACTGCTTCCTTCCATTTTGTAAAGTCATCCGTGGCAACGAGTAAGAACTATCAGTTACTTGGTGTATTTAGGAATTCTCCTACTAGATTGAGTGCCCACCTCTTGAATGGTCAAAAAACCTTACTGACATGGAGCTCAAGTGTAGGCGCTCATATCTGGTGACCATCTTTCTGACATGCGTCACATTTGGGTGAGTACTCCTCTGCTTGCCTTCCAATCCCTAGCCAGAAGAGTCCTTGTATAATTACTCTATTAGTAAGGGATCGTCCTGCTGTATTAGAGCATTCCATCTGTTTATTGCTTTGAGAAGTACTTGAGAAAAGGCCCTATCACTGATCTTCTATATAAACGGCCTTTCTGAACTGTGTAACGCTTAGAGTTTTCAATCAATTGTCTGCGTTCTTTTAGATTTTCTGAAAGTGGCCCATCAAACTTATTTTTGGGACTGAGATATGTGAGGAAAGGCTTCCTCTAATCGTTATCCTCCCCTTCATCACCCCCAATGTTAATTGCGCATACCAATGGGAGATCAATGCTAGGGGTTGAGATCACTTCGATCTAGAGGTATCTTGCTTCTGTACCCAAAACCCTGGCTAAATAAGCCAAGGAATCGGCGTGTCTATTTTCTTTTTGAGGCAAATTGTCAAGAGTAGCTTTACTAAGTCTGCTCATCCTATCAGGAATGAGGGCTGCATAGTTGAACATCTTGCTATTCTTCTTGCATTGCTTAGAGTAATGATGGACTATTAGAAAAGAATCTGCATAGGCTGATAGCTCAGGAACTCTTATTTCTAGCGCCAAATCAATCCCATGAATCAAGGCTTCATACTCTGTGACATTGTTGGAAGCTTCAAAATTGAGTTGTATGGATTTCTCAATTTTATCATTGGAAGGAGTAATCAGTATGATTCTGATCCCTACTGATCCATCTATAAGATGTCTTCGACCCTTTCGTACTATCCATTTAGCTCGTTCGTCAAAGGGCTTGGTAGGTGGATATTCTGTGAGTTCGTCTGTGAGATCAAGATCGTGCTCTTCCTAATGTAGATCTTCTAGGGGAAAGTCTGTTAGAAATTTAGCCACTACTTGACCCTTTTCGGAAGTTTATTGTTCGAATTTGATATCGTGTTCACCCAGACTGACTAACCATTGTTATACTATTTTTGATTTTTCCTTTTTAGATAGAACTTCCCGAAGTGGGTAGTTCGTCATGACTTTGACTGAATGTGCTAGAAAATAGTGCTTGAGTTTTTATGAAGCATAAAAAAGTTAGGAGGAGTCGCTAGATCTTGGAATACCTTGTTTTTACTGGAGTAAGGTTTTTGGTGATGAAATTCACCAGTTTCTCAATCTTTCCTTCAAGTAGAATGAGAACCAAGCTAAGAGAGTTATTTGTAATTACGAGGTAGATAATCAATTCTTCATTGTCTACTCGGATACTCATTACAGTAGATTTCCCAAGATAGACTTTGAATTCTTGAAAAGCTACTTCACATTCTTCTGTCCATTCGATCTCTTCGTTGGGTCGAATTGTGCTTCTTTTGGAACATCCTCAAAGTAAAAAGAATAACCATCAACATCGATCTAAAGAATTAGAGACGAATCTATTGATAGCTACAATCTTGCCAACGAGTTTATGTGCATCTTTCCTTGTCTTTGGAAATGGCATGTTGAGTAAAGCTCAGATCTGATCTGGGTCGGCTTCAATCCCTTTCTTACTGATGAGATGTCCCAAGAACTTGTCCGAGTGTACCCTGAATTGATATTTATCAGGATTGAGCTTCATCCGGTATGAGCATAAAATGTGGAAGGCCATATTGAGATCTGCAATATGATTCGTCTTCTGTAAGCTTTTGCAGAGCAAATCATCGATGTACACTTCAACAATTTTGCCTAATTATGCTTTAAACATAGTTGTCATTAACCTTTGATAAGTTATTCTGCCATTCTTTAGACCAAACGGTAGGACTCTATAATAGTATAGCCCTCTTTCAGTGATGAAAGTGGTCTTTTCCCGATCTTCCTCTAGGTGGGGTATCTGATTATATCCCAAAGTAGCATCCATCATAGATAATACCTCATGATCTGCTATGGAATCAAGAATTTGATGAATGATTGGAAGAGGAAAACTACCCTTTAGTGTGTGTTTGTTGAGATCTATAAAATCTACGCAAACTCGGATTTTCCCATTCATTTTGGGAACTGCGACAATGTTGGAGATCCAATACGGGTACTTAGCTTTTCGAATGAATTCGACTTCGATCAACTTATTGATTTCATTGTTGACTTCATCACTCAGACGAGGTGATAGACTTCTCTATTTCTATTTGACGGTCATGGCTTTGTTGTTGATGCTTAGTTTGTAACATGCCTTGGCTGGGTCGACTCCTGACATTTATTTGAAAGTCCAAGTGAAGAGATTTTGATTCATTTATAAAAAGTGAACGAGAGCGTCTTTCTTTTGTTGGACCAGCTTGGTACCAATATAAGTGCCTCTGCTAGGCTCATCAATGTCAATGTACTCTGTAGGTTCTTCTGTCAAAGGATGATCATTAGTGTGACTAGCTTTCTGTAATTGTTATGCAACTAATCTATCAGATGTGTCGAGGATGGCGGAGATGGCTTTTTTGCAAGCTCGTAAGAGCTTTTGACTGCCTTTTATTCATAGATGCCGCCGTTGTGCTTGAAATGAAGTGCTTGATGGTATGTGGATGCGATTATTTCTATGATGTACATTCAGCAGCGGCCCATGATCCCCAGATAATGGAATTTAGCATTGATAATATAAAAAACGATGTCAATAGTAGTGGGTCCAGCGGTAATGTGTATGATGATCTTTCCTATTCATTGTTCTATAGATCCATTAAACCTACTGATATCAATGCCACTTGGTGTAGCTTGATTGGTTAATCCCATTTGTTCAATTTTACTTTGAAAAAGGATTTTAATACCGTTGCCGATATCGATCATCATGGTATGCATGTCAATTTTATTCATTTTAAGCATAATAACTAGAGTGTCATGATGTAGAAACTTGCGTGGCTGATATCGCAATCCTCAAATGAAATCCTATTTTGTCAATTGCTTGATTTAGGAAGGAGTTTAGCTTATTTATCATGAACTGTGAGGTTGCAGCATTTTGTTAACCTCCTTCTCTTGTATCTGGCAGAGTTATTGATTTGATAAATCTCGATCATGTTGTTGTGGTACACATGGTACAAGTATTTTTCCCTGGATTGATCTTCGACTTTAACTGCTTCGACTTACGTTTTATAGTTTCCGTTCTTGTATCCTTTCAGGTCAATATTTTACTCATACATTCTCCCATCTTTGAAAATATATTCCAGTAGCCTCTGTAAAGTATTACAGTTGTTAGTTTCTTGATGAGTTAACTTGTAATGCATGCAGTACAATTTGCCCTCTATTGGTTCTAGTGGCTAAGATACACAATAGAATGGGAAAAATTGTTGAGATCTAGACATTCATCTGTGGGAGGACCATATTGGGTAATAAATTACCTTTTCAAGATTTACCTGTGCTTAATTTAGCTCATTTTTGATCACCCTAGCCATCCCTCGGTCATTGTTGCAATCTGTGTTTTGACTTTTTATGATTAGGACATTTTTAGTAGATTTATGCCTTTCGGTCATCATCCTTTCTTGGTTAACATAACCACTGACCTTGGTAATCATGTTTTCCAAGGTCGAGGGTTTGTTCAAGAAGAGATGCTCCTTCGCCTTGCAATCGATATGTAGTACATTGGTAAATATAGAAATGGTTGTTTTCTGATCAAGATTGTCAACTTTTCGGGCGAGTTCCAGAAACTTCTTTGCAAAGTCCTTGAGTTTCTCTCCATGAGACTGTTTAAGACTAATAAGAGTTTATAAATTCTCTTCTTTGTCTTTATTCTGAACATATATTTTGATGAAGATCTTCTGTAGTTAATCGAATGTGAGGATAGAATCTTCAGACAAAGAATATATGGAACCACCAGAGCGGTTCTCCCTGTAGGCTTGTGGCGACCAAACGACGTATAATGTGGTTTAAATTTGAATACAATCCCAATGAATCACGAAATTATTGAATGTATTCCTTTGGATAAGTGCCTTTGTACTTACCTATCTTTTGGGTATGGAAACCTTTCGGTACTTCCATATCAAATAACTCTTTAGCAATTAGACTACCTTGCAATTTGGTCAAATAGTTCTTATTGCCAAGAGCCTTCAATTAATTCCTTGATATGTTGATCCATATGTTCCTATGTGACGTACTATCATGGTGCTTGGGCAACTTGGCGTATAGTTTGGGGGTTATGAGTACCAGTACCCTCACTCAAACGTTCACGAGCTGGTATCCTGGTTTCAGGTCGTGGCTCATTTTCTTGACTTGGAGGGCCGAAGAACTCTACTGCTGTCGGACTGATCTTCCCACCTCAAATGAATTAAAGCTTCTGGCACGTGTGGGTCATTACAGAGATGCCTGGAAGCTCTTTTGCTAATTGCTCCCTGAGGTCCAAATATTTTCCGCACTAAAACTCAGGAGTTTGTTGGTGTTTGATCACGTTCCTTTAAAAGGGGAACTTGTTGATTATCTTACAAGGTTTGCAAGATAGCCTGCATTGCTATCATTTATTCTTCATGTTGCTTAAATTCTGTTTGATGAGCTTGAACCTCACTTTCTAGTTCCTGTTTGAGGAGCTCGTGGTCAAGCAACAACTGACATTTGAGCTCGTTCCACTTCTCTATTTTGGTGTGGAGGTTTACCCGTAATTCAATAAGTTGATATTATTCGACTGAAAGATCAAGTTGGACTACAGTGGCTGGTCGATTGGAAGTCACTATGATCGGAAGATGATAGTTAAGTAATTGTATGCCTTAGGATTTTGAGGAAAATGTCTTCTTTCCCACAGACGGCGTCAAATATAATGGCCTAATTTCATAGTAGCTTGAAATAGCTCAAAATAGCCTTTACACCAAATATACCTATGACGAGAATTAGTATAACCCAATATAGAAATGACACACGCGATCACCGTGAAAACCATTTAATAGATAAAAACCACGACCTCGACTTAAGAATTTAGTAACTGTAACTTTATTACTTGAGACTGATATTTTGATTACAAGTTACGATCTCTTAAGCTAGAAAACTTGGTTCTCTCTCCTCTAGAATTCATCCCTTTTATAGACCTCATACTCAATTCGTTACCATACTTAAGCACGTTATTCTAAAAATGGGGGCAAGTAGTAGTTGGAGACATGTGTCTTTGACATGTAACTCCTAGTTCATGGGAGACAGGTGTCTTTGACTTATTCTATTTTATTTGTAGTGCTCAAGGCACATTCTTCATCAGTTCATGGTACAGGTGTTACTTCTGCTAGTGTATGTCACGTGTGTATTGCGTGAGTCTGGTATTGAATCTGTTCGAGTTTATCACAACTCGAGGGACAAGTCTCTACTGTACTGTCTTGAGGACCAAGATTAGAGGGCTTCTTCTTCCACTTTATGCACCAAATATGCAAATTTTTAATCTATGAGGATAGGATTTGCAAACGCTTTAATGATTCCGCAATTATCACAAAAGAAGATAAAAGAAACAATGTGCTATGAAAGAAAAATCTTTCTTGGAGGGGAAGACAGGTAAATACTTGATCAGATGTTATAGACCGATTGGATGGGAATTACTAGATTCTTTTTCGAATCCATTATCCTCCACTAAAACTTATCTGTTATATTAAAATGCAAGTATTTTGGTAATAATTATATATTTATATTGATTACTAAAATGGATACAGTCCCATCAACAAAAGAAACCAACTATGCTCAACTCCATTATTTTTATGATTTTTTCATGAAAGCACATCGGCAGGCCCCAAGTAAGCCTCAATACAATACTTTAGTTTATGTACAAAATTTGCATCTCTTAAAGCTAGATAAACATCTGAGCTTCTAATACCAACGAATGGTTTGTGTAAAATAAAGGCATAGTAGCAAGAGAAAGGATTTAAAGACACTCAACTCTCACTCAGCCACAACCACTCATCTGGCTCTCAAAATTTGGTGATTTCCTTTAAATGAAATGAGGTGGAAAAATACCGGGTCCTACCGGCCCCACTCTCCCTAGCTGGCTGACATGTCCCTCTCTTACTCTCAGAAATTTCAAATTTAAATAATCCATCACTCATATTACTCAAATCTCTCTCTCTCTCTTTCTCATATCACACACTCTTTCCCTCTCATATTACTCTCTCTCACTCATATCACATACTCTTGCTTACAATTTCTGCCATTAGAGGTAAAATTTTAGTCTCAAAAGGGAAGCGATTCTGCCATTAGAGATGAAATTGATCTCTCCAAGGAACTCTGACACCCTTGCTGATAGTACACTTACTTGACAGGTACTTTATGACCCTTACTCGATAGTAGTATACTTGGATGTTATGAAATTGTTAGAAGAATGTTATCCCCCCCACACTTAATCCTTGTGAAATTTGTTAAAAAAATGTAATCTTCTGTGCAATTTGTCTTTGATTGATTACCTGTAGGTGGGTCCCATGAGAGTAATGCGTAAATCGATCAATTTATTTGCATAACACTGAACTAAGACTAAATAATTGTCGGATTCAACAATATCAGAAGTGATATCCTTACATACACTACTATAATTGTCGAATTCGACAATTTTATATATGACTGTTTGAGATACACTAACTGAATTGTCAAACTCGACAATATTACATATGAATGTTTGAGACACAATAACTAAATTGTCAAACTCGACAATATTACATATGAATGTTTGAGGCACAATAACTAAATTGTCAAATTTGACAATATTACTTTGTAGAGTGAGCGGCGATGGTGAAGACGAGGTCTCAGAGTCGTTGGGAGGCTGCTTCTTACCGTATTAAGCAGCTGTATGAGGAACTGGTGCTATGTCATTTTGGCTCGGTTAATCTGAATGGTCCACCATTGCCGCCACGTGAGGCGAGCTACAAAGGAATGGGCGAGGCTAAGGCGGCATTGTAGAGGGAGGATTTCTATTTGCATTATTAGTTGTAGTCGATCATCCTACTTCCAATGGTGCGGAACGCAACTCTTGTGACCCAGACCAGGGAACTAGTTAGGAAGAAAAGCTCCAGTTCTGTCGGTGGCGGTTAAGGATTTTCTTTTTAGGTATTCTGATTGTAATGTTGTTGGTAGGTAAATATAATGAAGTAACTGTAGTATTCGCTAAGTCAGAAAGAAACTTTGTGTGGTACAACGAGTTTTTGTGTGTAATTGTTTATATTTTGTATTCTGTCTTTTGTATCATATGATGTAAAGAAGAATTAGGAAATGAACATGAGTTGGACTTGAATTGTGTTTGGTTTGTGATATTTTGTTCAATTACTTACAACTCACAATCGTTTTATTTTTTTTTGAACTTGACAGTCAGATCGATAATGGAAGACTCCGTCGATAAAAATTGGTCAAAACTTATTCATGAAGAGTCCCCAGAAAGGTGTGAAAATGAATGTAATGTAGATCCATTTTCGGCAGAAACCCCATACGAGGGTCAACATTTTGATATTGCAGAGGATGCACGTCTGTGGTACAAACGATATGGAAGAGGGGAGGATTTCTCAACCAAGATACACAATTCTAATAAGCGTTTGAGATCGGATGATATAGGCAGAGCCCACTTTTGTTGTATGACCCATGGCTTTTCAAAAAAAAATCTTGGGAATCCAAAGAGTAGTGACATAGTTGGCAACAGAAGATCATATGATAAGTGTGGGCGTAAAGGAACGATGAACATAACTTGGAATGCCAAAATAGGAAAATATGTTGTCACAAGTTTCACGGATATGCCTAACCATAAACTCGTATCTCTACGGAATCAGCATCGGATGAAGGTTAACAGATTCTTTCCTAAAGCAGCAAAAAACCTTGCAGCGGCATTTGTGGTCCACAATATTCCGGCCAGCAAGATCCCGACATTATTTCTATATAGAACCTTTAGCAAACGGGATTGTTACAACCACAACGCCAATGTAAATAAGGATTGTCTAGTCATAAAAGATGCACAAACCACGTTGGAGTGGTTTAGGAAGAAACAAACTGCAAATCCGATGTTTTATTTTGACATAGAATTTGATGAGGAGGACCGAGCACTTAATTTATATTTAGATCGATGGACGTTCATGGTACGCATATAAGGCATTTGGAGATGTGGTCACCTTTGATACTATATATTGGACGAATGTGTACAAGATGCCCTTTACTCCGTTTGTAGGGATCAATAACCACTACCAAACAATTTAATATGGATGCACTCTGCTAAGAAATGAACAAGAAAACACATTTATATGGTTGTTCCATACTTGGCTGAAGGTAATGAACTACAAACAACCTATTTCAATTATCACCGATCAAGATGCAGCTATGGCCCCGGCTATTCATAAGGTAAAGAAGTACTTTGACACTTGTTACTCCAGTTACATTTGTTAACTAGAGTATATTGTCAATTTGTCGAATTCGACAATATTGGACACTTGTTACTCTAGTTATAGTTGTTAACTGGAGTATATTATCGATTTTACATTACCAATATTGTCGAACACTTAATACTTCAGTTACAGTTGTTAAATTGTCAAATTTGATAATATTTGCTAGCATAACTCCAATCCAATTATACTATTAAATTGGCAAATTTGACAATATCATATAATATTCAGAGACACTTTCATTCTAAGTTCTGGTTTATTTCTAGGCCTTCCCCAACACCAGACATCAATTTTGTTTGTGGCACATCACAAATAATTTCCTGAGAAAATTGGCCATGTTTATCGGGAACCATCTACATTCAAAGAAGATATCGATTGGATGATGCACAACATATATGAGGTTGTAAAGTTTGAAACCAAGTGGATGGACCTAATGAAGAAACATAAATTAGATGATAATGTTTGGATATAAAGAATCTTTAATATTAGACAAAGATAGATGTCGTTATGGAATATGTTAACCTCCTTTGCAGGGATGAGCAGTACAGGACGGACTGAGTCCAGAAACAACTTCTTTAATGGTTGGTTACCAATAACCACTGAGTTGTACAGTTTTGAGACCAAGTACAAGGCTGCCCTTTTTGAGGTATATGAGCGAGAAAGTTTAGAAGTCTTTGCATCATAACACAAATATTGCCAACTTGGTCCTCATCAAGCTCCACTGAAAGATGTTGTAAAGATTTACACCAGAATAATGTTCCACAAACTTTAAGATCAATTTGACCAGGTTATTCCCTTCGTTGCAATAAAAAGGCACGTTCAAAAACTTACGGTGAAGTCCCATAGTGGTCGTACCGAGTCATTTGAGCTAGAAATAGACTTAGAGAAGCTAACTGGTAATTGTGGATACAAGTTGTTTGAGTATGTTAGACTCCCATGTTGTCACCTCTTGAAGGTTTTCTCAAAATATGATATTCTCAAAATACTAGAGGCTTTCATTATGACAAGGTGGACGATTTCTGTAAATAAGTTTTCATGGTCGCATGATAAAAGTTAGTTAGAAGAAGATAACTTACGACATGCCTTATGCCATAGTCACCTATCACTTCGTGCATCAAACTTATTCGAGAGGGCCTCAAAGATGAAATAATATTTTGATTTTGAGGTTTTGAAGCTTAACTAGCTTGAATCTTACCTTCAAAACTACGATGAGTCTTTAACACAGATAGATGCATTGCAACAAAACATCTCAACTTCTGTCACAGATTCTCTGGTGTCTGTAACTATGATTTTAAACCCTGTCGTTGTTCAAACAAAAGGACGAGCGAAGAATGATCGTAAGAAAGGGGCAAGATGTATGGGGGAATGGAAGAGGCTATTATGAAGAAGAAAAGAACATACAAAAGTTATAGAGTACTCGGCAACCATGACAAACGGACATGCCCACTTCTCAAAACGATGATAGCTGATTCAAGTAAATACATATTCGACACTATGCATAAATGCATATTCTCCATGATTTTTCTATAATGTGTTTTATTCTATATTTATGCCATATTTACAATAATGTATTCCATGTAGGAGACATCAATAGGGAATCTGTTCAGCTGTTGCAATCAAATTCCGACAACCACAACATTTAGGAAAGCAGAAAGAGTTCGCATGCATTGACTAATAAATATGTATTTGATTATTAATAAGAGATTAGTGTGTTGATTCAACATTATGTTTGCTTTGTAATTAGAATTTAGGACAATAGTAATGTAGTATTTCACGAAGACAATAACAATAAATTATTTGGAGTTTGGGGATTGTGTGGGTTTATGCACCCTCTATGAATTTGTAGATTGTCAAAAGTACTATATTAAATTATCAGGTTATGCAATAGATCCTCTATAGTTTAAGTAAATTGTTGATTTTGACAATATTATATACCCATAACTCTAATTACACTTGGTCGAATACACTATTTGATTATTGACAAACCAACAACAACCATGTCATTAACTCTATACCCCTTTACATTGTGCTCTCTAAGTAATACCATGAAGGTTTTTACCCTCACATCCAAATACCTAGTCAGTTGTTCTTTCAGAAAAGTAGGAGGAATTTGCAGATTTGCATGACCGTAGAAAAGACTAGAAACTAGAGGTATTGGTGCATCAAACCTTGGAAACAAGCTAACGTAATGGTTACCCGCCTCCAAACCAAGCCACCAGTACTTACTAGTATCCATAAGAAGGTTTTGGAGCATCTCCTCATTTAAAGTAGTATTTCTTTTACGTGCCTAAAAGAGGGGTAAGAATATAAATGCTTCAGTGTGGCAAATGAAGACCACAACCTTCTCATAGTAAGTGGATAGTAAATGCGCCATATGCCTATACTCCACATGTTGATGACCATAAGAATACGCCTACAACAAAATTTGATAAGTGTTCTCACCGGCAGGAGTGAATGTATACCCAATATTTTGCTGAAGATACTCTTCCAGAATGCGGGGTCCTTACAGAGAAAAGTCTTTAATGATTTTATTACATCTGGGAATCTATGTTAGCTCTGGTGTTGAATCGCGGTGGTAACCCTAAAACCAGAATTGTTATCACTAATTTTGACGCCATGAACATCTACAAGATACTTCCTCCACGGTTGGAATAAAAGTTCTTGTATCTTCTTTTTTTTAGCCATTTTCTCCCTCTTAGCAATGACAACATTTTCAAGGGTTACCGCCGTGGAAACCAAGTCTTCTTAATAATCTCCCTTGGGTCCTTCCTGTGTTATTGTGAAGAATCATTCATTCTACTCAAAAAGTTCTTCAAAGATTGGGTCTCCCATGTCTCCCATCCCTTCACTTGCGAGTGCCTTCTTTAATGCTTGACGCCAAACCTCCAATAATAAGAACTAATATTAGAATAGACAGTAATATTGCTAATTTTGACAATATTATATATGCATAATTCCAATTACAGTGCCATAATTTTAGAACTCGACAATAATATATCGTGCAAGTGTACATGTATATTACCAATATTGTCCAATTCGATAATATGCAATTGGTAATCGTCGAATTTGACAACTATGGCTTCAAATTATGCATTAAACAGAGTAATCCCAAATAGGTACAAGAGTTTGGAATAGGTCATACCTATTCACTGTTATCTACTTCCAAAGTTTTCTTTTTCTCTTCAGAATTAACTAGTTTATTATGCTAAAAGAACCTCCAACATTAGGATAAAGATACTTGGTACATCTACATGTACATTACCAATATTGTCCAGTTCAACAATATTTTGCACGCACAACTCCAAATACACTTCTTAATTATCGAATTTGACAATATTCGATTTCAATAACATGATTTTGAAGCCATATTGTCGAATTCGATAATTATCACTTCAAACCATGCATTACACAGAACAATCTCAAATAGGTACAAAAGTTAGGAATAGGACATACCCATTCACTATTATTTACTTCTAAAGACTTCATCCTCTCTTCAATATTAACAAACTTCTTGCGCTGAAAAAATAGCCAACATTAGAATAAACAATAAAATCAACATGGGGGGGAGAGTTTACGAGATGGTTAGTTTCCTCCTTACATCTCGCTGCTTCTTTCTTATACATGGATGCCTAGTTCATTATCTATTCCAAAGATATAAAGGAGATGAGCTATATAACTCCAATTCATTTAATGGTGATTTTGGATACTACATCTGATTTTGAGCAGGGGTTAACCGATATTGAGCATGGAATCCAAAATGAATACTACATCTGATTTTGGATAATCAAACACAAACTCCAATTCACTAACTAAAAAAGTCGTACACAAAATTAAACTTAAATTCACTATTATCAAACATAAACTCCAATTTATTAACTAAAATTAATTTTATTCATTTCGAATGACTTACAAAATCTTCTTTCGCAATCAACTTCTTCTTAACATCCCCATGTGCAGACAACAAGTCATCATACTTCTTTGCTAGGGTTGTGTCTGGCACAGGCTGATGTGATTGTAGCACAGCAAGCTGTTCAAAATACGCAGCACAAGAACAATGTTACCAGACTTCCAAATTATGCAACCACAAACCAATAGTAAATTTTGGTAAACTCATAGATGTAACTGGAGGAAGATGTAAGTCTATCTGCTCCATCAAAAGCTCATTGACCACTTTTAGTAGCTCGTTCTCTTTACACTATACACATTGGGGACAAAATAAACATGTCAGATACAAGAATGATTAATGGAAGATTATTAGTAATTAGGGGTTATTAAAATCAGCACTATTAAAAGCTACACACCACATTACCTTTTAATTCAACTCAACAGATAAACTTTGATTACAGTCTTCAAGGCCAGATTTTTGCCTTAGCTCTGTCTCCAAACTTGTTTTTTTTCCTTCAAATTTTTGCACTCTAATATCTACAAACAGAAATTTGGCAAAGAAAATCAGGATTTTGACAAAAACAAACAATAGATGCGATAATGACATCTTCCTAAGACCTTATCTTCGCATTTAACTACCTTAACAGATCTGCGAACGCTAGTACATATTGCTTGTCAAGTACACGCTTTAGTTGAATATCCTCTTTTATTTGTTCAATGGTTTCTTTTAGCATATCACATTCACTTGTCTGAGGTTAAATTGACATGAAACATTTAGATTACTTTCTATCTTTTTGTCGATCTCGACAATAATACTATGTAATTGTCGAGTTCGACAATAATACATATAGATGATTTTAGAAATCACTCAGAAAATTATCGTGTTAGACAATTTTACATGTTTTTACCTTCACATGCACGGTAATAATTGTCGAACTCGATAATTACTTATACTAATAATTATACATAAAAACTAATATTATGTTGGATGCAGATAGGTATAACTGACCTTCTCTTTGAGGGCCTCTCTTAGGTTTATATTGGCTTCAGGCTCCTTTTCTTTATCTTCCTTGAGCTTCTGAAGCTGGTCAGTTAGTGTTGTGATTTGCTGATCAAAGCCGCCAGATCTACCCCTTGTTGGCATGGTATCATGGGCATTTGGAGATAGACTGGCATGCTCATGATGCTACAGAAGCAGTAATTCAAGTGAACAGAATATTAGAGAATAGAAATTTTGATATGAATATAATGTAAGGGAAGTGAGATAAAAATAGTTGTAATATATACTAACCGATGTATCATATTGTTCAGAAACATCTTTAGATTGGTGCACAGGGGTGTCACCATGCTCATTGACACTGGCTTCCTTCCTTTGATAAATTCTAACATCATCATCTGCAGCCAGGTCAACAGTAATGGGATAGATCGTAATCCACGAGACAGAGGAAAATTACTCCAAGTATCCCTCTGTACATACTAGAGGCCCCTCTCGTACCCTCTGCCCCCTATCAACCTTTTTCAAAATGAACTCTTTCCACTTTTGAATTTCCTCAGCTCTTTTGCGTTCAATAGGATGGAAACCTCTGTTAACAGTTGTTTTGCGGGGATGTCTTGTTCCCGATTAAATTACCACACAACCCTATTTGGGTAGTATGGCTGAACATGCTCTGGACTTGCTAATGCACCACAGAAAAAAGTTACCTCCTTGAATGCATGTGCGAAATCCCTTTTATCTCTGTATGGGTCTCATACAACCTACGTAAAAAATGAATCAAATGTATTATGCGTCATTAAGTCAAATAATTTTTCCAGTAGGCCTGAGAAGGATTTAACAATATTATCAAATTCGACAATATTATAGTGGACTGGTAGTTATTGAGATGGAGTATTGTCGATTTCAGCAATTTACCATTTTCATTTCGTCAAATTTGTATATGCACAACTAAAGAAACTTAAATAGTTGTCGAAATCGACAATATTATATGTATAATAGTTGATGTACGTAGTCAATATTGTTGAATTCAGCAATTATTCAATTTTCTTTAGTTGTGAATATGCAACACTATCGAAATCAACAATGCTAAGGCAGTGTTATCTACTAAGTCTAAGTACAATATGATACAGTGCAGCAGGGTAATGAACTTACATCCTCCAGTTTGTAGTTGTCCAATGCCTTCCTAAACTTTAGCAAAGTTGTACCATCGTATCTATCCATAAAAGATACGTCCCATTTCCAACAAGTACAGTGCTCTTATGCGTCAGAGTCCATCTCCTTGGGGATCCCAGCAAGCTTTAGGAAATGTGCAAAGATCTACGACTACATGTATATATATAGATTAACAAAATAAAATTAGTTGAGGTTCAAGCCATATGTAAAACAAAGTTACATAAATGAGTATAGAATCACCTCGAGTAGCGTGGTACATCATGTAAATTTCCTCCCATCATCTTAAGATGCTACACAAAGATTGTAATACATGTGGGCTAGAACTACTAATCCCCATGACCACTTCTTTCCCACCTTGTCCGTGGCAAACAGGTCAAGGTACCGTATGCTGACATTTGTGCCCTTTTTCATGGGAAATAGAAAGGACCCAAGGACATACAACATATAAGCACAAGCAATAGACCTAGCTGTTAACCCCTTCTTTTTCTTCACAGCTGCAGCGGTACCATCACTGAGAACCTTCTCCAACTTGCATGCATAATGCTCTTTTAGTTTTTTAGTGACAACGAATACCCAGCATCACCAACTTTCAAAGACTTGAATGTATTTAAATCCTGCAGGAGGTTATTCTAGAAAATCTCCTGAAGCGTAGGGAATCCCCAGGTACCACCAATGACCGTGGCATCACCATCTGTTGGCAATCCAACCAATTGCTCAACATTATCCAGAGTTGGAGTCATCTCGCCCCATTTGAAGTGGAAACTATTAGTTTCCAACTGCCAGCGTTCGACAAAAGTAGAAATCAGCGTAGAATTATAAGAGTTAAAGGAAATGGCCCTAATCCTATCTAAACCCTTCAGCTTAACAAAATCTTGGACCACTTATGGTTCTTTTGTAAGGTCCCACGTAGACTAGTAATGGTGAACACGAATGGGAAGCTTCTCCTAAGCAATAATAGTGATTATGTCAACAAAATGTAACTATCAATAATAGGAATAACAAAACATAATTAAATAAGGGATTCCATTAAATAATATACCTGCCTTAGCGCGATCGACCTCGTTCATTAGAACCTGAAGTTCCTCAGTAGGCTTTTATCACTAATTACTAGGGCCTACGTCTTCATTGCTTGTAGCACCCTCACCTTCAGAATACCCCCAATAATAGGAATATTCATATCAGAGTTAGGGAAAGTATTTGGGGGGGGTTGAGCTCCCAAAGTAGCTTGGACAAACTCGGTTTCAAATTCTGAACCCTGTGGAATATTTACAGCTTGCGCAGACTCAGCTTGAGCTCCCAAAGAAGCTTGGGAAGACTCAGTTGGAGGTACTGGTTCACTGACACCCTCATTGGTAATGTCAACAGTGTTTAGAGGGACGACTGTGCTTGGGTCAATAGTTTTTCTCTTTCTTTTATATGTAAGTAGATCTTCTTCTCTGGCCAACTCCCTTTTTCTTCTATTGGAAGTGATTGAAGGCACTTTCTCATTAATTGTGTACATGTATACAATTTATTACTCAAACGATCAGTAGAATTGCACTTGGTAATTGTCGAGTTCGACAATATCATGTAAACATAAGTCCAATTGTACTTGGAAAATTGTCGAATTCGACAATACTCCATTTCAATAACTCTAAGTCAACTATATTATTGTCGAATTCGATAATTTAGACTTCTAAACATGGATAAAATAAAATGGAGATATACCAGGGGAATTCCATAATTATTGAATTTGACAATATTATGTAACCATAACAACAATTACACTGTTAAATTGCCGAATTCGACAATCCTAAATGTTAATAACTCAATTTCACTTTAATATTGCCAAATTCAATAATTTTGCAGTGTAATATGAGTTATTTAGGTTAAATATTGTCAAATTCGACAATATTAAGCAGTTTCAATACCAAATTGAATTACACAAAGGGGGAGACAAGGAAATAGAGAGTAATTTTGAATGATAATGGGATTTACTTTGAAGTAGACAACAACCTCCACTATTAATCCCCAAGATCTTCTCCAAAAGGAATGGAAAATGTCTTTGAATTTAATTCTTTCTCTAAACCCCTAAATGGAATAACAAAGAAAAGGATAGTCTCTACTGATGAGAGAGAGAAAAAAAAAAGAGCGTAAGAGAGAGAATGAGAGAGAAACTCAAACTATTTGTAAGAGTGAGAAAGGCAAAGTGAGTGAGTGAGTGAAACTATTCGTGAGAGTGAGAGAGATAGAGTGAGTGAGTGAGTGAGTGAGATGTTTAGAGGGAATATGATGTTTTGTTTGTTTGGAGAGAGAGATGGAGAGTGGGAGATAGAGAGAGTAGGCGAGAGACAACATTAAATATGAGTGACAGATGGTTTGAAAAGAGAGAGGGAAATGTCTGACAGATAGATAGAGTGGAGCAGGTAGGAGCCGGCATTTTTCCACCTCATTTCCCTTATAGGAAATCGCCAAATTTTGAGAGCCACTCATCTCTATTAGATGAGTGGTTGTGGTTGAGTGACACTTGAGTGTTTGAGACTTGAGTCTTTGAATCCTCTCCCTAGTAGCAAACCATCATTTAAAGAAGATATGCAAGGGTAATAATATTTTCTAGTAAGAATAAATTTAACCCATGAGACTTCATCTAGTTATATGACTGCCAAATAACCAAGTTGAGGAGTTTTTTGCACAGTTATGACTTTAAAAGTATATTAATATATTACTTTATATGAATATTAACAAAAATTTGAATGTAGATAACATTAGTTTTTCTCAGTCATTCAAGGTAAAGTTGCAGTATATAGTATTTTTTACAAAATCTATACGGTATAGGTGAAAGTGTGTGGGTATATATATTACATTAGCTTTTCTCTCAATCATTAAAGGTATAGCATTTATGTAGAATAATAGTCTAATATTTTACATGATATTAACTATGTGCTTAATATTTACGTCATTTGTACATATAAAGTAATAAATAACATAAGGGTAACATATTACACAATATCTTTGAACGAAATGAAAAAAAACAAAACTCGACTATAAATAAGGGCAAAGATACTAAGAATAAAAAACTAGGATATAAATATATATTTATTTACCTCTGCCATAATTGTTGAACATATCTTGAGAGAATTGATTATTATGCTAAAATTTACTGTAATTTAGTACCTTCATCAAATGGGTCACTTCCTTTAATGGAAGTTGAAACTTAGAGAAAAAAAGTGTTAGGAATACGGCTCAGCAAATGGGAAAGTCATTCGAACGAGTGGGAAGTTATTCGAACGATAGAGTTTTGTTGAAGTCGATCGAACGACTCAGGAAGTCGTTCAAACGAATTTTTCTCTTGGGCCAAAATTCCAGTGGATAGTCAAATAGTCGTTCGAACGACTTAATGACTCGTTCGAACAAAAATGACTCTATTTGTTTATTTATAAGTTCGTTTTGTAGGGGACTTGATCCAAAAAAATAGATTATCTCGTTATGCGTATTTCAGAGATGACCTAATGGAAAGCCTATAAATAGAAAGTGTATGTTAAAGGCCTTAATACATGAGAAAGAGTTAGAGAGAAAAAAGGGAGAAATCTAGGGTTTTGCTCTGGAGAGAGATTTCTTAAGTTTTCTTTCTAGGGTTTCTTGCTGGGGATTATCTGTAAGGGTAGAGGTGAGGTTTAAGTGATCTCTGGAACTTCTTGTAACCCTTAGTGTAATAATATATTCGTCGTACTTTTCAGGGGTGGTTTTGATCTTCTTTAGGGTTTCCACCTAATTTAAACCTTGTGTATGTGTTTTATTACTTTGGATTGAATTCTCTTTGGTTAGTTTATAGATATTTTGGTTGCTAAATAGTATTGTGCTTCCGCGTTGCGATTTCCCCCCTCGGTTTCCTAATAATTGGTATCATAGCGAGGTTTGGGGCAAGTAGAGTATCAAGATGGAAAGATCTAAGTATTCTAACGTGACCAAGTTTGATGTGGAGAAGTTTGATGGGAAGATCAATTTTGGATTGTGGTAGATATAAGTCCAAGATATCTTGACTCAAGGCAGGTTATGCAAGACACTGAAAGGGAAGCCTATACCTAAAACTCTGGTTGAAGGTATAGCAGCCCAGAGAGTGAACGACGATGAAGAAGAGGACTGGGAAGATATGTATTCAAGGGCTATAGGCGATATACGCCTTTGTCTCGCTAAGAACATTTTGGCAAACGTGGCTGGAGAGAAGAAGCAAAGGGTCTTTGGGATAGGCTTAAAAGTTTGTACCAAACAAAGAGTCTTTCGAATCGCTTATACCTCAAGGAGCGGCTTTATACGCTTAAGATGAATGAGGGTACGAGCGTTGGTGATCACCTAGGTTCTTTGAACGGGATCATTTCGGAATTGGAATCGATCGGAGTTAAAGTTGAGGATGAAGATATGGCGGTTCAACTCATATGGTCTCTTCCATTTACATTTAAACATCTTCAACCTACGTTGATGTATGGGAAGGAAACTTTGAGTTTTAAGGAGGTTACAAGTACGCTTCTTTTCGAGGAGAGAAGGCTTAAGGGTAGCGAATCCTTGGGAGAAAACTCTACAATGGTGGTTAGTGGGAAGAAAAGCTTTAATAGGTTCAGAAAGGGAACTTGTTGGAGCTATGGTCAATCGGGTCATTATAGATCGGATTGCAAAGCGGGGAAAGGTAATGGAGAAAGTTTGGCAAAAGACTCCAAAGTGACACTAACAAACCGGCAGCAATTACTAGTAATGATGGTGATGAGGCGCCCCTTGTGGTGGTCACTGAAGGTTCTCACTACCGTAGAGAATGGGTGTTTGATAGTGGGGGTACGATGCATGTATACGCACACAAGGCATGGCTCCGCAATTATGCAAGGTGTGAGGGTAACAATTTTGTGCTGACAAGCGATGGCTCTCGAAGGCTAATTTTGGGAGTGGGTAATATTCGCGTAAGGATGTTCGATGGACGCATCGCAGTTCTTCATGATGTTCAACATGTGCCGAGTATGACTCATAATCTACTTTCATTTTCCAAGTTAGATAATGAGGGTTGCAATTACTCTGGGCAAGGTGGAGTAATGAAAGTTTATCGGAAATCTTCTTTGATCATGAAGAGAGTTCTAAGCGGGAACTTGTATGTATTGGTTGGTAAATCAATGGGTGGAGATGAGAAGGTTGCGTGTACCACGGGACCTATAGAGATTTCTCGAAAAGGGAATTTAGTCCAAGGTAAAGCAATGGCACGATCTACAAAGATGATCAAAGGGTAGGTTCTGATTGGAGGGTCTAGGAAAAGCCTAGAGTCGGGTAATTCTCTTAATTGAGAAGCAACAAGGATACACGACGAATGCAGCAAAAGAAATAGTTTTATCACCGAGGTGGAGATTGTTAGGAATACGGCTCAAAAATTGGGAAAGTCGTTCGAACAAATGGGGAATTCGTTCGAACGATAGAGCTTTGTTGATGTCGTTCGAACGAATTGAGCTCTTGGTCCATTATTCCAGTGGATAGTCAAATGGTCGTTCAAACGACCTAATGACTTATTCGAACGAAAATGGCCCTGCTTGTTTGTTTTTAAGTTCGTTTTGAAGGGGATTTGATCTAAAGCGATGGATTATCTCATGATGCATATTTTGGAGATGACTTAATGGAAAGCCTATAAATAGAGAGTGTATGTTAAAGGCCTCAATACAGGAGAAAGAGTTAGAGAGAAAAAATGGGGAAATCTAGGGTTTTGCTCTGGTAAGATTTCTTGGGTTTTCTTTCTAAGGTTTCTTGTTGGAGATTATCTGTAAGGGTAGAGGTGAGGTTTTAGTGATCTCTGGAACTTCTTGTAACCCTTAGTGTGATAATATATTCGTCGTGCTTGTCAGGGGTAGTTTTGATCCTGTTTAGGGTTTCCACTTAATTTAAACCTTGTCTATGTGTTTTATTGCTTTGGATTGAATTCTCTATGGTTAGTTTATATATATTTGGTCCATGCTAAATAGTATTGTGCTTTCGCGTTGCGATTTCCACCCTTGGTCTCCCAACAAAAAAAGCCAGTAAAAATGAAGTTTTATGTTTGACGTAGAAACTTGGAACCTTAAAGCACATTTGTACTTGTTTCTGCAAATTGTTATTGCCAAAGTTTAGTAATTTGTCATTAAAATTCAAGGTCATTTGTTTGTTGTATTGAATTCCTGAAAGACTACTCACCAAATTCCATACGTCATCTTTTTTGCCAAAAATTTTGGCTGAGGGTATATTTTAGTTTATTTCTAACAAACCTTGATTACCACATAAGCATTAAAAATGGATAGTGAAATAGGTTAACAAATGTGGAGAGCCAAAAGGACTGTAAGTAGTTAGACTTTAATTTGGTGAGCCAGATACAAACATCGATACCGACTGTAAGCAGCTTCTATCACAATTTTGACTAGGGATATGTATGATGCCCATAGAGATGCATGAAGATGTGAAAGATTTTATCATTTCATCCACCCATGCGATTGCCGATACAAACATCTATACCGATCGTATGTTAAATTCGATTGCATTTGAGGTCTAGATCGTTAAAAAATTAGCATATAAAGAGGCCGATATGGTTATTAAATCAAGCATAAACGTAGAACAAAGAATCAGTCCATTGGCTGCAATGAGAGCTTCAAAAGGGAAGCAATTACAAAGATATCAGAACAAGTTACAATAACTTAAAATGTTTTACATGTTAGTAATCCACAATGCGAATAGAGAAACCCTAAAATGAATAATTGCACGAATAATACACCAATTGGTTAGGAAAATTCATTTAAGAGCTTCAATTGTTAATAGAAATTAATTATAATGGAATTACTCTCAAGCCCTAAGTCTCTCTCTCAGAACTTTGATTGATCTAACATAACCTAATCATGCCTAGCCTTGCCCATTTTATAAGGGTTAAAAGTCCTAGTTACAAAATAGGATAACTATACCTTAAAGCGCCTAAAGAAATAGGCTAAATCGCACCTCTGTTCGAACATAATAAGTCTCTGTTAAAACATAAAATGCATTCAAATAAAACATCTCAGACAGGTTTTTATTCAAATATAAATCAAAGTGTATTCGAATTAAAAGAAGTGTATTCGAGTAGACCAAAATTCTATTCGAACAGAATACTCAGACACCTATTTATTCGAATATGAAAGAAGTATATTCGAATACAAATGGGTGTATTCGAACAGACCAAAAGGCTGCTCGAATATACTTTAAAAAAGCCTAAAAACTCATTCAGATCCTCCTGGATCAGTTAGGTAATGATATTAGTTTTTGCTTAAAATTTCTTCCTTGTTAGCTAATTACTTTTCACACTACTTGAGAAGAGAAACTGAGGAACCTCAATTTTGATATTTTCCTAAGTTAGCCGATGCACATAGGATATCCATTAAGAACGACAAGTATAATCGAGGGGTTTATTTGAAATGGAAAAAAAATCATTGTACTTTAGGAAAATGGTATCTCTAGAAGGGGAAACACGGAGTTCCCTTTGAATATCACAACAACTCTTTCGATCATATCCTCCCTCCTCATCTTAACCTTCAAAATCCACCACTACCACCACACCACAACTTCTCAACCTTCCAAACTCACCACCACCACAACCACAATAATAACCCTTCAGTCATCACACCAAAATCACTACCACCTTTCCCATCACATAATTTCCACTACCACAGTAACCACAGCCACTGCCTTATACATTTGTTGAGAATTGAGATAACTAATCTCTTTTCTACGTTAAGAACGATATGCAGAATAAGCTTAACAAGAAAACAATCACGGAAGAACAATAAAGAACACAAGAATTTCCCAGAGGAGGAAAGTAGAAAACCCTTACGGATAAAAAACTACTCCCCGCGAACAATCTACTATAATCAAACCGGTTACATGATCTCTCCAAGCTTCTCAAGATTTAATAGAGTCTCTTAAATTCTAGCTCTCTAGAATTAAGCTCACACAGAGAAAAGATAGATCAAATAAATAACCTAAGTCTTCTTTAAATACTAGAGGACTAATTACAAGTAGAAATGGATCTCGAAGTAAACTCAACATCCCAGAATAGCATCTAAGACAAACCTAAGCATATCTCGTTTGAACAAATCTAAGCTCGTTCGGACGACTTTATCAATAAAGATCTCCAGCCCTAAAAAACATGTAACTCGTTCGAACAACATCTAAGCTCGATCGAACGACTTCTTCGCTAACCAAGTTTCTAATGTGAAAACTATAATCTCTTTGGAACAACATCCAAGCTCGTTCGAACGACTCGTTCAAGCGACACCCATTTTTGTTCGAACAACTTCAATAATTCTAGTTCTTCAACAATTCGAGTTCATACTCAACAATCTCTCACTTAAAATCAAATCCTGTAACCTATCTCCAAATTTTTAAAAGAATTACTCGTACTACCCTGACCTTCAATCTTAAAGACCCACAGAAGTTACATTCGTCAGCATCTAAAAAATTACCACCTTCGTAAACATATCGGCCGGATTCACATCAGTATGAATCTTCATAAGCTTCATTACACCATCCTCGATGAGTAAGAAAATATAATGATATCAAATATCAATATGCTTGGCCAAAGAGTGAAAAGCCAAATTATATGCTAAGTATATATCGCTTTGACTATCACTATACAACTTAGGAGAAAATTGTTCTCTACCAAGCTCTTTCATCAACCCTTTAAGCCAAACCATATCCTTGCACGCATCTGTAGCCGCAAAATATTCCAACTCCGTCGTAGACAATGCTACAATCTTTTGTAGCCTAAAAACCAATGTAACTGCACCGCATCCCAATGTAAATACGAAACCACTAGTACCCTTCTGCCATATCAGAATCAACGAAACCCTGTAAGCATATCTGAGAACCCCCATAACATAATGTCATATCTTGAGTCACCTTAAGATACCTTAGTATCCATTTTACAGCTCTTCAATACTCCTTGCCTGGATTACTCATATGCCTACTAGTAACTCCCACTTCTTGGGCATCTCATACATATCATGGCATACATTCGTCTACCAACTACGGATTGATAAGGAACCTTCCGTATTTTATCGCGATCCTTTTGCGTCTTCGGACAATAATCCATTGACAATTTAAAGTGACCTCCTAATGGTGTACTAGCAACTTTAGAACCATCCATGCTAAATCGCTTAAATACTTTGCCGATGTACTCAGTTTGAGATAACTTCAATTCTCACCATTTTTTGTCCCTTGTAACATGTATACCAAGAACTTGCTTTGCTGTACCCAAGTTTTTCATAAAAACTCCCAGAATAGTTTTTCCTTCAACTTGACAATCTCTCCCATGTCAGTACTTGCTACCAACATATCATCTACATACAGAAGTGTAATAATATACGAGTTACCCATATTTTTGATAAAACAACAGTGATCTGCATTACTCTTTGAATAACCATTTCTGGAAATGAATTGTTCGAACTTCAAATACCACTGTCTCGGCGCTTGCTTCAAACCATATATGCTCTTCGTGAGCCTACACATAAGATCTTCTTTCCCATTAGCTGAATATCCTTCTGGCTACTTCATATAAATTTCTTCATCAAGGTTACCGTGAAGAAATGATGTCTTGACATCAAGCTGCTCAAGATGCAAATCTTTATCTGCAACTATATTCATCACAACCTAAATAGTAGACATCTTCACAACTGGAGCAAAGATTTTACCAAAATCAATGCCTTCTTTCAGCTCAGATCCCTTCACCACAAGTTTAGCCTTCAATCTCCTAGAACTGTTAGATTCCTGCCTTAATATGTATACCCGCTTGTTGTGCAATGCACTCTTCCCTTTAGATAACCGAACTAAATCCCAAGTTTGATTCATTGATAATGTTTGCATCTCATCATCCATAGTAAGCTTTTACTTGCTCTTGGCTTCCACATCTAAAGCCTCATTATAACTTTCAGGTTCATCACCATCCCTAAGTAATAAGTGATTTAAAGAGTTAACATATCTAGCCAGAACTCTTGAAATTCTCGGCTCCTTTCAAAGTTGTAATGGCCAAAATCCATAAGCTTGAAATGGCCTGGAATTCGCTAACACACCAATGAACTTGTAACAATATTCTAATGGAAAGTAAGAAATAAAATAGGTGATTTTAGCGTAGAAAACCTCTGAATAGGTAAAAAACCATGACCTCGTGAAGAGAATTTTTGTTAAAAATATCTATATTGCTTGAGGCGGATATCTTATTACAAGTGATCTCTAAAAATAGAAATGCCTGAATCTTATAACTGAAAAGTTTTGATAATTATCGAGAATCTAGAACACGTATTTTCTAGGTGATCTCCTATGTAATTTTTCTGGTTCTTATCTCTTATGGAACTTTTTCTTTATATAGGCCTTCTCTGCAGCTCTTCATCATGCTGGAGCACATTCTCCGAACAATGTGGTTAGTGGTGATTAAATGAGTAACTGACAAATTCGTGAGAGACAAGTGTCTTTGACTGGATAAGGTTTTTAGGTTTAAGTTCGGCCCACGTTCTTAACCAGTTCGTGGGGTAGGTTAGAATGTTGACTGGGGAAATGTGTTAAAAATTTGTGAGTCTGAGATAGAGGTAATTCGAACTAGGTGAGCTCAACTTTGGTTGAGATCGTGGGATAGGTCCCTACAATCACCCCCTTGCAACAGAAGTCACGAGTGGCTTTAGTTGAGAAATGATCAACATGTAATCTCAGTTGAAATTCTTGATAATTGAAATGGAATAAAGATGGTATTGACTATGTAGAACTTATGCGTGATATGGGAAATGACGATTATTTAATGAAGATGTGGATATTGATGTATGTGACGGTTATGATTTGAAAAGTTGTGCTGCAATGAATGATGACGCTTGGTAAAACGTACCTACACATTAAATGTACGGTTATATAAATAATACCTGCATCGGATTTTTAAAGTAGAGTACGCTTGTCCTTTGTGAAATTCCCTGATATTTTTTTACAATGGTGAAGACTCGTAGTATGGTCCGTGAAAAGAGGATTGCATCTGAAATGCAAAGGTTGAAGTTGAAATACTTTGGTGATCAATCCTTGGAGATGCCGATACCTGATCCTGTTCCTTCGTCGTATCAAGGTATGTCGGAAGATGAAGCGTTTGAAGCTGAAGAAGATTTCTACTACAAGTGGAGGCTTCATGTCGTCGTTTTGATAGGCGAGGACCGGTAGGCCTATCTCCGTGCTCTTACAGAAGATAGGGTTAGGGCTTCATATACAGGGATAGGCATAACAGCGGGGCAGTTATGCTGATTTCTTCTATCATCATGGATTCTAAGGTCAGGCCTTATTCATCTCTACCAACTCTTCGGTAGTGGTAGCAGAGGAGGGGGTGATGGTAGTAGAGGAGAGAGACAACCAGTGGGACTCTACTTCTGCATTTCTATCATGTTTTGGCGCTAAGAATATCTTTAGTTTGAGAATTTGGTTCTAACACTAAGTCTACTGCTTGCAGAGTTTCCATTTGAAGTTCAACTTGACTTCAACCAAACTCATGCGAGGGAAGCTTTTTGTTGGTTCCAATTTTTGCTTTGTATCATGGTGAAAGATCACTGAAGCAAGAAGAATTGGAGAAGTTGATACGTCGGCGCGCCTGAATGACCTGTGACTTTTAAAAATAGTGAAAAACTTACTATCTGTAATGTTCCTTGAGTTCAGTATTGGACAAATAGTACCCAGAACCTGTTTCGGTTGTATACCTGAGGTTGATATACTAAAAAAGTTGTTATCTGTAAAATCGTATGTAATTTTTTTGATATGAATAAAAAGTTATCATTCAATTACTTGTGTCATGTAGATAGAAAATGTCTCATAGAATCGAACTGAATTATGCAGGATATATGAAATGAATAGCAATTTATAAGTATTAAAAACAATATTGTTGTGATGCTCAAGCTAAAATAAATATGTGCTGATATTGGCGTTGTGATGTAATTATGATTTTGTTGTGTGTTTAACCATGTTGGGGAGAAAAATTATAGAAAATATGTAATGCGGAAATTCGATCTACTACAGGTCGATAGAAGTACAATTTTTGGTAAAATAAGCTCGACTAGGATAAGTAATGTAATGTAGGTACTAGAGTGAAGGGATAAGTTCAAATAGTCTATTTCAAGATCCTGGGGTTTCTGTTACGAGAATAAGGTAAAAATCACGTTTTAAGGGGAAAGTGTGTGAAAAGCGTACAAATAGGGGTGGGATGATTTGTGAAAATGAAAAAGAGATTTAGGATGGTACGGACTTGATCTCAGAGGATTTGTCATGCCGCGGAAGGACGGTTGGCTATAAAGACTGCTAAAGTGCGGGAGATGATTTTTAGTATGTGTGGCTATGATGCTGAGTTACCAGTGAGGGAATGTCAGCTCAAAGGATTGGATATAAGGAGTAGGGAACTTGAGTATGCCTATTATTTTTATGAGGTATGCTTTCGTGAATTGGTGAGGGGTCCGGTAGATCGAGAAGAGATGGTTGGTTTGATTGCTAAGGTTGAAATCGAATTTGAAGATCGAAGGAATGACGAATAATATGATCGGATATTGGCATTCAGGTTATTTAAGTAAAGATAAGTTTGTTGAATGTAACAGAAAAGATGTAAATCAATTGGATCCTCTATAGTTGCAAATGTCATTTTGAGGCTGTTGTGGCAAATAATTTTGAGAATTTCCCCAGCTTCGAAAATGACATCATTATTACTATAAGTGTGATAAATAAGGATAGAGAAACTAAAATGAGGAAATACAGAACCTTCTAGTTTTGTTTTGTATGTAAAACTGCAGGAATCTGATATCGTATAGGGTGAGTCATCATGAGTGTGGGATGGTCAGAAAAAGATATGGAAACAAGAAAGAAAAATAGTTTAAAATATAAGGGAAGGGGTAATGACGGAAAGGCAATTTTATTGAAAAGGTATAAGACGTCTGACATGGATAGTAGAAAGGATGCCTCGGCTCTAAAACCGAGGATAGGTCATATGAGGCGCAATAATTGCCAGCCGCTAGAGAGAGAAAAGATAAATAGAGCTTCTTCTTTAGCATTCAAACATTTTTCAACTTTTGAAAATTTGGAGAGCACAGAGAGAGCGACGCGAAAAGATTATAGGGGATTTTATAAGGAGTTATCTGAAGGTGATCAACGGTCAAAGAGAGTGAAAGACACTGGATCACGCAGGTGGGTTTACAGCAGCATCGTGAGTGAAGGATTTTGCACTACTGCAGATTCTTTTTCGGACACTGAAGGTTAGTAGAAACGTACGCATTATATATGTATTTGTGCAAATCGTAATCGCTTTTTTAAGAAAATCTTAAAAATAATTATTTATGGCAATCTATGTAATTTTGACATATACAGAGAATATACTAAAGATATATGTTATACGTAAATGATCGATGTATACGAAATAATGATAGACACCTGAACCTGTATGTAGGTCGAGCGTGAGAGGCAGTTGTATAGGGTCAAAAACTTCCCCACAGAAATTGTTGTTGAGATGGATAGTTTACCTGTCTGGTCAGACGATTGAGTCTGATAGTAAGTTTGAAGTAGAATTGGAACAATTTCTAGGTTTTCCTGGTAAATTGATATCCTATCCTCCTAGTTCTGATGCCTTCAAAGAATTATGTAAGGCTAAGGCGGCTGCTTGAGGGACGTGAGGTAACTATGTAGAATACGCTCGTAGGCGGTTTAGGGGTTGTACGGTAGCAGCTGGTGAAGAATATTTTTACCTGTTGGCTGACTTGGAAGTGGAAAATCGAGATAGGGGTATAGATGAATCGATCTCGTTAGAATACTTTGATAGAGGTGTTTGAAGTGATCTCCCAAAGGGTTTTTTGTGTTACCTGTCTCAATTAGAGTACGGGTTGAGTCTTCTTCCCCTTACCAATTTGGCAAAGGGTATTATTAATACGATTAGGGCATGTCCTGATAAATTTAACAGAAATATGTACGAGGCAATAACTGTATGCGATCATCTAAATAAAAAATGGGAAAAAGAAGGGAAAGTATATGGGGTAAAGAATTATAAGGCCAGTGGTAGGGCATATTCTGGTGCGAGCGCAACTTGGCGTCGCTTCTTCGATCTGAATTTAGCAGGTCGAACCTGGAATAACAACGTCATATGGGTGAAGGGTAATTGCCTTCAGTGAGATGGCAAAGATCCTTTGGACCATCGGTTTAGAACTGCAAAACAAAGTAAGTATAGCCATGCATAGATAATATTATTGCTATATTCGAGCTGATGTCTGTAGTTGATAATAAAAATGTTTTGCATGGTAGGTGAGAGGTACTCCGTGGAGAGGAAAGAGTCATTGTTGGACGAAGTTGCAAAAGAGGAGGCTGAGCTTGAATTTATGTTGGAAGGACTCGGCCTTAGTAGAAAAAAGAGGGTTGATAGCAGGTCAAAGAAAGTTTAATAAGCTTAGTCGACCAGGCTGATGGCGGGTGTTAAGGATGGGAAGAAACAAATATCTGGTGGGGAAGGTCGAACCAACTTGGCCAAGACCCCTGGGATAGACAGCTCGGTTCAACCGAAACCCATTACATTGAGAAAAATAGCTCAAAAATATCCAAAAAAAATGGATGTTAAAGACTTTATCGGCCTCTGGTAGCACTAGGAGTGGTGAGGTCGCAAAAGTTAAAAGGAGAAAGATCAAACCTTCAGGGAGGTCAGGGGAAAAGGTCACTGAAGAGCGACCTTTTGTAGAGGACGACTTCAAAGCAGTAGAGGTAAGGGATAGGCTGGCCGCTTTCAAGGTGAAGAGGACGTGAGCAAGATGGTAAGTCGTTATGCAGTATCATGTGAAATATGTTTATGTCTTACGTTCTGAGCTCACGCTGAGGTTAAATTGTGTTTTGCAGGTTGCTCGTTTGATGAGGGGCGTTTGGCTCAGAATTGAAGAAGAAAAATCCGAGCTGAAAATTGAAAAAATCGAGCTTGAAAAGAAGTTAACTCGATCGAAGGCGGATATTCTTAAGGAAATAAAGAAGTTGGAGGCCCTGAAGGCTTCTCATGCAGTAGCGATTGGCCATCTTCAATCGGACATCAGGGTAACTCTCGAGGAGGTGGAGGCAGAGCGCAAAAGGTTGGGGCGCCACCTGATATCGAAGGGGTATTCTGATGAAGAGGTGGATGCCATTAAGGCAGACACTTATATCGAGGAGGAAGATGACGAAGAAGTGGAAGAAGTAGTTACGGGGGTCGTTGATGGTCTGGACGGTGTCTCCCATCAGACGATGCTTGACAATCAAGGGGATGACGCAGACCTCCCAGAGGGTAATTATAAGAAGGTAGGGTAGAAATGTGCTTTTGTATGAATATTTGTAAACTGTTGGATTGTGTGTATGGAGGAGATTTTTGTAGGTTGACTTTTCTTTTTGTTATAAACCTCTTGTAGGCACTTAGAGAAATGAGTCTCAGAATAAAAGATCTAGAGACCGGGCTAGTCAGTGAAAAAGAGACCTTTACAGCCTTGCTATCTTCGCGAACGTAGCTGCAGGTTTGATTGGAATAGCTCTTTCGACTTGTATGTTATATTGACCTAAAGCTACCAAATAAATAAGATGTGGATGTAAATTGAAATATTTTGCTATTAGCTTTATGAAAATAATACTAATATAGTGCATAGAAAAATTCAACGCTCTTTATATAATGTAGCATATCGAAAGCATGTACCTTAGACATTGCAATATACCTCATGGAACATTTATCTGATAATGTACCCCAACCTTTTAGTCTAAAAGTATTTGCATACCGCAGATGTTAGAAATCATATAAAATTTCAGAAATGGGATATATATATATATATATATATATGCATATTGATGGAGTTTTGAATCGAATTGTATTAATATCTTTATATCGTACATGTCGAATTGGATTCACCTCGCTCGCGTGAGGACGATGTACTCCAATATAACCAGGAATTTGCAGAGGAGTTTGATAGGATGAGGGAGGTAAATAAGAACAGAGAATATCAACACGTATAAGTGCATTTTAAACTTGTGGAGGCAACCCAGGCTATCTCCGACCTCACTCATAAGGTCGAAGAGAAAGACACCGAAATAGACAAGGGGCTAAAAGAGCTAGCGGAGATCATAGAACATGTCGTGAAGCTTTAAAGTTGGGTTAACATGTTGATGGTTAAGGGTAAGCAGGCTGAAATGGCTCAATACCGTATTTAAGCGCTAGAAAGATCGGAGGGAAAATTTTAATCTAATATTCAGAATTGTAGAAATGAACTGGAGCTACTGAAACACAAAATGGTTGAAAAAAACAACGAGTTGTGGGTAGTTCAAAAAAAACTATCAGCTTTGGAAGCTGCGGCTAAACACTTGCATATAGCCCTACCTGCCAAGGATACGAAGTTTTGGGAAATGCAACGAAGGTGTAACGATTTAAATGAGAGGGTGGAATGATTAAAGACCGAACTGGCATAAGCCATTGCGCGTGCCAAGAAGGCTGAGGCTAGAGAGTGCTTAAGAGGAAGTAGAAATGAGGTTGAGGCTCCTCTAGTCCAAGGGGATGTAGTTAGTCTCTCAGGTTAAATTAAACAACTGGAGAGTGATGTGTCTCACATTTAGGGGCATGCTCAGAGAGGAAATGCAAACTTAAGGGAATGCCAGCAGAAGTTGGATGCTGCTCTTATCAAGGAGAAGGTTTTGGAAGGGGAAATTAGGGCAAAAGAAATATTAATGAAGAAGAAAGAAGAATTATTAAAGGATATTCTAGCTAGGAAAGAATTGAACACAAAAATCAAAAGACTTCATGCCCAGGTACTGGACCTTGAGGCCATGAACCTGGCTAAATCAGCTAAATATATATAAAAAATTGGAAGAGAATGTAGCTCATGATGCTCGGGTCGATATATAAATGACTCATCAGAAGTATTTGTATACTAGATTGGAGTCACGCCTCGAGAAGGTGAGAGCAAAATTTGCAGTGATGGTCGTACCTGATGCGTCACACTTAGAACTGCTAAAGTCAATTGTTATGTATTTTATAGAGGAAGTGAAAAGACTTGAGTTAGAACGAGATACCATGTTCAAAAGCCTGATGGATAAGGGATGTATTTGCAGAGTTAACGGAGATTGAGGGAACTGTATGGCCTCCATGGAAACTAATTTAGGCCCTTGACCTGCTGACCTGATAGAGAGGGACAGAGTTGCTGTAATTCGTAAACTGAATGTTTGACCTCTTGTTGTAGGGGGAAGCACGGCTGACATTCCATCAGTATAAAAGAATCAATTCTAATGTGAATTTAACCTAAAAAATAAATAGTATATGTCGCAGACACATTAAAATAGATAAAACCTAGTATGACATTTGCCTTATCTTGTGTCTGGTGGGGTCTTTGATATAAAACAAGTTTATATATTTATTTTAATCGCAAAAATGGGTTGAGCTAAACCAAGTTGAAACTTGATTGAACTATAGAAATGTTGCAGACATATTAAAAGAGATAAAGGCTAGTTTTACCTTTGCCTTATCTTATGCCTGATATAGTCGTTGATATGAAACAAGTTTCTACACTTGCTACAATCGCCAAGATTTAGTAGAGTCAGCCAAACCAAGTGTTATCCTTGATATAGCCGGTATAAATGACCTAAACAAGTTAAAGTAGATGAAGGCTAGTATTATCTTTGCCCTATCTGATGTTTGTTAGAGTCTTTGATAAGAAACAAGTTTTTATACTTGCTACAATCGTAGAAATTTAGTACAGTAAGCCAAACCAAGTGTTATCCTTCATCTAACTGGAAAAAGATTGATTAAAAGCAAGTATTATCTATGCTTTAATCTATAGAATGTGATTGAATCTACATAAGTAGAGAGATATTATGAAAAAATTAGAATTTCATTGATAAGTTAAGAATTTACATTGGATGGAGATGAGCATCTCACTTTTGGAATTGAAAAACAAAATAATAAAAACGAGGAAATGAAATAGAGTAGTAAGACGCTTAATGATAGTACCATTTCAGCCGCCTAGTATTTCAAGGATTTGAAATAGAGATTCCCTCTTCTGTCATAAGATAATATGATCCCAGGCTTGAGAGACCTGCGATAATAAATAGACCCTCCCAATTGTTGGCTAATTTTCTAGCGTGAGGCTCTTTGCGATGTTGAGGAATTTCGTTGAGGAAGAGATCTTTAATTTTGAAGGCACAGCTTCTGACTCGGTTGTTGTACGATCTGGCAAGCATATGATGATATCGACCTAGGTTAGCGATGGCACATTCCTTAGATTCATCTATCATATTAAGGTTGAAAGCCAACTCGAACTCATTTTCTTCGTCAGTTAGCTCGTGATCATAAACTGGATGATAATATTCAGAAGGAATGACTGCCTTAGTGCCATAAGAAAAGAGGAATGGGTTACACCCAGTTGATTGTCGGGAAGTGGTACGATATGCCCATAAGACATGAGGTAGCTCGCGAACCCAATTCCCTTTTTCTGTAAGTGAAGCCATTTTATGAGTCCATCCACGATGTTTTTGTTAGTGATTTCGGCTTGGCCATTACCTTGAGGATAGTAAGGATTGGATGGTGAATGGATAATATTGTGGTGGTTTAGGAAGGTTACAACTTTCTCTCCCACAAATTGGGGCCCGTTATCGATGCGAATTAGGTAGGGGCACCCAAACTGAGTGATTATGTGGTTCCCGATAAAAGAGATAACATCTTCTCCTCTGGTTCGACATAGTAGAATTGCTTCTACCCATTTTATAAGAAAATCGGTAGCTACAAGTAGGTGACGGCGGTTACCTAGAGAGTTAGGGAATTCGTCGACGAGATCTAGTACCCATCTTTTGAATGGCTAGAAAACTTTGCTTGAATGAAGTTTGAGCACAGAGGGGCGCGTATCATATATCCATGTCTTTGGCAGGTGTCGCATTTGCCAGAATACTCCTCTGCTTGCTTACGCATGCCAGGACAAAATACTCCTTGAGTGATAGCTTTGTTTGATAATGATCGACCTGCGGCATGGGAGCCACAAGCTCCCTCATGTAATTTATGGAGCAGTTCATCTTCTTTTAATTTGGAGAGGCACTTGAGGTAAGGCCCTATGACGGATAAGTTGTATAGCATACCATTTTGATTAGTGTAGTACTTCGAGTTGCTGATCAGTTGTCAGTATTATTTTGGATCTGCTGGGAGTGGTCTGTTGCAATTATTGTCGAAACCAAGGTAGGCTAAGAAAGGCTTTCGCCAATCGTCGTCTCCCCCTATACCTCCCCCAGTGTTGATCATCCATACAGAAATGTGACTAATGTTGGGGGTTGAAATGATTTTGATCTAGAGATATCGAGCTTCTGTACCCAAGACCCCGGCTAGATATGTCAAGGAATCGGCGTGTCAATTTTTACCTCGAAGAAGATAATCGAGAGTAGCTTTTGCGAACTTGCTCATCCTATCTACAATGAGGGATGCGTATTCGATCATCTTCCCATTCTTCTTGTATTGCTCTGAGTAGTGGTGGACGATGAGTAGTGAATCTGTGTAAACTGAAATTTTGGGGACATCGAGCTCAAGAGCGAGGTCGAGTCCATGAATGAGAGCTTCATACTCGGTGACATTATTTGAAGCCTCAAAATCCAAGTGGATTGATTTCACAATTCTGTCATTGGAAGGGGTAATCAAAACGATCACGATTCCTGACCCTGCAGGTCCTGCTGATCCATCTGTGAGAAGTCTCTACCATGATGTAGTAATCCATTCAGCTAATTTGTCGAATGGCTTGGGGGGTGGATCCTTGGGTGTTTCATCTGTAAGATCAGGGTCGTGCTCCTCTCACTCGGGATTCTCCACTATAAAATCTATGAGAAAATCGGCAACGGCCTGACTTTTTCGGAATGACGTTGTTTGAACTTGATATCGGCAATCTTACCAGCAAATTTTTGAACGTCATTTGTTGTTTTTAGAGAGGGCAAGTCGAGGAGAGCCCGAATTTGATCCGGATCGGCCTTAATTCCTTTTTTGCTGATGAAGTAGCCTAGAAAGTGGCCAGAATATACCCCAAATTGATATTTATCAGGGTTTAGACGCATCTTGTAAGATCGAAGGATGTTGAATATAGTTTTGGGGACTTAGATGTGATTAGTTGAATGCACGCTTTTCCACAAGAGATCATCGATGTAGACTTCAACAACTTTCCCTAGGAGTATCTTGAACATAGTAGTCATCAACCGTTAATATGTGGCACCCGCATTTTTTAGTCCGAAGAACATGACTTTGTAACAAAAAAGACCTTGTTCAATGATGAAAGTTATCCTCTCTTGACCTTCTTCCAAAAGTAGAATTTTATTATACCCCGAAGCAGCATCCATCATTGATAGGTGGTCATGGCCTACTGTGGAATCGAGGATCTAATGAATGTTAGGAAGAGGGAAACTGTTTTTTGGAGTATGTTTGTTCAGATCTTTAAAATCAACGCAAACTAGAACTTTTCTGTTCTTCTTTGGGACAGCGACAATGTTGGATATCCAGTCTGGGTACTTAGCTTCTCGAATAAATCCCACTTTGATTAATTTCTTGATCTCGGTGTTAACTATATCTTAAAGATGGGGTGAAAGTCGTCCCTATTTCTATTTGACCACTGCGGCGTTGACATTGATAGCTAATTTGTGGCAGGCCATGGCTGGATCAACCCCAGGCATTTCTTCGAAAGACCATGTAAAAATGTCTCGATTGAGTTGCAAGAACTGAATGAGAGTATTTTTTTTGTATTGATCCAGCTTAGTACCAATGAAAGTACCTCTGCGAGGTCCATCAATGTTGATATATTCTGTGGGCTCTTCTATGGATGGTTGATTATTGAGGTGATCAGCTTTCTATAATTGCTATGCAGCAAATCTGTCTAATGTATCTAAGATAGCAGAGATGGTATTTTCACAAGCTCGATAGATCTTTTGACTACCTCAAATCTCATAATTATTGTTGTCGTGTTTTAATCAGAGTGTTTGATGATAGGTGGAAGCGATTGCCTCTATGTTTTGTATCCAACAGCGGCCCATAATCCCGAGATAACAAGATTTGACATTGATGACATAGAAAACGACGTCGATAGTGGCTGGTCCTCCAGTAATAGGTAAGATTATCTTACCCTCTTATAGCAGCCATCTTGTATGACTTCAGATCGATAATGTATTAAAGCATCCGTCCCTCCTTAAAAATGTACTTCAGTAACCGTTGTAGAGCATAACAATTGCCAGTAGTATGATAATTTACCTTATGACGCAGGTAATATGGTTGACTATCGATTGGTTCCAGCGGTTGAGTGACGCGGTAGAGTAGATCCTTCAATAGCAGTGGAAAAACTATGGAGACTCAGACGTTCAGTTTTGGGAGGATGGGCATGTTTGGTAAACCGCCTTTCCTAGGGTAACCAGTGTTACCCTTGGTATGCCTTTGATCTCCCTGTTCCTCCTGGGTTCACTGGCTCGATCTATAGATAGGCCTTTGGTGGAGAGGACGAATTTAGTAGATTTTTCTCCCTCGGACATCATCCACTCTTGGTTGATGTAACTGTTGACTTTGGTGATCATCTCTTCCAAGGGCGCAGGTTTGTTAAGGAAGAGGTATTATTTAGCCTTGCAGTCGAGCCGGAGAGCATTGGTGAAAGCAGTTACAACTATTTTTTGATCAAAATTACCCACTTTTCGTGCGAGCTCTAAGAATTTCTTTGAGAAATCTTCGAGCTTCTCTCCATTTGACTATTTAGGACCGATAAGAGAATACAAGTTCTCTTCTTTGTCCCTGTTGTGAGCATATGTCCTGATAAACTACTTTTGTAGGTTATCGAATGTGTAGATGGAGTCCTCAGGGAGAGATTGGAGCCATCGGAATGGCTCCTCCTGCAGACTTGTGGTGAAGAGACGGCAGAGGATGTGGTTGAGATTGGAGTACAACCCCAATGAATTATGGTATTGTTGAATGTGCTCCTTCGGGTCAGTTCCTTTGTATTTACAAATTTTGGGAGGTATGGAAACCTTTCGGTATCTCCATATCATATGTTTCTTGGCAATCAAACTTCCATGTAACTTTGTGGTATCGTCGGTAGTACCCAGAACCTGTGTTTTGATCAACTCCTTAATTCGTTGGTCCATATGCTCTTTTGTGACGTAATAACGTGTTGGTTGAATTATGGGACGAGCTGGCTATGGATGATGGGTGCCTGTACCTTCACTCAGGCAATCTGGTGTTGGAACTTAATATTGAGGTCGCTTCCCTTCCTCCTGGCGGATAGAAATTCAGTGACCTCGACTGACTTCGGACTGAACTTTAACCCCCTCCCCCCAAATGTATGGATGGCTATGGTTCGCACTGTAGATTCCTAGAAATAGCTTTACTGACAACTCCCTGACGTCCCAATCATCCCATTGGAGAGACGCCGAAGGTTTCTGGAAGCTGATCGTGACCTCTGGCTGGAGGAGCCTGCTGCATATTTTGTAGAGCCTATAGGGCAGTCTGCATAATTGTTATCTGATCTTCATGTCGTTTGAGTGCTGTCAAATGAGCTTGTTATTCTGTATCGAGCTCTTTTTCCTGGATCTCCCGATCCTTTGTTAACTAAAGTTTGAGTTCGGCGCGTTTCTCTGTCTCGATGTTGAGATTCACCCGTAACTCTATGAGCTTCCCCAGCTTCATGGAATCTTTGAGCTGAGTTCCTGCAGCCGGTTGTCTGGACGTAACCATGATTGAAAATTATAGTAAAAGATTGCCTTAGAATATCATGGAAATACAATCTTTCCCAACGACGGTGCCAAATGTAATGGCCAAATTTTGTAAGCTCAAAATAGCCTGGAATTCGCTATTACACTAATGAACTTGTAACAATATTCTAATGGAAAGTAAGAAATGAAACATGCGATTTTTGCATGGAAAACCTCTGAATAGGTAAAAAAACCACAACCTCGTATGGAGGATATTTGTTGAAAATACCTTTATTGCTTGAGGCAGATATCTTATTGCAAGTGATTTCTAAAAATTGAAATGCTTGAATCTTATAACTAAGAAGTTTTGATGATTATCGATAATCAAGAACAAGTAGTTTTTAGGTGATCTCTTGTGTAATTTTTCTGGTCCTTATCTCTTCTAGAACTTTTTCATTATATAGGCCTTTTCTACAACTCTTCATCGCGCTGGAGCACGCTCTCCGAAAAATGTGGTTAGTGGCAATTGACTGAGTAACTGACGAGTTCGTGGGAGATAGGTGTCTTTAACTAGATAAGGTTTATTGGTTTAAGTTCAGCCCACATTCTTGACCGGTTCGTGGGGTAGGTTGGAATGTTGACTGGGGAAATGTGTTAAAAATGTGTGAGTCTGAGATGGAGGAAATTCGAGCCAGGTGAGCTCGACTTTGGGTGAGATCGAGGGATAGGTCCCTACAGAAATGTTATTGGAATATCTAGATCATTAGGTTCTTTACCTTTATCTAGTGCATCGGACTCAACCAGGACTTCTTCATCAACCTCCCGAGAGGGTTCAAATTCAATGTCAGCACTTTTCGCTGCTTCACTTCAATTATATTCACCAAGTATTTTGAAGTCTTTATACAAAACTACCTCATTGAATGTAACATTACGGGTTCGGATGACTTTCCGATTTTTTGCATCCCAAAATCAGTACCCAAACTCTTCACCACCTTATCCAATGAATATGCACTTCATTGACTTTGCATCTAACTTTTTCCTTGTATCTGAATTATTAAGCACATAAGAGGTACAACCAAAAATATGCAAGTGAGAAAGGTTTACCTCTTTACTAGTCCATGCTTCTTCAGAAGGTCAAAAGTCCAAAGCCGTTGAAGGCCTTCTGTTAATCAAGTACGTCGTCGTACTAACCACATCTACCCAAAAACATTTTGGTAATCCGGCGTTGAGTCTCATACTTTTCTCTCTTTCGTTTATTGTTTAGTTCATGCGTTCTGCAATACCTGTTAGCTGCGGTGTTTCAGGAATAGTCTTCTGTCTCATAATCCCGTTTGATGTACAAAAGTCTTCAAACTCGTCACTATAGTAATATTCCCTGTTATCAGACCTGAGACCCTCCAGCTTCAAACCGGTTTCATTTTCAACAAGATCCCTCTACTTCTTGAATTTATAGAACACATCTGATTTGTTCTTTACAAAGTAGACCCACAGTTTACGAGTAGTATCACCAATGAAAGTAACGTAATAATGAGAACTGCCAAGAGAAGACACCTTGGTTGGCCCCCAAACATATGTGCATATATTATCTAGCTTTCCAGGTTTCCTTGATCTTCCAGTTATTTTGAAATTAACCTTCTTCTGCTTCGCAAGAACACACTCATCACAAAACTTAAGATCAACCTCATCAAGACCCTCCAGCTTTTCCTTTGTTACCATCATCTTCATCCCCTTTTCACTCATGTGACCGAGCCGTTTATGCCATGTACTTGTATCAATCCCCGGAGTTGCCGAATAAATAGTAGAAATTATGTTTTACATTGTATACAACATTCCTTGTCTCAAGCCTCGAGCTATTACCATATCTCCCTTTGTAACCTTACAGAAGGTTGTACCAAAGGTGCTTCCATATCCGCTATCATCTGCCAATTTGCAAACCGATATAAGGTTACGCCCCAATTTGGGTACAAGTCACACAATCTGCAAGACCAGCATTCCCCATGAAGGTAAGATCAACCTAGGGTTTCCCTTTCCAGTAATATTGTGTGCACTCTTATCTATAAGAAAGACTGTACCGAAGTTTCCCTTAATGATATTGGTTAGGAAACCTACGTTTGCAATAGCATGGAAAGTGACACCCGAATCAACTATACAAAATTCATTAACATCGTCACACGAAAGTAGTAGAGCCTCATCAGAACTAACCTCCTCAGTAAGGTTTATTGTATCTTTCTCATCATCAACTTTCTTAGAAGAAGAGTTGCAATCTCGTCTGAAGTGACCCTTCTTTCCACAAGTCCAACACGCACCAGGGGCAGCTTAGCCTTTCCACTTGACTGTGATCCACCCCTTCCATATTTTAGCCCTTTTCTGTAAGATCTCCATCTTTCCTCAACATTCAACACACTGCCATTTGAAATCGAAGAGGGTTCAGATGTTTTACGCCTATTCTCTTCACTCATAATCAAAGAGACTATAGTGTCAAATTTAATGTCTTCCTTCCCTGATGAATTGCTCACAGTTGTAATGAACCCTTCCCAACACTCTGGCATCTTCCCTAGATGAGCCCACGCTCTCGCATCCTCGGTAAAAGTGATTTTCACGAATTCCAGTTAAGCATGAATGGTATTGAACTCATTGATATGAGCTTGCACACTACCATTATCCTTTATCTTCAAAGAAAACGAGAGTCGTAAAAGATATACCTTATTTTCCCCGGACGGTTTCGAGTACATAGCGGATCTTCATCAAATTCATTGTCATACTTTAGAGATCATCTGTAGAATCTGAGATGACAGCGCTAACCTAACGGTTCTAAGAGCCTTGCAATCCGATCACGCCCACTTAGTAACATCGTAATCTACTGGCTTCATCTCAACTCCACCCAGTGGTAAATCAAGATCCTTCTGATAGAGGTAATCTTCTATTTGCATCTTCCACACTCCAACTTTGTGATCCTCAACTTCTCTAGATCGACCATCGCTTTTCACCACACAAGCCCTGTAACACTTGCTCTGACACCAATTATTGAGAATCGAGATAGCTAATCTCTCTTCTACGCAAAGAATGATATGCAGAATAAGCTTAACAAGAGAACAATAAAGCAATAACAATAAAGAACACAAGAATTTCCCAGAGGAGGGAAGTGGAAAATCCTTACGTATAAAAAAATACTCCCCGCGAACAATCCACTATAATCAAACAGGTTACACGATCTCTCCAAGCTTCTCTAGCTTTAATGGAGTTTCTCAAATTCAAGCTCTCTAGAATTAAACTCACACAGAAAAAAGATAGATCAATTAAATAACCTAAGTCCTCTGTATATACTAGAGGACTAATTACATGTAGAAACAGACCTTGTGGTAAGCTTAACGTCCCAGAATAGCATCTAAGACAAACCTACACATATCTCGTTCGAACGACTTTGTCGACAAAGGTCTCCGACCCTAAAAAACATGCAACTTACTTGAATGGCATTTAAGCTCGTTCAAACGAATTCTTCGATAACCAAGATTCCAGCGCGAAACTATGATCTCGTTCGAACGACATCCAAGCTCATTTGAATGACATCCAAGCTCGTTCTAACGACACCTATTTTTGTTCGAACGACTTCGATAATTCTAGTTCTTCGAGAATTTAAGTTTACACTCAACAACATCGACTACTATATTTCTCCAATGCTTCACAACAGTGGATGCAATCCTGCATGTGCCCAACCAATTAGTTATGTGGTATCTTCTTCATCGTTTATTTACGGCTCTTATAGCATTTAAAATTTTTATTACATTTGCTACATGTCTTACAAAAATCGTAGTATCTGTATATCAATAAGGTTATATTTTCCGCACTTTATATAATGTAATATAGTTTGGACTTGACAGATGTATCAAATTATGCCACATTTATATCATTTCTTTTAAAAAATAGAACCATCTTAAAAAGCATAAACACCTTAGAGAGAATATAATGGAATGGCATGGCATGGCATGTTTAATCTATTCATCTGCATATATTCCCCTTTCCTTGCCTCTCTCCTTATTATCATAATTTTCATGTGTTTCTTCTTTTCATTTTTCTCAGAATTGGTAACTTATCATGTAAACGTTTATGAAACATTTAGCCCATATTTGGTATGCATACTAAACAAGAAAATGATATTTCAGAGAAGTTTGATATTAGTGATTTTCTTTGAGAAGCTTGGATTAAAATCATTGCATCACTAAGCTAAAAGGCTCATTTGTTTTATTCAAAAATATAGTGTTTAAGATGATTTGGAGCATGTACATGAGATAAAATCTTTGGAATATGCTTTACTTGACAAAAAAACAAAGTGAAATTGGATCAAATGCTTACCAAAAAGAACCTCTCTGCATTGCGATATAGTCGAGAGGGTGATAAAGGACATAAAAGAGAATGAAAGGTAAGTTACCTTTAGGTTTAAGACACTAAGGAATGACAGAAGAAAACTCTGTATTCAAAAATTAAAAATTATAGTATAGGTTCTAGCGAGGGCGGATTGACCTGAGGTGAAGAAATGCAAACCTGAAACTGAGATGATATTGAAAACGAGAATGCAGATTGACCAATTTATGCATAAAGCGTCAATCCTAACCTAGAATACACGGGTCTATTCCGTGTCGGATTGTGAGGTTGCAGATCATTTGAGAAGATACCACAAGTCCTCAACCTACCAAAAGTAACCGTTGTGCCCGGTCAAGAAAGTGCTGTTAGAGATCCACAAAGTTCGCCCACTCCCCCCGAAATACAGGCAGAGAATAGATTATTCAGATCCGCAACTTTGATATCCTTACTTCTTAGCCCTATTATCACTCCAAAACTTGTAATAACTAGCAACATACTGGATTTTACATCAAAACCCTCCCCGAGGTCATAATTTTTCTCAGCTTTTACTGAGTTTTTCACATAAAATCTTGTTTGTCTAGCCTATTATTACATTATCCTTATGAATAGTATTGGTAAAGATTCTCCTTCTGGAAAACACGCCACTACAATTGGCACCGTCTGTAGGAAATACCACACTTTTCTTTACCACCATTAATCTAAAATCCTTTCAATGATAAACACGAACCTTATAAGCCAATCCAACACGGTGAGAGACCAAGAAATTAATCCAATACCATGAACGGTCGACCTGCACGGTGCAGTAATCAAGCTTCATAAACAAATGGCTGCTGAAAAAGTCTAAAGATTGGAATATCAACATATCCACGTTCAAGCTCTTCAAACATAAAGAGACGAACGAGGGAAAGCCTTGGAGCAACAAAGTCAGACACATCAGAAAGAGATGGAGAAACTAAGGAGAACTCAAGATTAACTCACTGGCCGCCAGACGTCACCTCTGCGGGACCGAAGTGGGCATCGGTCAAGAGCAACCCAAAGAGATGATCAACCAAGATAAGATAGACTACGGACTTATCGATCCCGATCTAGAAATCCAGACAAGATTTCTCGATACTTTGGACTTACATCTTTAGCATCGACAACTCAAGGAAGTCATACGTCATCAGACTCCACCACCAGAAAGAAGACCAATCAGGGACCGATTGGGACCAGAAGGTCATGGAGACTTTGATTTGCAAGGTACAACCCTACCATTTCCTCCTCCATAATTTGTCACCTTGGATAACCTAAACAATAAAATCCATGCCATAAACTCTAATATCCCAGTCATGTGATCTGCACTTGACCGGATTGAAATAAGCCCCATCTCCCCACATCCTAAAGTTATACCCATCCCATACAATTTCTATATGCCAAAATTCATTCAATATGCAGGACTCACTGATCCACTTACCCATGTACAATATTTTAAAGCTACAGTGGGATTATAGTCCAAACCCGACCAATTGCTATACAGGCTATTTAACATGAGCCCAAAAGAAGAACTCTCCGATGGTTCCATACAATCCAAGAGGCCTCTATCACCATGTTTAGCCAGTTGTAGCACCATTTTGAATATAATTATGCTCATGCTAAAGAGTGGGAGATCACTGTAGATTCTTTGTTCTTCTTCGAACAGGGCGTAAAAGAAACCTAAGCGAGCTTTTACAAGCATTTCTAACAAGAAACTCGGAAAATTGGGAACTCAAATCCCAAAAAATTTGTTCCAGCATTCACCTCAGCCCTTCACATCGATTTTAAGGTTTGATAAGAACTTACTCTGCACAAGCCAAGAACGGTCACAGAATTGATTGATGTAGTTAATAACTACATCGAACTAGAATTATCAAAGAAAGATAAGATGAAGAGCTACTCTGCCATTAATTCTCATGAAACAACTTCAACTCCACCTCAAATATCGGCCATAACCAAACTACCAAAGCAACGAGGCAGAACAACTAACAATAATAGATGAAGGGATGGCAGACCCGATAGACCGATCCCAGTTATGCCCCTAATGACAACGACTTTCTCTGCTATCTTACCAGCGATAAAAGGAGATGAGTGTTATCGAGCACCACAAACAATTCTGGATGTCCCCACCAAACCTTTATGTTAGTGCTACAATGTGCATAGCCATAAAACTGACAACTACTACTCTTTCATCTGAATCTTTCATCGAATCCCCTTGGTAGGAAGGCTTCATAATTATGTCATCGACATCCAAAAGTTTCTCAAAGATAAAGCAAAAAACAAATATGTAGAGAAAAATCAGGTCCTAGGGTAGGCACACCACTTGTATATGATCGAGATTAAGAAAGGAAAGAAAAGAAAACAAGATGATCGAATTACATCCTTTTATAAAATGACCTCCACAGATAAATCTGCAAAACTTCTCTCCAGCTCGAGGACTATAACACCAGACACATGAAATACCCTCTTGATGACCCTCTCGTTATTATGCTTAAAGTCGGACAGGACTACCTACATATGTTTATCGTCGATACTGGAAGCGCAACTGATATATTGTTCCGAAGAGCGATTGAGGTCCTATGCCTCACAGACTCTGTGAAAGCTTCGACAACAAGAATCACCGGCTACATCGGCTTAAAAGACTCTGCTACAGGAGAAATTATTCTGCCAGTTCAGGCAGAATCAGAAGCGACATTCATAAAATTCCTAGTCATCGATACTGAGTCCAAATATTTAGGTATTTTGGGATGTAGATGGCTACATTCGATCAAAGCAGTTCCTTTTACGTATCATTTGGCATTAAGATTTCCAACATATCGTGAAATCAACAAAATCATAGGCAGCCAAACAGTTACAGGTATGTGTGAGAATACAACCACCAGCACTCATACAATAAAACTTCTCAAAGCATAGCGACTAAGGCAGGTAACACCCACCAAATTGGAGCAGCATGACACCGAAATAATTTAATCCATTGAACTCGATGGTCCAGGGCATCACACCTTCATCGGCTCCAAGCTATCAACCGACAAAAAAGAAGCGATGATTCAGCTACTTAAGAAAAACGTCGACATCTTTGTCTGGACTTTCCAAGAAATGTCTGGCATAAATCTATTAATCGCGTGCCACCGACTGAACCTCCTTCCAGACAGCAAAGTTGCCATACAGAAATGACGGAACATAGCCCCCCGCCTCCGTGATGCAGTAAACGAAGAGATTGATAAACTCCTTCGGGTATGTTTTATTCAAGAATCCAAGTATCCAAAGTGGGTTTCTAACAACGTAGTGGTCACAAAGAAAAATGGAAAAATTAGGGTTTGTGTTGACTTCACAGAACCCAACAAGTTTACATCTAAGGATAGTTTCCCGCTACAACTGATTCTGGAACTCCTCGACTCCATCGCAGGACACAAACTTCTTTCCAGGATGGATGCAGCCTCCGGCTACAATCAAGTTCCACTCGCCGAAGACGATCTAGAAAAGACAACCTTCATTATTGAAAGAGGTCTCTACTGCTACACAGTAATACCTTTTAGGTTAAAGAACATAGGAGCTACATACCAAAGGCTTATCATAAAAATGTTCAAAGATCTCCTAGGCACAATCATGGATGTCTACATCGATGATATGATCTACAAAAGCTTGAAGCGTGAAGATCATTCCAACAACCTCCAAACCAACTTCGATATCCTTCGCAAATACCAAATAAAACTCAATCCAGAAAAATACCAATTTGGAGTTACGTCTGGTAAGTTTCTGGGATACCTGGCAAGCAAAAGAGGAATCAAAATTGATCCTACACAAATCAAAGCACTCATTGCAATGCCATCTCCACGAACAAAAAAAGATTTCCAAAAATTTGTAGGCAAGATCGCTGCTCTTTACAAATTTGTCTCCAAGTTATTTGATCGATGCAAGCTTATTTACCTCCTTTGTGGCAATCCCACTATACTTTCAAAGAAACAACACAATATATCATTTGGACTTCTGACTGTAAATTAGCCTTCTAAGATCTTAAACGATACTTAGGGCATCCTCCTATCATGAGTACTTTAATTGATGGCGAAACACTAACAATATACTTATCCACAACTGAAGACTCCATAAATTCCGTACTTATTCGAGAAGACGAAGGAGTAGAAAAACCATTCTAGTTCATCAACAAGATACTCATGCCTACTGAAAAATGATACACCACAATAGAAAAACAACTACTCACCTTGGTCTAAAGCTCTCAAAAACTTTATCTATACTTTCAAGCTCATCACATCAAAATTATCACCAAATATTCCCTCAAACTGGAACTCTCAAAGAAAGAAAAATCTCAAAGAATTCAGTAATGGTCTGTATTCCTCGACGAATACGACATCTCCTTCAAACCCCAAATATATATTAAGGGACAAGAGGTAGCTGACTTTTTAGTAGACTTTCCAGTCGAAGATCCTGATTGGGAAGAACTCAAATAAATCTTCACAGATGACTCAATTACAGAATTAGACGTATGTCCAAAAGCTTGGGTTGGTGACTTTTTACAGACGGATTAGTTGACCCACGAAGATTAGGGATTGGCATCGACCTTGTAACACCTCCTAATCATCGCATAGAGAAAACTATAAAGCTAAACTTTTATGCCACCAATAATGAGACCAAATATGAAGGAATCCTGCACAGTCTAGATCTCGCACTCACACTCGGAGCAAAAGAATTGGTAGTCTACGTCAATTCTTTATTCGTGGCAAATTATTAAAGCAAGGCATTTTGTACAACGTGAAAAATGGTTGATTATGCAGCCCTAGTCAAAGAAAAGATTAAAAAATTCAAACACGCATCGATCTCTTACTTACCTCGGCAAGAAAATTGGCATGCCGATGCATTAGCTTACATCACAGCCATGCTAGGGGATAGTGAGAAAAGATCTTTAGAAATCAAAATCATTAAACATTCTAGCCTCGATATACTGTCAACACTGCAGATCACCATTGCTATAGATGAAGATCCAGAAGACTAAAGAAGGCCATTTTATACCTACCGCAACTTCAATATCCTCCAAAGTAACAAATAAGAAGCCCGCTCACTTTTGGCCAAGTACCCCAGATTCACAGTTCAAGGTAAAGTCTTATATCGTCTCGCCGGAGGAGGACCACTTGTCGAATGCATCTCTTAAAAACAAGCTCAAATCAAAATTAGAGAACTTCATGAAGGTATCTGTGGTACACACGTTTCAGGAAAATCATTAGCTCAGCAGGCATTCACACAAGGACTATACTGGCCCATGAAGAGTCAAGATTACAAAGAATTTGTGCATAAATACTACAAATACCAAATTCACGCTCAAGACATCAAAAGTCTAGCCCTCGACTTACATAGTAGCAATGTCCTCTGGCCATTCAAGCGATGGGGAATCGACATCATTGGACCTTTCCATCTAGCATCGGGAAACTAAAGGTTCGTCCTAGTCGTCACTGATTACTTCATAAAATGGGTCAAAGCAGTTCCTCTATACCATACCGATAAAAATGAAGTCATCAAATTCTTTTGGGAACACATAATCACCAGGTTTGGCTGCCCACAAATGATACGCTCCGACAACGGGAAGCAATTTATCAGCGCAAAAGTACTTGTTTTCCTCCATAAATATAAAATTCATCTATCAACATCCATACCATGCTACCCTCAAGGCAACGGACAAGCCGAATCCGTTAACCAAAGTATCAAATCAGGTCTACGCAAGCGTCTAGATGATAAAAAAGGCAGATGGGTCGACGAACTACTCAGTATTCTCTTGGTCTACCGAACCACTCCTCGAGTTTTAATAGGCTGCACTCCATTCGTGATGGCCTTCGGTATTAAAGCAGCCCTACCGTCAGACCTCGATCTACCAAGTACCAGAAGAAAAATCACTGATGAAGACAATAAACTCGGCTCCTCTACAACCTCAACTAGATCGAAGAGATTCGAGACAAAGCCATCAGAAATTTTGGAAGATACAATAACACATTGAAAAAAGCTTACAATAAAAAAGTTTGGAAAAGGAAATTTGGTATTAGAGACCTTGTCCTTTGACAACTGGGAGGGACCATACATTATCAACGACAGAACAGATAGTGGAACTTACTGGCTGATGACTGAAGACGAAATCCAGCTTGAATATCCATGGAATACTGCCCAACTGAAACTGTTTTACAAATAAACACTGTAACCATTTTCATCGATTCAAATAAATAATCTTTACTGTCACTTTACTTTTTACTATTTTGACTTAATCTCAATCCATATTTAATAAGTATGCATCAAACAGTTAATCATCTTTACTATTTTGACTTGATCTTGATCCATACTTAACAAGTATGCATCAGACAATCAATCATCTTTACTATTTTGACTTGATCTCGATCCATACTTAACAAGTATGCATCAGACAGTCAATCATATTTACTATTTTGACTTGACCTCAATCCATACTTAACAAGTATGCATCAGATAGTCAATCATCTTTACTATTTTAACTTCATCTCGATCCATACTTAACAAGTATGCATCAGACAGTCAATCATCTTTACTATTTTGACTTGATCTTGATCCATACTTAACAAGTATGCATCAGACAGTCAATCATCTTTACTATTTTGATTTGATCTCGATCCATACTTATCAAGTATGCATCAGACAATCAATTATCTTTATTATTTTAACTTAATCTCCATCCATACTTAACAAGTATGTATCAGACAGCCAGCCATCTCTGCAATCTTTGATTGATCTTGATCCATACTTTATAAGTATACATTCAGACTGTCATTTCATTTTACGCGAAAACTATCCAACTAAAAAATATTCAACTTTGTATTTATTACTTATCTGCTACAATTTACAATCACATTCGACAAATATCACATTGTCGAATCTACTACTTAGCATACTTTCAAAATATATGCATCAAGTTTATCAAAATTGATTTTCTTCAAAAAAACAAATCATCATCATTCATCATATAGCATAATTAAAATTGTATCGGTCCCATCGACCATTTATACATCAATTCTAAAAAACAAAACAAGTACGGGTTCGTAAATTCTTCTACACTACAAGAGGAGAGATTACATTATCCACCTTCACAGTGTCATCCAGAGTAAACACCTCTACTAACTCCCCAGGGCGCAACCCATCAGTCTCCATCATCACCACATCATCGACGATTTCGGTCCCACTTGAAACCATGGGAGCCTCCAGAGCATCCCCCTCTGGATCAGAATCTTCGAATATAATACCGCCAGACTTAACCAAACCCTTGTAATAATCCTTTCTCACCTCCTGCTCATCATACTACCCAGAAAAATGGGCCTTCACTTGTCTACATCTCTCTAACTTCTCCCTTTCCAACTGGGCCCTAACCTCATCCCAAATCTTATCATGTTCTAGCTTCATCGCCCTCTGCGCATCGGTAACCTGCTCCCTTACATCCTTCTCGAAGTTTATCCTCAGCAGCGCAAGAACATCCTCTTTTTCCTTATCCAACTTTTTCTTAGCTTCACGAAGGGCAGCTTCACTCACTTTTTATGCCTCCAACTTGTAGGTATTTAGGTTTGCATTCATCCCCTTCTTATCCTCGATCAGAGCTTCTTTCTCCCTCGTCAAATCTTTTTCTATATTTTTATATGCCAGAACTTGATTTGCCAGATCACTACTGCCCACAATGCGATCTTTGGCCTTTGTCAACAACTTCTTGATCTACATTACATTCATAAATTGAGTATTCGAATAACCTACCAGTTTCTTTAATTGAAGCAAAGGAGTAAAATTTCTTACCAAACAGTCTCCACCAAACAGTCATCTAATTCCACCTTCAACACATCCGTCCCTGACATATAAGAGTCTATCGTCCTCTGGACTTCAGTCTCAGACTCTTCGACGAATCTATCCTTCGACGTCTCACCGCTCCCTTTCTTCTTCGAGAGTATACTTGTTGAACCCCGTGGTGGACGCCCATCTGAAAATGCTACAGGATTTACAATGTTTACCTCCTCCCCAGTTGTCGATCATTGAGTATTCCTCTTCAGAGGAAGTAAAGGAGCCACAGCTTGGCTTGCTACTTTTTTCTTCTTATTCTTTCCTAAGCTCTTTTTGTACATCGCGTCTATCCCGGTATCAGTCGTGTACCCAGCAAAGGAGATATTTTCTAGTGGCAGACTAGCCATTGTAGCCCTCTTGTTCTTCGCCAACATCTTACCGTCAATGACTGAGACTTCAGCACCTTTGGCCCTCGACCTCTTTAGCCCGGCCTCTTGGAATAGGGTGCTCGCACGATCTTGGTTGATAACCAGATCATCGATCCTACCAAAGAACCCTTTCCAGATCTTGTGCAATTCATCTTTCACTTCAGAATTCCTATCAACCTCCTTCAAAGCTGCAAACAAATGTAATACAGTTACAACAATTCATATAACATTCAACACTTAGAACATGAACAATTAAGTTACCTAACCACAAACCTAAGTGAAAGGTCTTTCTCTTTAAGGACTCCCCCGGGTCCTTCTTGTAGAACTCATAGTTTCCATAAGTAAGTAAATGTTCGTCGTTGTATCGCCCTCCAGTTGACACCATGTCATAGAACAACGATCTTTTAAGAAACCTCGCCAAATAGCGATAACCTAATTTTTTCGGGTTCATCTTCAGTGTGTAATGCACACATATATCATTGACTGCAATCAACTCCTCCCCTCTTGTATTAAGTCGACCGTATATCGCCACACATACCCTAAACAGGTCGTAAACATTTAGATTAAACTGACCAAGTGCTACATCAAAAAAATTCATCAACTTTTTCTGGTCAGCTCGAAGGGGATGCTTCAACCCTTTCTTAATTTGTTCTCGATAAACCAGAATCCACCCAAGGGTCTTTCCTAGTCAATTATATTGTACTGGTACTCCTCTAGCCTAATATCTTCAGGAATACCCTACTTCTTCTTGAACCTCAAAATTTCATTCGTCTCTGTACCCTCTCCGTAACAGCCCTCCTCACCCTCCTCTACATCTTCCTCCCCACCCCCACTACCTTCTCGATCACTCACCTGTGGCTCGTAATCCATGTCTATTTTGGTGCCTCCTCGTCAAACACTTCGAGAACCCTAGGAACAACCCTAAACTGGTCGACGCTAGCTAAACCGGCACTACTTGAGCCCACCCTATAGCTACCTCCTAGCTGTTGCGCACAAATAGATATATCAATCATCAGAGGTTCTACGTCTTGAAGATTCTCATATATATCTTTATCATCAATTTGATTTGGTTCAGCCAATTTTAAGAGCCTGTAAATCAGATTCAATATGTTTACCACAGTTAGTATCTATTATATGTGATACATATATATGTTCATAGGTTAATATGCTCATATTCATAATACTGTCAAGATTACTCTCCAACACATCATTCTCATATAACTAATTCGATCTACTATCGTTACTTACAATTACATCTTACTACATTCAGTTCTCGATGAAATTTCATTTTATTTTCTAAGTAATATACATCGATTACTATATTAATTTCAATTTTGGTCGAATTACAGGAATTTTGCTACTTCTCGAAGATGCTACACTTGTTTCCCGCCAAAACCACTCTCATTCAAAATACGGAAATCATTTTCTTCAGCACAAATTTCGGCCATATCCAAACTACTTAAAACAAAACATCCCCAACAATCTTGCTGAAATCCAACAATTTCCCTACAGTTGCGCCGTCCTCACCGCGATCACAACCATACTCTTTCCACCCCTCACCACCAATTATGTGATAATCTCGCACCCCAATCCCTTTATTTACCATTACGACTCCATCGCCACCAACAACTCAACCTACAGTGATCACAATCATAATACCTAATCAATCCCTAACACAGTTAAATCATCCATACTACCCAATCCATTTACACTCCTTCAAATTCATTCTACAATACTTCAACAATACCTATCTCTACAGAGTTAAGTACATATTCAAGCACAAAATAACACAAAGCATCAAAAATACTAACCTTGTTTATACGCTGCTTCTGTATCCCTCTCTTTTTTCTGCTTTGCTCTCGCAATCCGAATACTGATCTCCTCTTTCCCAATTTCTTCCAAAAATTCCAAAGACGAAAACATGTAATTCGCACTTGAGTATATTTTTTTAGAGTTTGCAAAATGTAAACAGTCGCCAACCTTTGAAATATTTATAGACCCCACTCGACTGTTCATTGTACCGTTTTGCGACCGTTTGAGAGATCGAACATAACACCTTTCACATCTTTTATCAAAGTCTTTGACTATCTGCCTTCTCAAAAGCAACAGACCCCTACATTGTTGCTCCAATCCTTCCATATCTTGAATAATTTCTTCTGGCACGTTCATACTCTATAAAGCATAACCTATCTTGTCACACAAGCGATGTACATCGTCTTCTTTGTACTTCAAAATTTCACCTACAGGATAACACCTCGCCATGTTCAAACCTCTCACTACCTCTGCACATTTTAAACTCATTCACAAATCGATATCTCAATGGTAAAATCTCAGTAAATTTGATCTATTTTCAAATACCATCGATTTCATATACACCAAGCAACTTTTTGTTATATTCTACAATATTAACAAGTCATAATTTATTCGATAACAATTTAATAAAAACAAAATATCGGCAACCGCAATTTGACATCAAACTCGATTCTCATTTCATTTCAACCACAATTCGACCATTACATATACTTCTCCTACAAAACATAATTACAAACTCCTAACTGCAACGTCATCTTCTTTCTTAATCGACATTTTTGCATAAGTCCACATATGACTTACACATTTTGGAGGACTTCAATATTGCAATTGGCATCGAAACTGAAAATCCACTTCAGCATCTTTCACCTCAACCTCGCTCATACCACCATAATCAGGTTCCACAAGATCTTCCAAATGAATATTAGCATTCTGAAAACTAATGTGCCGATTATATATTTCCCAATACTTTGCTTGAACACGACTGCATACTTTGCTACATATCTGAGATTTTGTCTTCACCATATCTTACAATAAACACAACTCTTACTTAAAACAACAGAGGATACTTATAGTCCTCCAAAGTCAAATTCAACCAACCATCATTTATTTTACCTCGGGACTATACATTTTAAACAGTCAAATCAATCAACATCAAAATCCATTCATGGACCCACTCTATCAAACACACTTCGAGTACTAGTAACCATAGATCTATTCTAATATCTTACTTTAATATTTTACCATCGATGACTTTTATATTAGTAAATATATAGTCGACGATTAATACACAATAAAAAGTCAAAGAATAACTTTATTTATTTAAATAATGGCTACATATTGCATTCGACAGCTATATCCTTCGATTATATTACATCAAAACTATACTACTATTTTTACATTCAACTTCAAGGACTAATTGCTTTGTACTTCTTTTCACCAGGATCTGACATTATTGCATCTTTCCACAAGAATCTGGCATTATCTCTGGCAGCAGGGGTGATGATATCCTAAGAAACTTAATGAATCTCAAGTAACTGAACTTTTAACAAGAGCTACCTCAACAGATAAGAGGCAACAAAAAATTACAAGATGCCTCCTTTGTTCGGCAAGATCCCTGGATGCCCAACCAACCAACACATCCTTGCCTTCACTACGAGCAATAACTCCTTATCCCTCAAACTGATACACTCAATTACCTTCAGTACTACATGGTGACCCCAATGGTTCCAACGCATGCAAACATTCTCTGACTCTACCTCTCCCCAGCCTCCATACCATAACAAGATCAATTGTATAATTACAAAAGACCAATTTCGGACAGAGCTATACCTCAGACGACGCGTTATACTACACTTGGGGCAGCATCCTTATAATCCACCACCATACAGCCCTCCTTGAGACCATCTATTTATACACAACTTGAATCTGTCAGGTCCAATGTACCGCATTAATTGTTCCTCAGGAAAAAAGATGACCAGATATAATTCACTTTGACCTTGGAAATAATAATCTGGCGACTCGCGATAATATTTGGCAACTTCTTCAGCTTCCATATTCTTCTTGACACAACCACAATTACTTATGTCGAGAATGGGGCAATTGTAGTAGCATATTCCCCAAATTCGGCAAAAGTTAGCCAGTATAGTATAGTCGAAGACAGTAATTCATAATCGAAGAAAAATAGCATTCAAGAAGATACCACAAGTCTTCGACCTACCAAAAGTAGCTGTTATGCCCGGTCAAGAAAGACCTGTTAGAGATCCGTGAAGTTCGCCCATTCCCCCCGAAATAAGATATTGTTTCTTTTTTTTTTGTAAACTACATGTATCTACTATAAATACAGGCAAAGAATAGATTATTCAGATCCGCAACTTTGATATCCTTACTTCATAACCCTATTATCACTCTAAAATTTGTAATAACTAGAAATATACTAGATTTTACATCAAAACCTTCCCCGAGGTTGTGGTTTTTCACAGCTTTTACTTTGTTTTTTACGTAAAATCTTACAAATAGTATTGCATTTTCCTTACAAATAGCATTGGTAAAGATTCTTCTTTTGGAAAATACGCCACTACAGTAGTGGCCTATTCTGGATCTCAAACTCAGGCCTCAGCTTCGACCATTATACATTTACTCAACCTCATCAACATACGATTACATGGCATACTATGAAACAACTACAAAGAAGAGTTTACTTCTCATTCTCGATCTCTACATCAACAGGTAGATTCAACAAACACTCAGTAATTAAAGAAGTCGTTACAAAATAGAAGGATCAGACCGTTATACAATCAGTTTAAAGACTCATCAAAATCATATTGTAACGTTCATTATTAAAAGTAATAATGGACATCAAACGGTCATATTATATGACCTATAAATAAGATGATAGAAATACATATTAAGGACATATAAGCCAATCCAGAAACTCTACAGAGAACTATTTAGAACATTCTTTGAAACAGCTAGCCATCATCAATAATATCTCTTTTTAAAATCCCCAAGAGAGGTTGTAGTTTTTAACCTATTCAAAAGTTTTCCACACTAAATCTCGTGTTAGCAATTACTTGATAGCACTCTAATTATATTTGGTGTGAGAAACTAAGTTTGATATGCGAAATTAGGTTCTTACATTTAGTACCTTCTGTGGGAACGAGGTAGTTAGCCACAGTTCTCAGATACAACTGATACTTACTCACTACACAGAATACAGCTTCTAGACCAGAATGCCCCAGTTGGCCTAGTAGAAGGAAGCACCACACTGGCAGAATTATGGGCCACTCTAAACTCTGAGATAAAAAGATGAACCATTCTGGAATAATAGTTGGCAGATGTAAGAGATGCGTTAAAAGTTTTGTAGGGACAACAGATGGTAACCCACAAAAAACAATGACGCGCTGCTAGTCACCTTAAAAGTTTCCGTTCAAGACAGGCTGGGACCTCAAGGCAGCAGCCAAGGAATTGATGCTAGATCCGATCATAATCAGTTGGGGGCTGAGCTCATACAGATACCAGGAGTCCAACAAGAAATTGATAAATGTTTCCATCGAAAATAGGCAAGCAGAGAGTTCACATTCCTATATGTGAATGACTAAGTAAAGGAAGTGGCGAACATATTCCTCGAGAAGGACGTATTCCACGTCAGACCATCACAGCTCATCAGTTTGTGACTCAGGAGCATGTCAAAAAGTATATCAAAGAATTATTTGAATCCCAGATTTAAATTTCCAAAGGCATCTACAACAGACTACAGAAGAGCTCGATAGCTCAGAATCTATTAGACAACAAGGTTCCCACCAATTTTTACCCCCTAAAAATCCAAAAGTTTGGGGAACGAATCACGTGGAACACGTCCAAAAATTTTAGGACGCTTTAGGCTTGCATTTACATCGAGCCACATTTTATGTCATCTTTATCCTACAACTCTCCAGGATGAACCTTTGCGATGGTTCCACTCGCTGCAAAAAGAGTCCATTCACGCATTCAAACAGTTGTGAGAAATTTTTGATAAGAACTACTCGCACAACAGAGACAATGAGGAAAATATCTATTCTTTGTTTAGCCTTAAACAAATGTCAGGAGAGAAGCTTAAATTGTTTACTCATAAATTATTGGAGTTGGCCAAAAAGGTTGATCAATTTGATCAGAAGATTATAATTTCGGCCCTAACAAATGCCCTACCCGTGGATAGCAAAGCAAAGGAACACTTAATTCTTAACAAACCTGTAACCCTGGAAGACATGATCGAAAAGGTAAACAACTATATCGATCTCAAACGGATGTTAACCGAAAGACAGAAGCCCCATAAGTCAATTCTAACAGTAAGAGATTAATCCACAAAATGGATTTTAATCTTACTACAGATAACGGAGAAGACAGAAAATGGATTAAATCTAATGAAGATCGACCTCGGAGGGGTGGTAACTTACCGAAGCCTTATCTTTCCTAACTAATGGCTACAATAGCCAGCCTGTATCCTACGTTTCAGAAGGATAAATTCTACTGCAATGCCCAATACCTAAAACCCATTAAAAGCAGACCATATTGCATACACAATAAAGTCCGACATCATGACACAGAACATTGCTTCGCGTTACAGAGACTTTTGAAGTACATCTTTGCGGACGGAAGAATACAAGAATACATCGTAGATATAGAAAGTTACAAAAATGGAAGTTACAAGATTAATGCTGAGATCGTACAAATAGAAGGAGCGACCGAGGAAAAGTATTTGTACCACATATCCCTCAGCCATTTTATAGAGACTCGTACGATTCACAGATCAGTCAGGTTCAAAAGACAACGTCTCGGCCAATGCCACGATATAGCCATGGTCGACAAAGAAGCTAAATTACTCCCAGCATCCAGATCACAATAAATAGGGATCTTCTTCGAGGATTTTGATATTCGCCAAGTTAATTTCATCATCATGACACATTTGTAATCATGTTAAAGGAGAAATGTCCTCCTACACACAATGATGGTAGATACTAGCTATAGTATCTAACTACTCTTCCAAAGTATAATTGATCAGATGGGACTGGCCAACAAAGTTGAACCTAGTGACATCGATGTCAGTGGTTTTAACGCCTCCAAAGAAGAATGCGTAGCAAAGATCATACTTCCTATTATTGTAGGATTGGCAATGGCTGAAATTGTATTTAATTTTATAAAATCAAAATCTTGTTACACGGAAATAATGGGATGCTGCTGGCTATACAACTTAAGAGCCATCCCTTCGACATATCATCTGGCGCTACGATTCGATTGGAATGGCAGTCTCCATGAAATCAAAGGCAGTCAGAAGGTAGCTTGTGCTTGCAAAAATACTGTAACCATCGAAATAGAGTCACCAAAAAAATATGCCACATAGTAATTACAAAATACTTCAGAGAACCAACTACCGAGTGTGGAAGCCACAAAATACATCAAGATTAGTGGAGACATGTGAGGTACCTACATCGAGAAACTTTTACCCACAACAGAATGAAATAATCTTATTCAGTTTCTAATAGATAACAACGATGTGCTTGCATGGACATTCCATGAAATGTCAGGCATCGACCCAACTTTGGCTTGCCACAAACTTAGCTTAAAAGACAAGGCCGAGGCGGTCAAACAAAAATAGAGGACATTAGCATCGAGACTACAAGATGAAGTCAATAAAGAGATTGATAAACACATTAAAGTTGGTTTTATTTGAAAAGCCAATTACCCCGAATGGATTTCAAACATTGTAGTAGTCCCAAAGAAAAATGGTAAAATCAGAGTATGCGTGGATTTCACAGACTTAAATAAGCAACTCTGAAAGATAGTTTTCCCCTTCCTATCATCAACCATCTGTTTGATTAAACTGCTAGACATGAACTCTTGTCCATGATGAATGTTGCATCAGAGTACAATGAGATACCTCTTTTACCCGAAGATCAAGAAAAAATAGCTTTTATCACAGAACATGGATTATATTACAACAAAGTCGTTCCTTTCAGCCTCAAGAATGTCGGAGCCACTTACCAAAAGCTGATGGCCCAGATCTTTAAAGACCATCTTGGGAAAATAATTGAAATTTTGCATTGATGATATGCTATCTAAAAGTCTTAAGAAGGAAACCCATCTCGTAGATTTGCACACGACCTTCAAAATTCTTCAATCATATAAAATGAGACTAAATTCTAACAAATGCCAGTTCGAAGTACATTCAGGAAAATTCTTAAGACCTTTGATTAGCAAGCAAGGTGTCGAAACTGACCCATATCGTATCCACGCCTTATTATCCATGCCTTCACTAAAGATAAAGAAAAACGTCCAAAAGTTCTGGAAAAATAACAGCAATAAATTGTTCTGTTTCCAAGTCTTCATATCGGTAAAGATGGTTATTTAACCTTCTATGATAAGGGACGAAAAAAGACAAAACTCAAAAAGATCCAGAGACTGAGTGTACCAAAAAATGTGAAGCAGTATTTAAAGAACTGAAACGCTACTTGGGGAAACTACCAGTAATTATTACACTCAAGGAAGGAAAAGAGCTTACAGTATACCTTACAATTACTAATAACTCACTCAACTCTGTTCACATCTTACTTGAAGAGAAAATGGAAAAACCCGTCTACTTTATTAGTAAGACTCTTACTCCAGCAGAAACATGGTACACTAAGATTGAAAAACTACTCCTCACTCTCGTCTATACATCACAGAAGTTAAAATAATATTTCCAAGCTCATTCAGTCCGAGTAATGACAAATTACCTACTGCGCGAAGTTTTACCCAAATAGGAGGAATCCAGATGAGTCCAACAATAGTCAGTTACTCTTGACGAACATGATATACGTTTTGAACCACAGCATTCCTAAAAAGGGCAAGCAGTAGCAAATTTCTTTATAGTTTTTCCAGTTGACGGCCCTGATTGGGAAGAGGATAGTATCGATATAAACAAAGAATAAATTGAAGAAAAATCAGATTGGATATCCAAAAAAGGTCGGCGTCTTTTAACTAACGGTTCTGCCGGACCAGCTGGGTCAGGCATCAAGATAGTTCTTATCACACCTTCCAATGATAGAATTGAGAAATCAGTCAGACTCAAGTTTGAAGCTACCAATAAAAAAATATAATACGAGGCACTAATCCACTAACTGGGTATGGTACTGGAGATCGGTGTGCCCGAATTATCTATTTACATGGATTCTTTATTAATCATAAACCATTATGCAGACAAGTATCAGAAAAAAAGAATATTCCATATGGATACTATTCCTAAGAATATTTTTGGGAATATTTTCGGACATCTTATGCTTACCATCCTAAGAAGAATATTCCACATGGATACTATTCCTCACGTGCATCGTACAGATGATGTATTCGGAAAGATAGAGCTCGCACATAATAAAATAATTTCAGTCCGTCAAGAAATAGCTCAAACCAAAATACTACAGGACACAAATATCCTTTCCCCAATACATTAAGGCATTTTCAAGACAGTTTGAAACAACTTCTCCAAAGGACACCGTCAAATCGCAGCATATTGAAGTACGGAGAAAACATCCTCTATTACCAACAAAGGATTCTTATAGTATGCCAGAAGCATACTTTGACTCCTACAACATTAAAAGGGCACAGTTTGATGGATCTCTAACGACCTAGTCAACAAAAGTACGCATATTGCAAATAACAACTGTGTTGAATACCATTGGACAATTTCAAGATGGTAGATCAAAAATTCTACAAATAGTTCACATTCCACAGTCTTATGTAATTCCAAGATGACAGATCGAAAATCCTACAAGCAGTTTGACAAAAATATTCTCATATTTACCTCGTGCAGTTCAACAACCTACAAACATACCACTCACATTTCAAGCATTACAATCATGCTAGCCTGTTATTTGAGTTTGTCACCCCAAAGCGACTTCATTATATTTCGCATATCTCTTTTTCAAACTCACTTTCACAATCTTTCAAACTAATTGACATACATCCAAATTTCCCCGCAGCTCAATTTTTTATTACAGCACATTACTTTTACAACCGATTGATGTCATGAAGCTCGCTTCAATTGCCTTCTTTCAGTTCGACACAACTACATGTCACACTTAACATCTCTAAATAGGACAATTCATGCATTATCTGGAATTATGCTTTCCACCATATTTTTGACCTCCAAAATTATTTTCCTTTATTTCCACTTTTACACAATTTAATCCATCCACGGTTCGAGTTACCATCCTCATCATTTAAGTTCGTTTTATCAAATAGGGAATTACATAAGTATGCTAAATATGTAATTTTTAGTTTACAATGCAATACAAAATTTGGCACACAACAAGAAATTTTCATTAGCTCGAATATTTCTTACAAGACAATTTTAGAACTTTGCTACAGATTGATGAACAGATTATATTACATCAATTTATTGACAGAAACACTTTTTCAAGAAAAGAAAACGGTTGTAACAGAGCCTGAAGACGAAGACTATAAGCATGCTTGCAATCTCCATCTCCCTTCTTCCTCCATAACCCCCACCACTCCCGAGTGGTAGAGAAAGTAAAATTATTATACTTTTATAGAATCTACTCACCAGTAGGGTACCGATGAGACTTCCTCGGATATACACCAGTTGTTTCATCTGCCACTGTAACTGCCTCCTCCACTAGAAGACGCAGATCATCCCTGCACCCCTGCCCTAGCGTCACCATATAGTGAACCTTAGCAAGAACCCCAGCCTTGTATGATTGGTGTCTGATGGTCACCATCTTCTTAACATAACAGTTACAGAGATAATAGTTACAAAAGTTATGGAATAAAGTAAGTACTTGAAGAATAAACAACTGCCACTACAAACCACAGTAGTATTTGTACCAGTCCTCCATTAATGCTGAGTTCCAAATTCCCAATGTAAAAATGAATTCTAACATAGCAATCTTGACCAAAGCCATTGGTTCTAGGGAACCCCACAGCCATAACAGATATTCATGAAGGAATATTGGAAATAATCTCTTGATATTAAATACAGTATTAATGATGCTTCTCAACCAATACCACTCACCCATGATGCCTCTCGTACTCTTGGCTGAGAGGGGGCTGTTGTAGTGGCCTATTCTGGATCTCGAACTCAAGCCTCAGCTATGACCATTATACATTTACTTGACCACGTCAACATAAGATTACATGGCATACTATGGAATAACTATAAATAAGAGTTTACTTCTCATTCTCGACCTCTACATCAATAGCTTGATTCAATAAATACTCAGTCCTCAAAGATGCTATTACAAAATTAAAGAATCGGACCGTCAAAATCATATTGTAACGTTCATCATTAAAAGTAATAATGGTCGTATTATAAGACCTATAAATAAGACTATAGAAATACAAATTAAGGACAGAGAAGTCTATCCAGAAACTCTACACAGAACTATCCAGAATAACTTTGAAATAGCTAGCCATTATCAATAATATCTCTTTCTAAAATTCTCAAGAGAGGTCGTGGTTTTTTACCTATTCAAAGGCTTTCTACGCTAAATCTCGTGTTAGTAATTACTTGATAGCGCTCTAATTATCTTTGGTGTGAGAGACTAAGTTTGATATACAAAATTAGGTTCTTATAGTAATGGCAAAGGCTTGAAAATTTAGTATGTATTTACCTCATCAGAGTTGTTGAACATATAATCTGAGAGAATTAATTATTATGCCGTAATGTACTGCAAATAAACACCATCATTAAATAAGGAAAATTATGAAATAACAGACAAATAATATAAAACTTTACAAAATATAAGAAAAAGCCCCCATATGATTGCAATTGCTAGACAACTACAGATCTCAAATGATATTTATAGAAAAGCTCACCTCTTCTAGCAGTTCAGATTATTTCCCTTCTTGGTGTATCAGCTTGACATACATAAAAAGCAACTCAAAAACTAATCCTAGATAAGACTAAACACTTTAAAATCCATCTAGATTTTAGGGAATGAAAAGTACCTAAACCCTACGCTCCTATTTTAATTAATGAAGATACGTTCATCGGGTTATTTTGTCACATGAAGATGCATAAACCATAAAAGGATGTAAGAAAAGTATTACTTAAATTTTCTCCTTTCTTGTAAGTTGCTTAACTTCAGCCTTCCTTCCTGCATGCGGATTTCCTCGTAACTCTTTTCCTGGAACCCATCTCTGAACAAAAAAAATTAAAAAAATAGAAGATTTATAAAAACAATTTAATGAAACAACTAAAGAACATATAAATAATTAAAAAAAAATTTGCATGTCATGGCTACGCCTTTTATCTAGGTTTAACAAAGAAAAAACCCACAGATAAACCCATAAAATATACTACAAATAAACATATTTCCAACTTCTATGAGACATGCAAATTACAGGGATCAAATTAGACCCAGGGAACAATAAATTCCAAAATTGATACTAGAAGATGAAAAACCAATTTTGACCCTACGAAAGTTACAATATTATAGCAGACACCACCTGTTTTTGGACTCCACAAGTATGAATGTCACATCCAAAACAATAAAAAATTATAAAACTCATTTAAAATTATTATATCAAGCCACGTGTACATGTGCAACAGACATTATAACCATCTCCTGAATTACTTGCCATTTGCTTTTGTATAGTTTATCCTACCTTTTACTAGATTTGTTATTTGTAAGAATGCTGATTCTTTCACCAATTCTGTTACTATTTCCCATCATTTTGTCAACTACACTCTACTCATAGAACAAATGATGGAAAATCGTCTGTACGGCTGCTGCCAACCAAACTATGTCATTTATTCAGTTAGACTCTAGTATTCTTTCTGAGAACTATGTCATTTGGTAACAACTAGTTGTCATTTGTGTTATATAACTTTGCCATTTGTTTAATCTTCTTTGTCATTTATTGTATATAACTTTACCATTTGTTATGAAAAAAATCAACTACTTAAATATTACAGTAAGTTTGTAGGCCGTGTGGGCTCCTCAAATAAGGCCACAGGTAAGGCTGTGGGCTTCACAAGTGCAAATCTCACTTCTAAAATAATAATAAAAAAAATCAAATCATCTAAAAATATATTACCATGCCACGTGTCCAAATTTAATTCCTCGATGTACACGTGTCACTACTATTTTGAGATGTGTAAGGCAGACCTTATCACCATTTCAAGCATTTATTATCATTTGATTAATGCTAATTTGTTACGCGTTTAAACATCAGTTATATTGAATCGTGCAGACTCTATCACCATTAGTTATATTATTTGGCATATTTTTACTATTGTTCAGGGCTAGGTAACACGTGCGATTCACACGAGTTCTTCTGGCTTTCGGCACAAAAAACCATCCCCATTCCTCAAGTACTTTCTTCTTTCACGACCACTGCAAAGACCATAAAAACTACAAAAATTGTCCCAATTTTACACATCGTGTGTATGATTGTTAACCGAAAAGGCCGTCCCACTTGCACAAATAATTTTCGTATAATCGTCGTGATTTTACCCATCATGTGTGTATGCGATCTTAGTATTATTTCAGTGGTAAATAATCTCTGTGACTATTGCTTACCAAGTATTTGGTTAAAGTCTGTTTTTTCTTTCATAATAAAGCATAATAAAGAAGTGAATGAGCAATTTGACGAGGAAAACCAAACGCAGGAGGGCGATGCCAAGAAGGGCACCTCTAATGCTAAAAATAACAATTCTCGATGTACAGGTGTGGGAATTTAGAAAATATTTTAAACTTTGTCTGAAGAGGAGAAGGGTATTCTTCGTACCACCTGTTTTGCACCGTTACAGATAATTAATCCAATAGCGACGATATTGATGTTGGTTGTTAAAATATTTGATTATCATCTCGGTGATATGAAGTTCCAATTTGGGGGGACAATAATTTAGATAAAACCCATTCATGTTTACCTAAGTTTGGGGCTATGTGTCTCTTCTATTACAGATGAGTTCTTATTTGTTGATCCTGAGCATATAATAAATTTTAGAATGAGGCGATTCTCCAAGAAAAATAATACATATGGGAAGAAGGAAATTGATGAGGCATTAAAATAGGCAAAATTGGAAAGACATCATGGTAAGGTTCTAATTTATCATTTATTTGGTCTGTTTTACCATCATTCTGCATTGTATTTCTCATATTAAAAATTTATGTATTGTATTTTCCATTTTATGGTCATTATTTTCTAAGGTTCTTATCATTATATTGTGTATTCTTTGGCATTTTTTACCCATTCTTATTCTTAGCCATGTGTGATTTTGTTTTGCAGATGATGTTCTTCGATTCAATTAGTTAAAAATTATACTATCATTTCTCCTCCCAAATAAGGGGAGAAATGTTAAGGTGAAGTATGTTAATCCAGTGGATGATCTAGTAGAGTTCAGTAGATAACCCTGGGTTGAGCAAGTCTATAATTTCTTGTGGAGGTAAATAGTGGAGTTTGCCAAATATCAATCGGCCGCTGATAAAAAATGAGATAAAGCTTATCACTACACGGATGCACCAGGGTATTGATGATATGGACTTTTCTCTCTATTCCTGGCCAGAAGTTTCCAATAATTCATGAATCCAAACATTTTCTCCCTAAGCTACAAGGATAGAGGATGACATCCTTTAAACATCACCAAATTTGGACGTTTAAAAAAAATCTAACGCCGACTTGCTAGTAATTGTTATGAAGGAGTCTGAGATATACATGCAGCAAGAACTTGTACAAGAGGCCATGGTAATCTTCCATTCTTTGTATGATTGATTTATTTTATTGTTTTCTTGTCATTTAATTTAGGTTTAGTATCATTTTATTTGCTTCGGGTTGGCATTTGGCATCTTCTTCTTGTTATTTGTTATATTTCTTTCTCTGTCATCATTAAGTTCATTTTTGTCATCTGTTTTATTCATATTGTCATTATTAGAATTTTTTTATCATTTCCAAATTATACTTTATTATCTGTTTGAATATTTTAGAGAAATCACATTGAAGCACTTATAATCGGTGGTGCGCCTACAATCGATGTTGAGCCTACAATCGAACCACTTGTAGTCGGTGCACCTGCAATCGGTAGTAGTTCTTTCGCCAGTGAGATCGGAGCTGTAGTGGATAAGGTATACTCCCAGTTGGAGGTCCATGGTTAAATGTTGCAGAGCTATGGTAAAATGTTGAAACAAACTTCGATGTCTATAGCTAGTAACAGTATTCTACCACTTGGCGATGGTACTCTACTCCTTGGGCAGTACTAGTTCTTTACTCCTGAGAAAACCACGAAATACAAGCGAGAAGAAGAAGGTAATGAGAAAGAAGATGGGAAAATGAAGAAGGCGGAGCCAAGAACCTAGCAAAGAGAGCTCCAACAAAAAAATCAAAAGATTCAAGAGAGGAAAAAAGGAAAGGGAGAAAGGCAAAAGCAGAACAAGACGTATGTCAGCAAGAGGAACAAGAAGGCAGAAGAAGCTGATGTGCCCATGAAGAAAAAAATTGAAGGCACAAAGAAAGAAGCTCTCACTGATGAACAATTTGATCATGTCCCACTGATCTTTTTGAAATCTTAAATCCCAAAGAAGGCTAATAGAGCGCCAAGGAAGAGACGGGCGGAATACCCAGAACTTGAGGAAATTTAATCAACTACAAAAAATTTGCTTCATCAAGTTGTGCCATAAGAGGGATTAGAGGTGTTAAAAGATTTAATGGTAGAGGATGAAGTTGAAGTTGAGAGGAAAGAAAATTTGGAAGCGATATCGTCAGAATATGGTAGTGATCGTCCAGATGTATCATTCGTTTACGACTTCTTATCATTTATATGATTTTATTTGACATTTATTTTTTAAAAATTGGCATTTACTTTATGAACATTTTCATTTGTTCAGAAGTCAGTCATTTGTTCAAAATAAATTGGCATTTGCTTGGATGTCTTTGTCATTTTATTTTCTAGTACTTTTATTTTTTCTAAAGTCTTTGTTCATTTCATTTATTGTATGTGAAGTGGAAGAAGGGTGATGAAAAAGATGATGATGATAAGAAAGATGGTGAAAAGAAAATTAAATTTGTTGAAGAATAGCAGCCTCAAGTTGCTGAAGAAAAGGATTCAGAACAATAAACTCTAGTGGTATATTATGATGGAAAAAAAATATAGTGGAAGAAGTTGTTGGTGAAGCTTATCAGGTAACTTCTCATTTTCTTCTTTTATTTTATCATATCTTGTATCACTGTTATCATTTGTAGTTTTTTTATTTACAGACTAGTACAGACCAAATAACTGTTGTATCTGTCGAGGAACAAATTATGGAGGTTACAATAACTGAAGTTGTAATCTCCCACCTAGAGAAAGATGTTGATGAAGGTAATCAGATAACTTCTCATTTTCTTCTATTCATTTTCCCATATCATGTATCACTCTTATCATTTGTAGTCCATTTATTTACAAACTAGTGTAGTCAAAATAACAGGCTTATCTGTCGAGGAATAGAGTAAAGAGGAGGTGGTTGAAGGCAATGATGATGATGATGGAACTTCACAGGAAAAACCAGACCCTATGAAAGTAATAAAAGAAATGGTTTTGACCAGACCAATGTATGAAGTACGTTTAAACCAAACAACTGGTTTATTACTCATTCTCATATAATATGCACATTTATATTTTATTTTCTAATTTTGACATATCTTTTCCAGCTTGTTTTAATGGAGTAATAAGAAGTGGATGTCACCTTAAAGAAGAGGCATACACGAACTGACAACAATATTAATGAAAGAGACTTTTCATTGGCTTGTCAAATGAACCTATTGCATGCTCAACTTGACGAGTTTCTTTCAGGAGTGTTATTCGAATCTTTTATTCAAAGACCCATCTCCCAGGATGAGAAAAACTTGGTAGACCAAGTCTGGTCACTGAGGAAGGATGAATTATCTCTTAAAGCTATGGACTACAATACGAGTACCTATAAGAGGATAGGTAAAGAAATTGTTTGCCTTAATGTTCTCTGCACCTTACATTCAAAAGAATGGTAGGACAATGAGGTCTTTAAATCATTTATTTCATTTCCTCTGTCATTTATTGGGTTATCCCTGCCATATACTTTATTTTTTAAGAAAACTATCATTTGTACTAGAGTTTCTACCATTTGTTTTCAAATTGTCTATCCCTTTTTCGCTGTATTTAAGCATTTTTTTTAAACAGAAGTTGTTTTCCTTGAACTTTATCATTTGTTTTGACGTTGTTGTCATTTGTATTTAAATTTGATCATTTTTGGTTTATAATTTATCATTATCTTTTTCGGTTCAGGTCATTAATATTTACATTAAAGCCCTAATTCAATATTTTGATGCACAACATCGTGCTCGCCCAACTAAAGAAAAAATTATGTTGGTGGATGTCTATTCTTGTCAATATATAGGCAGGGCTTTCAGTGTCTGGACTTGTATTATGTCCTCCCCAATAGGTGTGGAATTGAAGAAGAAATCCAATTTGGGAAAAAATTACATCTATACAATGGGATCCTACTGTTTCTCATTGCTTCCATCGAGGAGATTTGAAAGTGATCAATTCAAAGTTAATACTCATTCCCTAGAATCTTAATGACAACCACTAGGTTATTTGTATTGTTTTCTTTAAGGGAAGAAAAATATGCATCTACGATTCACAAGATGCGAAAATTGTAAATACACAGAAGAAGATGAAGTTATCTCCTGGACACCAGTATATTAAAGATCAACTATCAACGATCCTCCTAAAAATATTGATATGGAAAGATTTTGCTGATAGTAGTAGTCCACTTACTGGTTTAGAGGTAAGGATTTATAGTATTAAGTCCAGATGGACAACTCATTTTGAGGAATGTTCTATGCAGCCAAATAGTAATAATTGTGGGATCTATATGCTTATCTTTATGGACAATATCCTAAGGAGGATGAAATTTCCAGATCTAATAGACGGTGATGAATGTCATTACACAATTGCTTATGGCATATTGAGGCCGGGAGTTGAGCCGTATGAGATTTGTAAACTTTGACATCCATTTTGTTATAATGTATAATTTTTGTAGATTCATAAAGCTATAAATAGTTATTAATATCATTCATTTTGATCTTTCTCATTTATTATACCTTCTATGTCATTTGTATATGACATATTTATCATTTGTTAGAATGGAGTCAGAATCTAGTCTGTCTAGTTAGATGTATTTGCCATTTTATAAATTATATGTCATTAACTTATCAATAATTTATCATATGTTATTCATCTTTTATCACCTTTTAATTCAATAGTTGTTATCCAGTTCTAAAATTTTTGTGTGAAATCATTTGTTATATATGGTTTATCATTCGTCATGTATGATTTATCATTTTATATATATGATTTGTCATTCATTATATATTATTTGTCATTCGCCATCTAAGATTTGGCATTTGTTACATATTATTTGTCATTTGTCATCTATGATTTGGCATTTGTTATATATAATTTGTGAAACATGAACCAATAATTGATCTATTTGGTTTGTAGACAGACAATTGATGTAAGTCAATGGTCTGTTTGGTTATTTGATATAACAAAATGTGTTTGTATATAAGTAGACAACATTTATAATTAAAAATATGATTATTTATTTGTTATACAGGATTTGCCATTTGTTAACTATGATTTGTCATTTATTAGCAATGATTTATCATTTGTTATCTAAGAGTTATAATTTGTTATACAGGATTTATCATTTGTTATGTATGATTTCTTATTTGTTATCTATGATTTATCATTTGTTATCCAAGATTTGTCATTTGTTATACAGGATTTGTTATTTGTTATATATGATTTGTTATTTGTTATATACGATTTGTCATTTGTTATCTAAGATTTGTCATTTGTTATACAGGATTTGTCATTATTTATCTAAGATTTTTCATTTGTTATATACGATTTGGCATTTGTTATACAAGATTAATCATTTCTTATATATGATTTGTCATCATCATCATCTTCAGCATGTTAAGATGTAGTACCAGCTACCACCGCCACCGTCTCCCCTACCACCGCCACCGTCTCTTCCTTCATAGCCCCCACCACCACAACTGTCTCTTCCTCTAATTCCACTCATGGTACCAGCTAGACTTCATCAGATGTAGACTAACCACTTCATCCGCCGCTATAACAGTATCATCTGCCAAAAGATGCAGATCGTCTCAATGCCCCTACACCAACATCACCATATAGTACAAGCAAACCATTTGATAATAATCGCCATCCGCCTCTTCTACCTCTTCATACGTCATGCCATAGAAGGTAGGAAGTACAAGCAAACCATTTGATAATAATCACCATCCGCCTCTTCTACCTCTTCATACGTCATGCCATAGAAGGTAGGAGACAATGGAATGGGAATAGGAAGTACAAGGGACTGGGTCCCAAAGTATCAAAGCCGCAGCTCTTACATCTTGGCAAGAACCCTAGCCTCATACGTTTAGCGTCTAGTGGTCACCATCTTCTTCACAGAACAGTTACTAAGGAAATAATTATAGAAGATTAAAATAAAGGAAGTACTTGGCGAATAAACCACAACAGTATTTATACCATACCACTACAAACCACAGCAGTATTTAATGCCGAGTTCCAAATTCCCAATGTCATAATGAATTCAAACACAATAATCTTGACCAAACCCATTGGAAATGAACGAACATTAGAAATAATCCCTGAGTACTAAATGTATTTATCATTTTATGAAATATATGTCATCCATCAAATAGTCGTCTATCATTTGTTTTAGCGTGTTTGCCATTTACCATTTTATGTCATTGTATTATTAAAATATTGTCATTTGTTATGTATCATTTATCATTTCTCATTCAACATTTATCATTATTATTATTTTTTTTACGAAGCTTCAGTCAGCTATCGAAGACATTGACAATAGGATGGCTGCCAGTCTTACAACCATAAATTCGAATCTTGAGCGTATTGTTGACATAGTAGAATCACTAGAGAAGAGGTTAGTTCTAATTGAGGAGATGTTGTCCGATCTTAAACCATAAATTTGCCTACCTTCTGTAATGTTGCTGTTCAGTTGAATTTCCAGTTCGATTATCATTATTTATCATTTGTATTGCAGCTTTAGACATTTGTTCCTAAAGAGTTTAGCATTCTAAAGCTAGAAATTAGCGTTACTAAAGATAAGGAATTCCGTATTATACTTCACTCCTACGTATTTCTCTACTTGTTAAGATCTAGAGATTTTAACTTGGACAAAAAATCTCGCAGCATCTCCTTTCTGACCTTGGAAATCCTTAGGTAAGTGTAAGTTTCATTTGTAATAGTGCCCAGGATCTGATTGCTCTCTTGACCAGAATTTGTGATTTCTTCTGCCGTTGGCAATTGTGGCCTTTTAGAATCATCGGGTGCAAATGATTCTTAAAACATAGTTTTGATCTGACAATAGTATTGTGGGCAAATGGTAGAATCTCCTACCGCGCAGTTTAGAGACTCTACAAATGAGATTATAATCATACTTTTTTACCTCATCTACCCAATCCCCAAAACCACACCCACTAAATTTGTGAGCATATTAACAGAACCAGCGGTTAGGGTTAAGGCTTGTGCGTGAGAGACAAAGATCACAATTTTTACCGTACCAGCAAATAAGGGCATCATTGGTAGGGAAGTATGTAATGCTTGAGAACTAAAAAGAGCTAGAAGCAAGTGTGCAGGTTATGTAGTTAACATCCTATGGTGGTGATAATTCATAGCTAGAAAATGACAAGCTATTATAAATAAATGATAACAACTTATACGAGGATGATACGGTGACAATTAACTTTCATTATAATAATACCGTTGGTCACAACAAATGCCAAATACTCCGCTTTAATTTTGACAACTTTTATCCTATGCAGTCGATGTGACAAGTAAATCTTTATTACTTGATTACACAACTTAGCTTAAAGTCAACTTTGATTACGTTTAGAAGAAGCTATTTATCCAAAACATCCACGTGGTTCCCGTTACTCTAAACACTAAGCCTTAAAGCCTGCCACGGATGATTCAAAGTCCCAAAGAAATGTTCCCAAGTATAAATTATAAAACCCTAAACTTTTTTCAACAATATATTCTCAAGTCTTAACTATTAAAACCCTCAACTCTTTTCAACTTCTCAAAAAATGTCACACTCCTTCTCCACTCGATTTAACCGTGCCTCTTTCAGCACCCCTCAAGATTGGTTTGAGGCGGTATGGATTAAAGAAGATTAGGGTGAAGAACGTCTCTTCACGTTAAATTGAATTTGACTAATAGAGAGGATGTCTCCGGTGAGATGGCGCAACTTAGAAAGAACATTACGGAAGGTCAAAGGAAAATTAGGAAGCCTCGATAAAATGGAGGACGAGATAAAATTATAAAAAAGAAAAGAGACGTTCTGAAGATTCAAGATCCATATCCGCTTCTTGGAAGATAAGCTGGTTCTAAAGTTGGGCCGGGATGAACACAAGAAATTGTGGGAGGAGTAAGCCTGGAAAATTGTTATCTGGGCAGAAGATTAGGTTATGAAACGTTATCAAAATTCCTCAAGTGAGGAGTGTGAATGTTTTTTTTTGTTTTTTTTTTAGGTTTTAGTTTTTTTTTTTGTTATGGATCCCTTGTAGAACATTTGTTTGTTTTATTTTGTTTCATTCTCTTTTTTGCTTTCAAATATTGATTTCATCTCTATGAGGAAATCAACAACTGAAAAGTTCATCTGAAAAAAATAATATAAGGGAACCAAATAAATGATATAAAAACTCCATGAGCAATGATAGATAAATGTTGACTTAACAAAACTGTCATGCCCAAAATCCAATATTGTAACTAGAACCAATTACTATCATTCGGGTGGTGCAGTCAGGGAATCCAACCGATTTACCCTACAAACAACCGAGTCATAACAAGTTCACGGCTCAGTCAGGGACTATAGCATATCATCAGAGTAAAAAGAAATAAATGTAAACACAATGTCTCGTATACAATAGCGTCAAGAGCTGGGATCATACAAGGAATACTAAAACCGATACGGGAACTGTAGCCACAAAACCTAAAACTAATAGCAGGAACCCTCAACAAAAACATACTACTCCAGCTCTGAAAGGGGGGAAACAAAGCGAGAGCGAGCAAAACCACGCTCACAAATGCCAACAAGGCTAAACAACATACTAATAAACAAGTGCATAAAGAATTACTAAAAGCACAGTATCTATAAGTGCATCAAATAGGGAATATGAGTGCTGCGATGAGATGAATATGATGACTAAGATAATCCCATAATTATCCAATGATGGATGATGTATGATATTGAAAGATATGGTAATGATATGATACTAAATTGTCCTAATGTGAATGTTTTATGATGTAGAAACCATGAACTAGACCATATAACCATATAGTGGGTTGATCAATCGCTAATGCATGATAACCTGTAACGAGATTCCGGTTGGATACAATGGGTCGATTGGGTTACCAGCTCGCCCGCGCTGAAAGATTTATCACTTGATCAGATGTTCTGGGCTTTGCAACCCACGGAGCCAACGTTAAAGTTTATTTTAACTTATTTTAAGGAATTTAACCTCACGCGAGGATAAGACGGGGACCAAAGGAAACTTCTCAACATCCCACACTCCGAAGGGTAATAGGCATGATAGTGTCCAGCCCGAACTTCACCTACTATTTTTAACCTATGTAGAAATCCTAGGTCCTATCGAGAGTCGCCGATGTAGAGCTTGTTATGTACTGGCCCCGTTAAGTTTAAACAGAATACAAACCCACTGTAGAAAATGGATCCAAGGATCAAAACCAATGGCCGCAAACCCGGGCAACACCAATAGGAAAAGCCATGCCAAGGGAAGGCAAACATCCTAACCCAACAGTCACAACCTGGCCACCACGACAGTAGATAACTACCTGCCTCGAGGATGGCAAACACCCCACTGAAACCTAGAAAAACAAGGACAAGCCCTGAGAATCCACACTAATGCAAACCCTCCTAAAGGACAAGAGAGAAAACCATCCTATATGTCTAACATAGGAAACAGCAACACTAAAATCAACAATTACGACAGACGAAACAATAAGTTTAAAACCAATCACAAACAATCAATGCCAGTATGCAAACCTATATAACACACACTTAATAGTAAACGTAATTTAATAATGAAAGGACACTCGCCTGATAAACACTCGAATTCTATAGGATAACTCAGAACCTAACAAACCGCAACACCAAATGACAGGACAACCCAAGGAACATTAAGCCAAACACAAACCACACACACCTACAACACGCAACTCAAATCCACAACCCAAAAAACTACACAAAAGCCAAATTCGAATCCACAATGAACCCTAGAAATTGAAATCACAAACACGGAGAGGAAGGAAATACTCACGAAGGAATCAACCCACGAGCAACACCAACACAAGGAGGAGAAGATTTATGAGGGAAAGCATAAGTGGAGAGTGCGAGAGAGAAAGAGAGTAGATAGAGAGGAAGAGAAATAAAATGAAAAACAAAAGGGAGAAAACAACAGCCAGAGTCGTTCGAACGAGAAAGGAAGTCGTCGAACGGGACGGAAATCAAGTCGTTCGAACAAAGATGCCAACTCGTTCGACGAAATGGGAAGTCCTTCGAAGAACGCTCTCAAGACAAATATTTAAAGGGGACATGTCAACTCGTTCGACGATTCCAAATGTTCGTTCGAACGACCTTGACAAAACTGGAAAAAGACACTAGGCTTCCCCTGGATCATGCCACACAACCTACTGGGACAACAAACCCAACACGATAACACACAACACCCACAACAATACCAACCCACCAAGCCAACTACGGGCTCCCCCTGAGGAAATAACAACAACAGACTCCTCCACCCACCCACCGAAACCCAGAAAGGAAGACAAGAATACTCCAAGCCCTAGAAAAAGGAATGAGATGCAGATACAGAAAGATAAAGACGAATGAGGATAATGAGAGTGGATGCATGAAGAGTAGTGATAATGAATAGAATAAAAATAAAAATTTAGGACACTACAAAACTGGTGTAACATTTTAACAGACAAATGATAAAAGATCGCTAACAATAACAGTTCAGGACAAAAAAATGATATATAACATACAAACAAATATAAAATTTCTTGAACATATGGCTAGTAATGGAAAGTAATGATATTGATTAGACACTCAGTTAAACTACATTGATTATTACTTACTTGACAACAAGAAATGACGGCAACAAAGCAAATAAACCTTTTACCCTAAACATCGTGTAATCCCTGAAAGCATCCCTTCCCAATGCATTCAATTTCCATTATAAAAACCCTAATCTCAATCAACTATTCTCAACTCTTTAACTATTTAAACCAACTTACAACTTTTTCAATTTCTCAAGAAAAATGTCGTACTCCATCTATTTAGCCATGCCACTTCGAACACCTTATAACGATTTTTTTGAGACGCGATAGGAAGCAGAGGAGTTCAGCGTGACCAACGTCTCTACATTGAAAAATAGACCATGCTAATAGAGAAGGAGTGATGGATACTGATCCCGGAGATCAGTTTTAAAAATTTTCCACTTACTCAATCCTCTAAAAGGAATCCATTTGGCTTTCTAAATAGTGTTGCATGCCATCATTTATGAAGTACTCACAAGGCACATGTAGTTATATCAACATTAGCAGACCGAGATCGCGTACTCCGTGTTTACAGGTATCCCCATCGTTTGCCACCACGACAAGAACACAGTACATCTTCAATTTTACAGATCGGTTCTCTGCCATAACTAGTCTTCAAATTGGTGACGTGATGTACGAACCCTACAGGTTAGTAAATCTATCACCAAACTTTTAGCTTCATATTGATCCGTAGCCTATGGCGTTAAGCAAGCTTTACTCATCTCAGCTTCCTCCTATACAAGTAGAATTTTTGACAGATTGATGCAATTCTCAATAAAACATGGATGGGAGATCTCCTACTTTCAAAATAATGTATTATTTCACTCTCGACATGATTGTGTGTAAACCACTCGTATCTGAACAAATGACAAATACAGATATCAAATGGAAATGGTATAACCTGATGACAATAGAATCCTACAATGCAAAGGAATAATATTGAACTGATGATAAATAATGACAAAAAATGACAATAGTATGCAAATGGAGCCATTGATGACTATTCCTGAAATAGCAAATGAGAATGTTATTAATAGAGAATGACAACGTACTATCATTGGAATGTAAAACTAGAATCACTATTTTCTTGGAGTAGTATGTATTGGAGACACCTAGATTGTGTATTTGGTATAGTATTCATGGTGTTTATCGAAATCATGGGTAGGCCTTTGCTGCCATCCTAAATGTGTCCTCGTGCTTTCAGAGGATAGTTTTAGTGTTGTTCGATAGTGTGGAGGCAAAAATATATCGATTGCAATATAAACAACCTTGGGTACAGTATTACATCATTTGGTGGTTTTCCTATCAGAGATGCGACGGTTATGTGTCCTAACTGTGAAATTAGACCCAAACTCTCAGGAAGTATGTCCAACTTTTGGTGGTTTTCGGACGTTTACGAAATAAGTAAAATATGATTGCTTGGGTCAATTGCGATGGCTGGTTAGTAGAGTCCACACGATATCCCCTTTCAAAAAAGTTCTAATCAATCACAGCACATGGTTTTATAGTTTATTAATTTTTTTTGGAGGACAAAAACACCGTGTGAATCTTTATCCTACAACTCAAGGTGTGTAGTCAAACACCAACTTGGTCTACCAACCTCACTTTGCAAAATTACTCGAAGTAGTTGGTATGGTTGGCTTAAAGCTTCCTCGTATCTAAAATAATACCGTGAGATCAAAGTGATAAAACAGATACATACAAATAGAAAAATATCGATGTACACTGACACCAGTTTAGCGACCTAAAAATCAGCATAAACCGATTGAACATTTGTACGAATGACAGTAAGGGGAATAAATGACATTAAGATAATGAACCCTGAGGTAGCTTTTTTTTTTACCCTCCAGGCAAGATGTGTATGTTACATCATTGTGAAATTAATTGATATCATCAATAATTTAGGACGGTTTGTAGTTTGGGTCTTTTCACAATTTTGCTTGATTATAGAAAGCCCATCTACAAGACTATGACCTTATAGCGTCCCACCAGCAGTTTGCACGTGATCACAATGTATGCCTGGAGCAATCACGTACTATCTACATATGTGCAGAAAACGAGCAACCTTTCGCGTACAATCCGCCAAGAACATTTTGCACCTTTTGGCAAACGTACTGCGATATTATATTTGTTGTTCAGAACGTTTTCAAGAAACTTGTTTAAACAATGCATAAGCCTATTATTAATTTTCTGAGTACCATCCAATCTCGATTGAGATTACCAAGTGTTAAACTGATTTACTAAAGGCTAGATATCTTCTGTGTAATGTAGAGATTTGAACCAAAAATCCACGACGGATTTTACCTGTCGGGCTCTTGGGCTCATCAACCAAAAATTGCAGAACAATGGAAAATATACTTCTTACATGATACAAAATTTGATACAAGAAATGTATAAAACATACCACCAATGACAAATTTTGTGATCCTTACCTAGGTTCAATTGGTCGATGATAGGTATCTAGTTTATTATGAAAGGAGACCATATCGATTAACTTAGTTTCTTGAAAGAGACAACTCGAGGGACGATAGTTTGAAACGATTATTTGATTACGGAACATTAGTCGAGGCTCAGTTGATGTGATGACACTGATTGAGGAAATACTAGTTCATGTTGAGAGAGGAACATCAGTAGAAGTTTTAAAGATAATCTTTAGATTAAGGACACATCAGTACGGTCTAGTTTTAAAAGAATTATTGATTAAGAAATCATCATCATCCCCACTAAGGCCAAACCTACTTGGATCCACCCGTCTACAGTGTTCAGGGTAACCACGTATCCAGTTCAGGATAAGGAATGAGTTATGACGCAAAGGGTCCCCCACCCCCACCCCGCTTTGGTGAGACAAACCTTACCTGAACACAATATCTTTGGTGAGTGGACAACCCTGACCCAAAGAAACCTATAATCATAATAGAAGTTCAGGGAGTTCTAGAAAGTCCCTGGCGCTCATGATACAATCCATATGTGAAAGGGTGTAAGGGATTTCTTGATATACAATTGAATCATTACGCAAAGTACTAGATATGCATGAAATTGCGCATGACACACCCAAATGGACGAAAGTTGTACAACTTACATACCTCACGACCGATTTGTTGCATTATTCAAACTAAGTATAACAAATCTTCAGATGCGAGTGCGCATCGTAACCAGGTAGTTTATACTTCCTCCAAATAACTACAACGATATGATCCGTCATTGAGTATGATATCCCCAAAAATGAACATGTATAAAGCTGAACTTCATCATCCCTGAAACAAATGATATAAACTAAATTATTTCGGTGATAAAGTGTAAAAAACACATGGACAAAGACAATTAAATGATAACAAAGCATAAGAAAATATATAAAACACACTCCAACAAATCTCTAAGCACAATGATAGGATCCTAAAATATAATTAAATCAACTAACATTATGGTGGTTAGAGCAGATATAAATCGTTAGATGATACCAGAAAATTAGCAAAATGATAAACGTAGCAATAAGACCAAATGATAAAGTAACAAAAGAAAATGGATTATGTATAATTGTATCGTCCCCGCATACACTTTTTCTTAAGAAAAAGCTGTCAAATCATGAGGCGCATGCACAGTTAGGAGATGCTGGATTTCAAAGTAAAGATAATATTTTACTGTAACTGTTTACTCTCAACGGTCGGAGAGAAGGATAACAGCGGTCTTTTACACGTGAATAACCTAGGTAGCAACAAATATTGTTTTCCCCCAAGAACTCTGTATGCAGGCTTTCAAACGAATGCAAAATAGTGGAAGGACTTGGGTACATGAAGGAGACACCACAATACATAAAAGAGATCTGTTTTGATTTTTTGTAAAAGTTTTGGTTGTTGAAAATAAAAAAAGAAGCTTTAATTTTTTTAGGTGGTAGTGTACTTATGGGGTATCTTCCCTCTTATGATGTAGTGATGGACTTATTTACTACCGCAGATTAAACTACGCAACAACAGTCCGTTAGGGATAGTTATCCCATTTTTTGTATTGTTTTCATTAGAGATTGTCTTGTTCAGTAATCTTTGGAGTTGTTTGTAGATTGTATTACTGTAGCTGATTAGACTACCCATACATTTATTTAGAGAATAGCGGGTGGCCGCAGATGAGACCCTTATCGATTTGTAATTTAGCATCGTATTTTGGAGAGGCGCCAAAACGATTTTGTAATATGGCAAAAAGTAGTATTTATCTCCAATTTTCGTAACGAAACTTGAGAATTGCCTCAAAATTTCAAATTTCAAATGCACAAAAGAGAAAAATTATTAACAATCTTTCAAAAGTAGTCAATAAATTCAAAATTTTCAGGTTTTCCCCCGCGGATTTGATGAGAGATCAATTTACTTATTGGTATGTAACTTCAATCGAGAGAAACTGAAGAGATTTTAATTATTAAATGACACGGTCACATAAGAGGAGAGGAATTGTTTTAGTTGTTTAAATGTTTAATATATTTTTGATGAAGTTTTTTAGGGCCTCAGAGATGACCACTTAGGTACTACGTAATGCTCCACCAGAGATAATGCCTCTAAGATCATCGCATTATCTCTTTTTGTACCCTAGTTTTGAAATCCTACGACTTTACGCATCGTAATATCTAATGTAAACTTGTTATCTTAGCCCACGTAATGCTCACATAGAGGCTCAATACCATACCAACTTTTTATCGTGATTTCCTTGGAATTCTTCAGCCCATTAGGTTTTTTCTTGGTAAATCATGATATGGGTTTTAACCTTGTTTGAAACGTTATGATTACTCAAGTAAATACGCCCTGATAAATCGTAATGATAAACATGTCATCTTGAGTCTCCCAGTACTACCACACAGAGTCTTAAGGTGATGCATATTCATTTGTTACCCTTAGTTTAGTAAAATCTATGATTTACGCGCGTACATGCATCTAAAAAATCCCATTTTAAAAAGAGAAGTATTGCAAAAGCATATGGGTAAGTAGTGCATTATGCAACAAACATGAACACAAAATTTTATCTGTTAAAATCTGTGGAACCCGTAAAAATGGCCAAAGTTTATGTGTACACACATGTTTCATATAATTTATTCAACTATGGAACGCAATCCTTATCCTTATTCATAGAACCTCGGTGAAAGTTACATCTGTTACATAAGCGTTAGTCGGCAACACAAGTTCTTCCTTTCATGCCGCTTTTATAAAAAAACGTAGTATTTAATCTTCCCATCAATCCATCCACAAATATATCAGAGATGTAGGGAGCCAAATACTTGCAGTTTACTATAATGTCCATAGGAGCCCCAATGAAATAATTACGTGTCATTACACTACAAAATTCCTAATTTTTGAACAAGTATGTACGTAACATAGTGATACTGGCATTGAGATGCTAGGAAAATGGTTCCATAGCAAAACTTAAAAGAATTTACTCCTGCCATTGATACAACCTTTTTCGACTAAGCGCGCTTTATATATCATCATCTACGCCATCATCATTCACAAATACCTCCACATTTTTTTGCACACATTCTGCTTTGCCATTTGGTAAAATCCCAAGCTTCCTTGTGAAAAACTATACTATATGGACTATTATTAGAGGGGTGTATAGGTTTCAATTAAAAATGTTTTCTTAAATAATCGTATTCTAACATAAGCAATAGGAATCAAAGGATGTTGAAAAATTAAAGACACGCAAAATATTACCAAAGAAACCCACGAGGGTGAAAACCTCTGGTGAGCGGTAAGGGCGCGCTAGCTGAAACACGTGGGATGTAGGCGTTAGATTTTGTGTGGAATGGGTTTTAGGAAATGCTTTTGGGACCATGAGGTCTGGTCTGTCGGACAGTCATGCCACTCACGGCAAGATGCCGAAAATCGAATGGACTTGAAAAAACTTTGAGGGCGCCCCTAAGTATCAGTAAGGCGAAGGGTTGACTGGATATTACGGCTGCCAAATCAAAAAGTTCATAGAAGAGTTGAGATGATGCACAAGGTAGAAAAGTATGTTATTGATCATACTGTGTTATATCGTTGGGCGGTGGTGGTCGCGGTGATTGTATGAGACTAACAGGTATCATATCCAAGGGATGTTTGGTCCTTGGGGGGGTAGGGTTCCTTGGCTTCAATCCTAAGGTAATATGATCTTTTGTCTATTTGTCGTACACGACATAAGGTCCTTCCCACGATTTAGCTAACTTGCCAGGCATTTGACCAAGGTTTTGAGGAGGGGGTAACTAGATGAATACAAATATCTTATATCACAACACTTCATGGTCCGAAACCCTTTGTTGTATGTTTATGGAGAGAGAATTTGGTTAATGCCCGAGGTTAGCCAAGGCCGGTCTCTGGGTTTGGAAATCCATAAACATATTGCATCCAAGTTGGAATTCATGTCTTCTCTAGAAGATCGGGGTTTTTCACTGGTGACACCGCAAACAGAGTGGCAATACTACTTCGGTACCATAGGCACGAGGAAAGGGCGAGATGCCCATCGCTTTTGTCTCGTAGGGGGTCCGGTAATCCCAGAGGACCTGCTATAATTATTGAACCCAACGGCCCTATTCTCGTCGACGCATTTGTAAGACCATCGACAATGTTTTATGATTATTTTCGAATGGACCATGTCCTTGTGGAGAAATATGGTGGATGGATGGGAAGAGGATAATGTTATATTTGTGAGGAATGTTAAACATTGTTCCCTACAAACTGTGTGGACCGTGTTAAGTAGCCCATTCATATGTGGGCAGCCGAAGCTGTATGAAATATTTTACTAGAGGAACTTGGTGACCTCTTCTTCTCCTGATTAATTAAAGGAATGACCTCGACCATATTAGTGAAATAATTTTGTGGCAACTAAATAGATGTTCTCTGCTGCTCCAAGCCTTGGGAAACGGGCCACCAGATCAAAACCATAATGAAACTGGCCAAGCGACTTGGCTGCAGTAGATTCTTGGAGGGGCTCTTGAAGGTCATGGAGCACGCGGAATTGGCATTTATTACAGTGCTTCGCATACTCTAGGCTATTTTTTCAGATTCAGCAAGA